>JACEII010000063.1:2472364-2527157 GCA_014332785.1 Antheraea mylitta | reverse complement strand
TCCTCTATATTCTTTATATCTAGTCTGAGGTTTTACTATCCACAACACCACCACGTCTGTCTGTCCGCGATAAACTCAGCTAAGCGGATTTTCATGCGGTTTTCATTATTAAATAGTGTTTTATAAGGAAGGTTTATGTATATAATTAACATGGTTAGGTAATTTGTAAGGTAATGCCACCACGACGGGTCATAACCGTATGTAGAGTCTTAGGAAGCGTCCATTAATGTGATGGGTTTAGTGGCGAGGAGGGTCAAACCGAATCTCATAAAATCTCACGCGGGAAAGAAAGGGGATTCCCTTATATTTCCCTATTCTATCCTATCCTACATAGTTTAGAGGAATTTTTCCGACATAAAATTCAAATAGGAGTTGTTGAGGCACGCATGCTTGGTACACATGCATGTTTCAATAACTCATATACGTATATCTAGATAGCTTAGCTTAGGTTAGCTCAGATAGGTCGCGTGCCGCCCTAACCATATCGGAAGACGTACAGCGTCGAGTTTTAGTCCCTGCGAGTCGGACATAACCCACCCTCTCTCCCGGTAGGGTGGGTATCCATAAGGGATTTCTCCACGTAAAAAAAAAATAGGTCGTAATTTTTGCACAAAACAGGCGACAGCCCACCGAGGTGTGCCGTGCGCCTTTGAGTTAGTCGCCCAAACATCCCAAATTGGCTGAGTGCCTTCAGTGCTCGCCTCAATAGTTCGGTGAAGCTGTAAAGACGAATCCAGGTCAACAGCGTTTTAATTTAGAAAAAAAAAGAAAGTAACTTAATTTATTTGAACAACTTGTTGGGGGCCCGTGCTTCCAAACAATTTGAATGTACAATTTTGTACCGTACATAACTAATTCTGCTATTATTCGGCCTTATAAAGTACATAATTTTAACCATTCATCCAATTTTTATAGAAATGCGTGATACTTCACGCAGCTTTATGAAGGTATACTCTTTTGGCGCGTTAGTGAAAAATGATGAGAGTAAATTTTTACGATGCGCGCGCACACCGTCACGAAAAACGGACACCCTGAAGTTAGTTATAGTCAACATTTTGTTTCTTTGTATTATTTGTTTGTATTTCTTTGTATTAAAACTTTCAATGTATTAAATACCTTTTTTCTATTGTTAGTGTCGTTTTTTCTACAAACGTAGAATAAAGCGAAAGATTTTTATGTTGTTACCCCAAAGGAGTATAACTTCTAACGCGTGTACATAAGTACACAGACACTTTTTTTACTATTTCGAACTGACTATCTATTGACCTGGCAAAGTCTTAAATGCTTCATCGGACTACTAAGGCGAACGCTTAAAGCACTCAGCCGATTTTATTTGACAACTAGATCAAAGGTGCACGGCATACCGCAGCTTTGGCTTATTACCTGATACGTGCAATTCGCGACCTATCTGAGCTAACTCTTCATACACATATGAATATTGAAACATATATGTGTATCAAGTATATATACCTCAGCAACTCTTATATGTATTTTGTGTCGGTTAATTTATCTAAACTATTTCAGTTCGTTAAGGGAAAAAATAAAACCCTTCCACTTTCATGTATAAACGTGTGTGCCTGTACATGTGTGGAGTTGATATGTGTAAACTTCATGCAGAAATTTACGGTGCTATGAGATTTATAGGCATAAATTGAATCGTAATTTGTTTGTTTTATCTCCCAAACATTTGAATCGACTTCGATGGAACGTTTACCGACAGAGAATTGACATTTCAGAATATTATTGAGGCAGTGTTACATATTTTACACACAGAGAGACAGAAATTGCAGATTACCTTAAGTAATCAAAAAAATATTAATCTATAATCATAATTTCGATTACTTTTTTTGATTAGTATCAGAATAGACTTTATAAAAATGTATTTATTTATTTTTCGAACTGAAGATGTGAATGAGAGAATTATGAAATTTAAATAATCCATACTTCATTTTAAAAATTTAAAAATTCAAAAGTGAACACGGTTATTCTCTCGTTTTGAGTTTCTCTCTTTTCGAGTTTTCACTTCTGCCGGCAGGCATGACAGCCTCGATTTATAAACTAAAGATGTGTGTTTTACGTACGTACATAAGTACACGCATACATTTTTTTTTATTTATTTAAAAATTTCTAACGTTTCGTACTCGATCATTTGGCGTCTGGCATGGCCAGCCGTTTGGGCGGCGTTGGATCGGTCGACGCATGCGTATACCGGCCCGTCCCGTAACTGGGTTTCAGACACAAAATGGCCACCGACTAAGTGTCTGCGAATTGATTTTTTTTCCTCTCACCACACGCGTTCTCAACTCTCCAATTCCTGTACATAAAACAAAACTGTATCTAACTCTGCCTTTGACGAGATTACGTCTAAAAATAAACATTCGCTCCAACAACTTCCCGCGGTGATGTGCTGATATGTGTGTTAATACACGAAATTAATGATTTCTCCATACAAATGTTTTGTGAAGAATTGTGCTGGTTCTATTGTGTTTCTGTGTTGGGATAAACGGAGTTAAAGCAGTCGCCAGTGAGTATAATTCGCTATTTGCATTTCCAGTTTCGTACGGTTTGTGCGACCTAAAAATTTAGTTTAATTCTGTTAGTAACATATGGCCGCATTAATAGGACAAGATTACCGCAGCGTTTTATATTTCTGTTCGCGAATTTAAAGCAGGAAAGTTGTGTTTTTTAGATTAGGATATTCTAACTCCGATGTTACGAAATTCGACATTTTAAAACCAATTTCGTAACATCGCGATTCGATTATGTATATCAATAGTGAGATGATTTATTTAAAATGTATTTCCGGTTTTTTTTGACCGATTTTATAATTAACATATACAAGAATGACATAACCGGTAATGAGTAATACATTATGTCGGATGATTGGCGAGTGGGTTTCCCAGAATTTCAGGAATCCTATCGCCGTCTCTTTCGCTCTCATCTCTTCCGTCTCGCTTCCGCGTTATTACTGAATGGATGCTAAGCATGCGCTGTTCGCAATCTCTCGGGAATTTTTCTAACAATCGCTTTCCATCGGATTTCGTTTTTTTCTGTCATCATCACGCCTCTACAGAACAGGTATAAGTAGAAGTCGTCGATAGGCAACAGTTATCTGTCCTAAATCTATACTAATATTATAAAGAGGTAAAGTTTGTGAGTTTGTGACCTTGTAGGGGGTAATCTCAGTAACTACTGGTCCGATTTGAATAATTCTTTCAGTGTTATATAGCTTATTTATCGAGGAAGGTATATACCATCACGCTAAGGCCAATAGGAGGGGAGCACCAATGAAGAATGTTTCAAAATCGGGATTTTTTGTCCTCTTGAGTGCTACCGCTGTATGTTAGCATTACGCGCTAGTACTGAATAAAAGCATTACGATTAAAAAATGCAGACAGATTACAAACGTAAACTCTAGACCGTTGCGTGTAAGCGTTAGGCCAAAGTAACTATTACATGCGAAAGAAGTCGCAGGCAAAGGCTAGTAGAGAATATCGTGATAAGAATCTGCTCAAATTTGTAGTGATTTATTTTTAAATATTCATTGAGAGATTCGAATTTCGTGCTTCTTTGCTAAGCTCCTTCAAATAATATATGAAATGCTATATAGAAAATATGGCTAAGTCACATTTACAAAGGTTTACAGCACAGACAATTTAAATTTTCAAAGCATTCTATGGTGGACTTGAATACATTAAAATAAATAATTTTGAAATGAAACCTTGTATATGTGTTTGTAATCGTTTTCTGTATGAAGTATGCCTAATACTAATAATATTCAACATGGTCAGGTCACAGACTTCGCTAATTAGACACTACTAGATGACCCTTGCCGACTTCGTTGGGCTGTAAACATGTATAATAACACTACTTTTTGTGACTTAAATATAAAAGATAGACATATACTCTAAATAACTTTTTTGTAGAGATTATAAAACTCTACAACTTTTCTCTAGAACTCAATCATATATCTCTCATAGTTAAGGTAGTATTCGTAAGAAATGTTTTCGTTCGACCGTTTTTTTCCGACTTACTTTGAAAATTGGACTACCACACAAAAAATTCTTTTCATTTTCGAGTTAATATATAACCTATGACACTTACAAATAGTGAAGTTTTCTATTGTTAAAAGAATTTTCTAAATCGGCTTAGTAGTTCCTGAGATTTCCCCTTAAAACCACACAAACAAAGGAAACAAATAAATCGTGGGCAAAGGCTAGTAACTAATAATATTACACGTCTCCTGTGACAATTTCAGTGTTGCCGTTTAAGAAATAAAAATGTCTCCAGACGTCATTTTTTTCGATCCCGAAATAAAGTTTTGTTGATTTTTAATTTTTTTTGAAAATACGAGCCCTAAATATTGAGTCTATATATGATACAGCCAAGCTGAAGCTATAACGGGTTTCAGCATGAATGTGTCGGGCTCGCCCCCGGTAGTATCACCCACAGAAACATCGACGTGAAGTAACAGTGCTTGCATTGTTGCATTTCGTACGGTCATTGAGAGCGCAGGAGGACCACCTTCCCTGACTCCCTTGTTTCCCTCCCCTTTACCCACCAGCACAGGCTGGCAATGCACTGGTCGCTACATTTAAAAAAATACAATAAAAAATACAATTAAAAAATCCGCCAGAAGTCACTAAATGTTTCGTAATATTTCATGGTAAAAAATATGATGAAAGTACTATGTTGCGAATATTTCACTGTGATAAAACGAACAAAAGCCTTTAGTTGGATTAGTTATAACAAGTTTTAGTCACATTATAACTCTTCTTGCTGGTTTCATTCTAGTCGACCCCGAGATCGAACGTCAATCTGGTAGGGAAATTCCAAAAACAACATCAGCAATTCATGTTGTTACCAGTAATTACAATTAAATAGTACCAAAATACATAAATATTCCCAATATTCAATTAGTCGCTAAAAGTCGCATTTTTTTAAGTCGCTAGATTGAACAAAAAAGTCGTTAAACATGTCGAAAATCAGCTAGATCTATCGACAAAGTCGCTAAAACGGCAACAATGGACAATTTCAATGTTGTAATAAGATCTTGGCTCCCGTGTTAGAACTTTCCAGGGAGTTTTTGTGGCATCTTCATGATCCGTGGTATTATTTTTAATCCACTTCACTTGTATACAGTAACCGAACTATATTACGTAAAATGCCACCAATATTACAAAATTTAGAGTCAAATAACAAGAGATTATGAATTAAAAAAAAATGTGATCCGTCACGGGACCTCTGGCATATGCGAAACATTGAAATTGTTCGAATCGAACGAATCTCAATTTCACAAATTGCACTATAGGTATGCGAGCTCAGTGCGGCAATAGAGATTGCACATTACGTCGCCACGTCTCACACACTCGCCACGCTAACAATCTGGTGTACGGTGGTGTGCACCTATAGATGTTTCACATCACAAAACCACTACATGACAGAATCCCGCCAAAACTCAACTCCAGTCATTACTTCCTGTATTACCTATATTCGTTTTTGTTTTTTTTTTATTCTTATATTGTAGACGTAAGAAATATAAGTAAAGGCTTCAAATCATCGTTAGTATGAAAAAGAACTATTAAAGCTTGTCCGTATTCACTAAATATATAAATAAGAAAGCAGCTTGACAAGCGTACTTGAATAAGTAGTGGTAATGACTCACTCAAATTTGAAGTGAAATTTGTTATGGGAGGACTTTGGAATTCTGAGATCCGCAACTTTTTGTATGGCGATGCAGTGGGTTAAAGCAAACACTATATCGGGTAGAGTGTTGATAACATCAGTTCCCGTCCGATCACCGAAGCAATGTCGGTCGTAGTTGACCTACAGCGCACGGTGGCACTAAGGGCGATCGGGCGTATCGCATGGTGTCCTCGGCGGCGGCCTTCACGATAAACGAGGAAACATAGTAGGGAGTCTCTGGCTTCCAGAGAGATAGAGGAGAGGAGACGGCGTCTTACAAAAGGCGCCGTAGAGAGATCAAGGCAGGAACTGACGGCCGCGCGGTTCGGGCGGTATAGGGCAGACGCCGTCCACCCACTCCTGCGGGAATGGATATGTAGGAAGTTGGGTTCCCTGACGTTCCGACTGGTGCAGGTACTCACCGGACATGGTTGCTTCGGGTGGTACATGCACCAGATCGCTTGCAGGGAGCCGACCACTTCATGCTGCGATACGGCGCTGACGAGGACACCGCTGCGCTCTGGCTGTAACGGTAAGGCGGGATTTGTTGCTGCCGAATGTGGTTTCGGCAATACAATACTTAGCGAGCGATGGCTTCCTTCTGTGAGGAGGTAATTTCACATAAGGAGGCGGCAAGAAGGCCCGAGAATATGACCCTCTGAGCGGTCCTCTCCACCAACGGAGGACCGGAGGCAAGGAGGGGACGCTTTGCCCAATTTCTCCCGCCACCGTAGCCGGACCTGAGGGAATGGGCCGGGGCTGTGTACCCAGTCTGTCGCCCTGTTAGGAAAGAGCACGGCAGCCACCTTCCACCGGGTGGATCGTTGGAGCGGCTATGCACATTGATTAGCATAGAACAATCCCTTGCTGCGCCAACAATACGGTCTGTCGCTATACCTACTGTGGGGTTTTAGTCCGCAGTAGTCAGACAATGGATCTCCCAACGATAAAAAAGCGTACAAATACTAGGATGGCTGACCGCCTAGATACACCGCTTCACGTTTGCTTTGTTGTGTTTTTTTGATTAAATTTTTTTCCTGTTGTACAAATTTTTCACTTATATCGTATGACCTTACTACAAAAACTGTTTTTTTATATATAGATTGGTTTTTCCATGAGTCCCATACGTTCAGTTCTCATCTAGAATCATTACTAGCTTGCTCATACCTCAGTTATTCGACACAATTATGTCACAGGAGGTAATAGAGAATTAGCAGTCTAGTTGTATATGATGTCGCTGAATTAATTTAAACTGACGTAATATACACGCCCTGCACATCAATCAACGCTTTGAATGATGCTATGGGACCTTCGTGTTTAATTTATACACATAATCATGTAAAAATATATACTTACTGTTACACAAATATATAAAGCTGAAGAGTTTGTTTGTTTTTTGTTTGGTTGAACGCGCTAATCTCAAGAACTACAGATCCGATTTAAAAGTTTCTTTTAGTGTTAGATAGCTCATTTATCGAGGATGGCTCTAGGATACATATCATCACGTTAAAACCAAAAGGAGCTGAGCACTAATGAAGAATGTCTCAAAATCGGGCTACTTTGGAAGCTTCCGCTGCGTGTTAATGTCAGTATTATATGCGTTGCCATGGTAACGCGATAACATTATATCAAAAATATTTTCATGGTATATTTTGTATTCCTATTAAAAAAGTTTATTCTACGTTACTTTTGTTTTCGATTTTTAATTATACGTGTTATGTTTATATCGCAAACATTTCTTAAGTTTATTTTGTGTTGTTATTCAGAAAGTTTAGTAGTAATAATATTCGTCCAATAAGACAGTCGAAGGAATTAATCCATACAGCCAATTCTGAAGTTGTCAATATAATTAGTTTTCTTCTATTTCCAAGTTAATGTAAAGGTATAAGCGCCGAATCCTCTACATAATATAACGTAATTTTTTATCTTCTTAATCTTCAAGACCATAGAATTAATGCTTCGTGGTTTTATTTTTCATTCATTTCGCTTATGCAAAATAAACGAACGATATTATATAATACGCAACCAATTTCTACACGATATAGAATCATGTAACACAATATTACGAAAAAAATATAAAATCCACTACATGACAGACTGAAATCCCGCCAAACATTCTTAAAAAACTCTATTCTACATTAGTTTTGTTGCCAATTTTTTATTTGTGATATATCACGTATTATAAAAGTAAAGTGAGTGTAATTTATATTAAAATAAATTACTTTTGGTGAATACAATCTGTGATGCTACAAACATCAACTTTTTTTAACTCTGTCGATATGTCTGTTTTTTTATTTGTTCCGGGTAATCTCCGAAACGACTGGACCTATTTGAATGTTTTTTTTTTTCTTAGAAATGACTACGCTTAACAGCTTCACCTGACTACAAGTAATATTTGAACGGGAATTTTATGGGCAAATAAGTAACTAATTAGCTGTTTTATTTAATATTGTTCGATAATGTATAGCTTCATATTTTCATTATTTTCTTATATAGTGTGAGCACTGAGGGTGATATATAGTTTAAAATTCCAGTTATGTGGCTGATCATAATTCCATCCCATTCGATACACCATTAGTATTCACATACATAATGTACACGTTACCTGTTACAGTAGATGATGTGCGTGTGATACAAATATTTGTGAAATAGTATTATTGTAATTTACACTAGATGTGTAATCACAATTTTAAATTTAGTTAATATATTAAAAAAAACGCGTGCGAAGCCGCGGGTAACAGCTAGTAGTTTAATAAATATACTAATATTATAACAATGGAGGGGTTGTTTGTTTGTTTGAAGGCGCTAATCTCAGGTACTACTAGTCTGATTTGAAAAATTCTTTAAGTGGTAGCTAGCTTATTTATCGAGGGAAACTGTAGGTTATATAGCATCACAAAAATTGTAAATATAACAAAGTCCACGTCGATTATGATCATTAAAAAATATTTAATGTACAGATTTGGCTTTGTTACAGTTTTTTTTTTTTTTCGAAGTGTCTACGTTATTAAGCTAGCAAGGTCTTAACAGCTTCACCGGACTACGTTTTATTATTTTAGTATCTCACTTGTATGAGTTACAGTTACGTCACTTTTTTTTTCGAACTGATTACGCTATTGACCTAGGAAAAGCTTCACAGGAGTACTGAGGCTAGCGCATGTGGCATTCGGCCAATTTTATTTGACAACTTTCTCAAGGGTGGACGGCACATCTCGGCTTGCGCTGTTGCCTGATACATGCAATTGACGACCTATCTGAGTCCTATTATATACCCATATGAGTTATTGAAACATACATATGTACGAAACATACATACCTCAACAACATTTATATGCATTTTATGTCGGTTATTTTTTTCTTAACGATTTCAGTTCGATAAGGGAAAACAGAAATAAAAGATTGTATCGATTGTAGAGCGTTCAATTCTGAGTAATTCCGGACTTCAAACGATACCATAGCCTAAAGGGAAGCCGAGTTATAAGAATTTTAATCATTTACGTGTTTTTTTATATCACAGGAGGCAAACGAACGGGTCACCTGATGTTAAGTGATCGCCACCGTCCACAAACACCAGCAGCATCAGAGGAGTCGCAAGTGCGTTGCCAGCCTGTGCTGGTGGGGAAAGGGGAGGAAAACAAGGGAGTTAGGAAAGGTGGTCCCCCGGCGCTCTCACTGACCGTACGAAATGCAACAATGCAAGCACTGTTATTTCACGTCGATGTTTCTGTGGGTGACAGTACCGGGGGTGAGCCCGACACATTCATGCTGAAACCCGTTATAGCTTCAGCTTGGCTGTATCATATATATACAATATTTTGGGCTCGTATTTTCAGGCTATTTTTTTTTAAACATCAACAAAACTTTATTTCGCGATCGAAAAAAAAAAAAACATTTAAAAAAGTCGAGGACGTCACAAGGATTGCCGATAGAAGTGGAAACTCAAAGAATGAAATAACAGTATTCTCTGTTGAATTTTCATATCAATTATAGTGCGAATGACACTATTTAAATTTTACAACTTGTTTATTGAAATTATTAACATTAGCGTGGTTTTCATAATTATATTGGCACTTGGAGCAATAATTATATACAACTGTATAAAGTCTATTGATTAATCAAACGTATGATGAGCTGCAAAATATCAATATTTCGTGCATATAGGCTCCTATACTTATAAAGTTAACACCGTTTTCGCTCAACGCTTTAGTTGAAGTACACTGAAGTAGTGGTAGAGCCACGCTGAAGCTATTATTGGTTTCAGCCTGAATAGGTCGGTTCGTACGGGTTAGCACCACCCTCTCACAGAAAACCGATGTGAAGTAACAGTGCTTACATTGTCGCGTTTCGTTCGGTCAGTGAGAGCGCCGGAGACCCATCTCCCCTCCCCTTCCTTCTCCGCTTCCTTCTCCTCTTCCTTCCCCTCCCCCTTTCTCTCCATTCCCACAAACAGGCTGGCAACGCAATTGCGACTCCTCTGGGGTTGCTAGTGTCTATGGACGGCGGTGATCGCTTAACAACAGATGACCTGCGTGTTCGATTGCCTCCTATATGACATAAAAAATAAAAGAATAGTGTGTTAGACCACCCGTTCATATATAGACAAGTGAATAAACACTGTGAATTAATTAACCGAGAATTAAGAGAAGTAAAAGCAACTATCACAAAATGGTTATTATCCTTATCATACGAGGAGACTGAAAACATTCTTCATATCCTTTCATAAACAGACACAAGAAATTAATATAAATACATTTTAAAATCAATTTATAAACCTACCCATACTTTTCACTTACTGCTTAAATATAATACCGTGTGTATTCGTGTACTTTAGGTTTTAAATTGTGTATTATTAACAGTTTCTTATATGTGTATGATTTATATTTTAATAATCTTATTTGTCTAATAAGTAAGCCACTTACGGTAGTGACAACAAATAAAATTTGTAATGATTTTTTGGTCGATTACCCACGACACAGGACTCAGTTCCTAGTGTGGGAATCTACAGTTAATTTCCAAGCCGTATAAATCATTTTTGTTAAATAAAGACATTTTTTTATACTGTGTCGCTAGTGTCTGACGCAAGCCGCGCAAGCGCAATACGACCGGTCATGCTTACATAGCATGTTGTGACGCGAAATTTTAAATCTACCTCCTGCCCAAAGTATCGCTCACTGCCTAAACAAATGTTCACTGCAAAAACACCCTAAATTAAATATCGTAGTACCAGGCGACAGAGCCTAGCTCGGTTCTTTAAAAAAAAATTAATTGAAAAAAATTAGGTTTGCCTTATAAAAGCTATAAAGCTATATTTTTACATTGCCTGAAAACTCGTTTAGAAAGTTTTCTATTAATAAAATCTAGCTAGATCGATTTATCGTCCCCGAAACTACATACATACTAAGTTTCACGGAAATAGATGACGCCGTTTCCGAGATCCTGAATATATACAAATATAAATATATACAAGAATTGCTCGTTTAAAGGTAATACTGGGCGCCCAATAGTCGACATTCGACCATAGTTGATTGATTTTTTAAAGTTTGAATTTTATTAAGGTTCTTTTGTCAAAGGGTTATACTTCCATAATCAAAGGTTTTCATCATGGCTACTCAGTTATTTACCATTTGCCATGATCCTTAATTATATAAACATAAAAAAAAATCTATGTGTAAATGAAAATTGAAATTAATTATAAATTTGAAACAAAAGCCACGTCGTAAAGTTCTCAAATTTTAAGCAAATATAACATTACGAAAATAAAGAAATTTATCGCAATCCATGATACGATTTCAATTAATTTTACACGACACCATAGGGGGATGGTATTTCTGGGTGATATTGAATTAAATGTAGTCTGTTCATTATGAGAAATAGTGATATGCCCAGTATCATCGTTTGGAAAAGTAATGGATGCACAATACAATCAAATGGTGAATCCAAGACAAAGACGTTTTTAATAGTACCATTAGCTTTTGAAAATAAATTCTTTTTTGTTGCTACATGAGGTTGAATTGCAACATTGTGACCGCGGATGTCTAAGTCATGGATTACTTTTATGAACAAAATTCTTATTTTTATTTTACAAAGTGGCTCATTTTTTTATTAAATCATCATTTGAAGTGAGTTCACCATAAACATTACAATAATAGTTATATTTTATAATATCATTGTTGAATGTAGGATAAAAAAAAGGAAATGGTACGGAAGAGTTAAAAAATACGTATAGTCGAGCATATCAACCTCCTTTGCAACTTTTTTTGAAACCATTATTGACGGCTGTCAAAATGTCTTTTTTATTTACATGTGTGTATATGTTGTGTAAAATTCAAGCAGTAGTGTGAGTAGTGCATATTTTAATTAATTTAATGTATTTCTAATACATTTTATATGAAATAAACAGCTTTCTGCACTTCTCCGTCATATAAACTTAAACTATGCCAAATTTCAAGTTCGCCCGTTCACGGGAAATCGGTTAAAAAGAGGTACAAAGATTTTGCTTCACGTATTAATATATAGATAAGATAAATAGGACCTTTTACTAAGATCTATCTACTGAATACACCTGGGTTGATTCGCTGATGTAACCATACATAATTGATATCAAAAAGGATCTTGGAAGATGACGCTTAATTGCCACAATTACTACCAATAACGCTAAATCTGTAGGATGTGAAAAATTAAGAAGTAAAATTTAAATACGTGTATAATTACTAGCCACGCCCGCGACTCTGTCCATGTAGAAACTAACGTAAAAATCATCTGAATGTTTTAAGTCCATTTACTTCTCTACTTTTCTCTCGTACTTACGCCGCGTCGACATTAAAATCACAATAACTTTTGATAGAGTGAACTGATTTTAATGAAACCAAATATATAATCATTATAATCGGTCAGATTCGGTCAGTACTTGGATGGGTGACCAGCTGGGAACACCACGTCACGTTAGATTTTTGTTGTTTTTTTTATCACTTGTATATTTTGTAACGCCAATGATCTGATACAGAATGGTGTATTTTTATGTTTATTTCATTAAACTTTCACTTCAATCATGTGTCTCCATGAAACATCTTGTTTTTTTTAAATATCCAGTAAACGATGTCACTGTTGTATTTAGCAATATACATAAATGTATGTGCTTTGATAACAAGTAATCCACACTGCCATAAACTATGTATTGAGCGATTAAATTTAGAGATATTCTTTGTCCTTTCTAGAGATATACGCGGATATAATATCCTATGAGAAATTAAAAATAAATGAAAAAAATACTAGCAAATTCACGCGGCTCCGTCTGCGTTGTTTCTTATCTCAATTATTTTGTTATATAG
The DNA here is from genome assembly GCA_014332785.1 of Antheraea mylitta. Taxonomy (NCBI): domain Eukaryota; kingdom Metazoa; phylum Arthropoda; class Insecta; order Lepidoptera; family Saturniidae; genus Antheraea; species Antheraea mylitta. The sequence continues at coordinate 2,514,144 of JACEII010000063.1, read as the reverse complement.
ATTGGTAGAGCCACGCTGAAGCTATTACTGGCTTCAGCGTGAATGGGTCGGCTCGCCCCCGTACTACCACTCGACACACAGAAACACCGACGTGAAGTAACAGTGTTTGCATTGTTGTGTTTCGTTCGATCAATGAGAGCGCCGGAGGCCTAACTTCCCCTCCCTCTTCGCTCCTTATCCCTTCCCTTCCCCACAAACACAGGCTGGCAACGCACTTGTAACTCTCCTAGTTTTGAAAGTGTCTATGGAGGATGGTTATCACTTAACATCAGGTAACCCATATGTTCATTTGCCTTATATAACATAAAAAAAAGAATCGAAAGCATTCAAAACAAATTTATGAGATTTCCCAAAAGACGGGGGTTGCTTCTATTTGCAAATAAAGATTGTAGATCTTTTAAGGCGAAGAATACAAAAAATATTATAACCCATACCCTAAAGGCGCATTCCTGGCGCATACGCATTGGCAGCCATACCACATACACATAATTTATCATTTTGAGTTTTTGGCGGGATTTTATTATTTTATTTATTGACAAAATCAAAAATATTTAAGAACCGGATGGTACAAAAACGTGACGTCTTATTGCCGTAACGGACTTCCGTTGTATTGTCATCCAGTTACCTCCTAGTCGCGCCTAAAGAAGTTTTACTTCAAAAATAGTTTTATTTACAAAAGTCGTAATATTCTTTTTAATTTTATTTTTGGCAACCAATCTTCCAATACATTATTATTGCCAATATCGAGTAGGTAATGTGTACAAATATTGTAATATTTCTTTCGTTACAATTCTTGTGATTATTTCAACATTATAACAAGATGGTGGCCCTGTTGATGGATCTTTTCAGGGAGTTTTGATGGCAAGTCAGAATCCATGCTCCATGGTATTATTTCCCATCCATATCACTTGTGCACAATAACCGGACTTCTTACGCAAAACAGTCTGTTGAAGCTGTAGTCCGGTGAAACTGTTAAAACCTTGTCTAGGTCAATAGGGTAGTCAAATCGAGAGAAAAAAACAGCAATATTAAAAAATATAGAGCCAAATAGCACAATAATAAAATAATAAAAAAAAACAAAACCAAAAATACTTTATTCAGTTTAGGCCCTAATAAGGCACTTACGAACGTCAAAAACTACCACCGGTTCGGAAACAACCCAGTCATCGGGAGAACCGGCAAGAAACTCGATCTGGTTTATCTTTTTAATATATTTAATATTTAGACTATATTACATACATGACAGAAACGTTTTTAATGGATGCACAGAGATGAGTCAGTTCCAGACATCACTATCGTTCACATACTGATCCACTCTATAATAGCCTTTTGAGACCAAAACCCGCTTCACATGGCGCTTAAATTCACAATCCGGCAAATCGGTAATATCCCTTAGAACTTTGTTATAGAAACATACACTATAAAATCCACTACATGACATTCCAAGATCCTGTAAAAAATTCCAGTCGTCATTTTAAATATTCTTAGGGCAAATGGCCAGTTCCCTCAGTTTTTAGTACGCACTGTGTATTAACCACTTAATAATATCAACAATATTTTCGAAGATTTGTTGGCAAAAATAATTAAAAAAAAAACAATGTAAATCTAACATGTCTTTTTTTCTCTTTATTATGGGCTTTGTCGCGTACCGACTATGACGCCCCGTAAGAACATCATCAAAATATTAGATACTACTACAAATACATTTACTTAAATCTTAAAAGCTAAACTTGCAACTTTGTACAGCCTTTTTGCACTCTGAGACAGAGGGTCTGACAGCACCGAATTACAAATGCGTACATCCATGGATCGGGTAACATTTAAAATATTCCTACATCCTTGGTATTGAACACATTCTATCAAAATGTGATGAACATCCTCAACCACCCCACACATAGTGCAATTAGGTGATGCTCGTTTTTTTATAAGATATAGGAACTTATTTGATGGAATGTGTCGTCACCGAAGTCGGAGGGCTATTATTAGATTAGATCTACTTAATAAATTTTGGTCTATCCATGCAACATCGAAATGAGGTTGCGGTTGAATGGTCTTGTACCAGATCCCTTTTTCTAGTGATCTCTTATCAGAATATAGCTTCCACATATCTTTAAAGTAACATTTCACCTTAGACAAGAAGTCAATATACATTGGAGTGATATGGAAAGGAATTCCGTCATATGCAGCTTGGTTTGCCAATGAATCAACTTGATCATTTCCAGGTAACTTAACATGAGATGGAATCCATTGGAATATAACTGTTTTCCCACTACATGGGAATCTATAGATTTCTTTTAATACAGAATAGGCTATCGGAATACCTCGTATTGACGAGGTGCACCGAGCCAAGTGTTATAAAGCGCTTTTTGAATCAGTTAGGGGTGTAAGGGGTGTCGAGTAACATCTTAAGACTTGAGACACCCAAGCCAACCTCACCTGCACGTGGTGCACCCTGCTAATCAACGAACGAGGCAATGGCGATAGCAGGGTGGTAGGGTTTTACAGCCCGACTGGGTCGCAACCACCGTGCACATGGCGAAAAAACCCGTCATAGAGATTCGCTTTTGCGCGTCGCGTTTCGGGATCAGCCTGTGCATATCCAGTACCGGATGACTTTCGTCATTATGGCCGGCATGACAGCGGCGAGCAGCGATGGATAATCTGTCTTTCGACGGTCGCCACTGTTTTTGGATTGTACTATGCTTACCATCAGGCATAGTGCAGTCACTTTGTCGGGCTTCAATAAAAAAAAAAGTCACAATTACAAACTTTTGACCTTGTAACCATTTAATGTACAATAAGGCTTCATTAATGGCTATTAGTTCTAAACACATTATTGATGTATTAAAATCAACCCGCTAACATGTCTGTTTTTTATATTTTTCTGAAAAAAAAAGATATTGTAAGCGTTTAGGAATAAGCAAAAAAATACATTTCAATCATTTTTTAAAATGTCTGTCTGCCTGTTTGTGTGTTTGTTTAGACAGGTTCCACCGGTAAAGCATTAAATTTATAATAAAACAATCATAAAGCGTATTCTACTCGAGACAATTAGTCTTTGTTTCATTAAAATCGGTTTACTCTATCTAGTAGTCCGGTGAAGCTGTTAAGACCTTGCTAGGACAATAGCGTAGTCTGTTCGAGAAAAAAAAAGGTTTACTCTAAAATGATCCGATACGAAATATATATAAGAGTTGTTAAGGTATGTATGCTTGGTACACATATATGCTCCAACAACTCATATATGTATGAATAGTTAGCTTAGGTTAGCTCAAATAAGTCACGAATTGCATGTATCAGGCAACAGCCCAAGCCAAAGTGTACCGTGGACCCTTGAGATAGTTGTCAAATAAAATCTCCCAGTCCGTTAGTGGTATTCGCCGCAAACTATGAACCCGTACCTAACGCTGCGCGTTATAAAAGACGTCCGCAACATATTTTTACCGACCCTCCTGATTTAATCACGTCAACGAACGATCAGTACCAGCCTGTCCCTGAAAACAGAGCGTGCTCACGCCCACGCCCGCGTAACCACAGATCACGCCGCCGTGGTCTGGGGGTTACTTTCGCTCCCGCACACCCGATTAGGCCTCCCATGGCAGCGGCTCAAGCCTAGGTTCGATCTCTCGGTAGGGAGCCCTTGAGTACGTTGCTTGCGCGATACGGTGACACAAAATATACATCACTGCTACAACAATACACGATCACCCCCACACACGTGCACGCCTACACGTTTATACATGAAAGTGAAAGGGTTTACTTTTTTCCCTTATCGAACTGAAATAACTCTCAATTTTCCGATAATAAATATATGGAGGAGTTGTTGAGGTGTATATGCTTGTTACACATATACTTTTCAACAACTCATACATATATGAATAGTTAGCTAGATAAGTCGCGATTTTGCATGCAACAGGCAACAGCCAAGCCGAGGTGTGCCGTGCACCCTCGAGCTGGTTGCCACAATAAAATCGGCTGAGTGCCTTAAGCGCTCGCCTTAGTAGTCCGGTAAAGCTGTTAAGACCTTGCTAGGGCAATAGCGTAGTTAGTTCGAGAAAAGAAAAACAGTAAAGAATCCAGGGTCCATAAAAGGGTCCATAGATGGCGCTAAATTGAAATATTTTGAATCTCAAGTAGAGTTCTGTCAGTACGTATGTTGTATCCATATTTGATAGAATGACTTCTTTAAATTTTTCTCTATCCTATCCTATCCTATATAGTTTAGAGGATTTTTTACGATACAAAATACATATAAGAGTTGTTGAGTCATGCATGCTGGTACACATGCATGTTTAGCTCAGATAGATAGCGATTTTTGCACAAAACAGGCGACAGCCCAAGCCGAGGTGTGCCGTGCACCCTAGAGTTAGTCGCCCAAACATCCCAAATCGGCTGAGTGCCTTCAGCGCTCGCCTCGATAGTTCGGTGAAGCTGTAAAGACCTTTCCAGGTAAACAGCGTTTTCATTTCGAAAAAAACTTCTTTAAATATTGTTGTCTTGAAGCAGTTGGTTCAGGTTTTTGAGTCAACGATTAAAATAATTTGTTTAAGTATTTGCAACTACCATACTATGATGTACCTATATACACTAATACTAGCGGGCCCGGTAAACGTTACGTCCTGATTATAATAAAAATCCTTGAAAAATTATATACTAAAACGTTCCTCATTAATCACTTTATCCACTGGTGAAATCCACATGATAATCCATTCAGTACTTTTTGAGTTTATCGCGAACAGACAAACAGACGTAGTAGGGGGTTTTGTTTTGTACTATGTAATGATGATTATAAAGAGAGGTAAAGTTTAATTTTCGGGCAATTCTTGGTACTACTGATCCGATTTTGAAAATTATCTCACCGTTAGATATATATATTAACCCAAGTTCAATATTTTAGTCGAAAAGGTGGTTTATATGTCAAAAGTAAATTAAATTGAAATACATTATGTTATTATGTTCACGAATACTTCACAAATTCTTACAAAACAAATTACTAAATCAAAATGAAAATTTTATGTTTTGTAGTCCGGTAAAGCTGTTAAGGCCTTTCCAGGCCAATAGCGTAGTCAGTTCGACAAAAAAAAGGAAATTTAGTGTAGATAAAGTTTACTATTTACAGTACCTATGTCAAATGCTGAAATTACAAGGGGTACTGCGAAGACATTTATCGGCAATATATGTAGGTTAGTTTTTATCTTCATTAGACCCGTTAGATGATGCTACGAGCAGGTTCTACGCTTATTTTAAAAGATTTCTCACATACCAACGGGATATATGTTAAAGTGAGTCCCTGTATAGTTAGGAGTCACTGCTAAATATCGCTGGAATCGGGTTTTAGGTTTTTTTAAGGTTATTTACATTTAAAAGTTCAATTGAAACCGGTAATAACCGATTTGGTGCAAACGAAGTTGCACGGGCCAGCTAGTATATTATATTATATTATATTTTTACACAGAATAAATAAGCCAAATTAATGCTAATTATGTTCAATATTTATGCCATAAGCCGTGAGTCAAATATAAGATATTCAGATGATCTTAGTACTCAATGTTTTCTTAGCTGTCCACGCGGACGAAGTCGGGGGCACAGCTAGTAAAACAATAAAATTATGGGAGAAATGTACAGAAGCTGGTTAAGAGATAAACAAAAAAAAATAACGAACATAAAAATTCACCGCGCTCCGTGGAATTTCAGTCGGGAGTCGATCGCGCAACATAACGGTCTGTTTTACCGTTGCGCGCCATTTACACGCATTGATTGTAATTGATAAGTTATTTGTGTCAGTGTCATTGTGTCATAAGCTTCACTTTCAGTTCATCAGCTCGCGTGAATCTCTAAAAATTCGTAAGTTACCAAATATTAATTAAACCTTTTTTTTTTTAATATATATTAATCATTTTTTTGTTTCATTAGCTCTGTCCGTGTCTTCGTATGTAAAAACTGTCATTAATAAAGTCATGTGAAAGTATTAAATCCATTTACTTATCTACATTTCTCTCGTACTTAAGTCGCGTCGTCATCAAATTTACAATAAATTTTGATAGAGTTAATCGATTTTAATGAAACAAATACTAAGTTATTCTCGAAAATATATTTTATGATTTTCTTGTGTGAGCGAGCGTGTACAAACAGATAGGCAGACATTTCTATAAATGATTGAAATGTATTTTATTATCTATTCCTAGACACCTTCAATAACTATATGTAGATGTAATTTCATAATATTTTACGAATTGTTATATGACTTCCTCGAAAGAGAGATAACGATTAACAGTCGCCTTTTCCTTCTTTACGTAATTACACAAGATTTTCTTTAAGATTTTATATGAATATAAATAGAATAGGAGCGAAGTAATCTTCGAAAACGCTGTACCGATTTTGACGAGACCTTCACTGATCGATAAACGATTTTTTAGGTTACGTAGGCCATATATCATTATGTTTCACCGAGTAGATTAAGTAGCTAAACTATAGAATTTCAAGTTTATAAATAAACTAGCCTTCGTTCGCGTGGAATAGATACAACACGCAGCAATTCTCAAAAGGAAAAACATCCCGATCTTGAAACATTTTTTATCTGTGCTCCGCTCCTATTGGTCTTAGCGTGATGATATATAGCCTATAACCATTCTCAGTGAATGAGCTATCTAACACAGAAAGAATTATTCAAATAGGATAAGTACTTCCTGGGATTACCCGCTACAAAGTCACAACATCACAAACAAACTCACAAACTTTACCTGTTTATAATATAATATATGATATTAGTATAGATTTAACAGCTGGTGTTCATATTATTTTTTATTTTATTTTAAATGAGTGTAAATATCGAATCAATTTACAGAATAATTATAAACTTTAAATTTCTGCCACATTTAAATAAATTTATAATCGACTGCGATTCTAGTCGAAATCGGTTTATATTATGGAGTAGATTCGATAATATTACATTAAAGTGAATTCAGATGGAAAAAAATGAACGAAAAAAAAAAAAACAAATAAGAACAAACTTGCGGCCACCAATTAGTTAATAAAGAAATATAAAAAAAAATTGAGAATTAATTTCAGTCAAATTGAATCTATACTAATATTATAAAGAGGTAAAGTCTGTGAGTTTGTGACGTTGTAATCTCTGGATGTACGGGTTACTCTCTGGATGTACGGAACAGATTTTTTTTTTATCGAAGCTCGACATAGTGACTGCACTATGCCTGATCTTAAGCATAGTACAATCCAAAAACATCGACAATCACCGAGAGACAGCTTATCAATCGCCGGTCGCCGCTGTCATGCCGGTCGTAATGACTAAAGTCGCCCGGTACTGGATATGCACAGGCTGATTCCGAAACGCGACGCGCAGAACCGAGTCACTATGACGAGCTTTTTGACTATATGCATGGTGGTTGCGAAATTTTCGTAGTTGCTTTTAGGTTTAATATTTTTTTTCTTGAATTCGATTGACCATTTGAAGTGTTACAGGGAAAACTGGGTAAGCCCATTTTATTTTTCAAATTGATTTCTTGTAGTCTATCGCCACAAAAATACTCATTGCATAATATGATCTAAAACGAGTGTTAATTTTTTTTTGTTGTAGTTTTTTTTATGGAGAATAACTAGTGAAGTTTGTGACTTAGACACGTCGGTTATTATTAGGCATATTTTATACAGATAAGGTAAATTTAAAAAAAAAATAATTAACCGACTTCAATATTAATCAAAAACCCATAAGGCGCTAAAACGCGGAAAATAAATAGTTTATCACTTAAAACTTAAAATCACTTAGGTATACTTACATTACTTTAAGAACTTAGCTATTAAGATTAATAAAGTAAAAGGTTTTTGCTTTTCAGTTTATTTCGGCGATTTAATTTTTTGTTATAGAAAGTTTTTATTATTCAACTTAATTAAACTTCACATGAAATGTAAACTTTGTGCGAATGTGACTTAGCCAGTTTTTTTTTCTAGAACATATATAACAGGTATCAAATAATATATCTATATCTAATACCTTTAAACGAGCAATTCTTGTATATTTTTATATTTGTATATATTCAGGATCTCGGAAACGGAGTCATCTATTTCCGTGAAACTTAGTATGTAGGTAGTTTCCGGGGCGATAAATCGATCTAGCTAGATTTTGTTCATAGAAAACTTTTTAAACCAAGTTTTCAGGCAATGAAAAAATATAGCTAGAATATAAAGGTAAATTCCGCCGGCACTGTCAAAACAAAAATAACTCAGATGGAAATCGGTTGCCTCGAAAATTCATGTAACCCCAGTTCGAATCTGAATGAGGGCAGAAGAGATATATTATTCATTTTTTTTTGGAAAAAAAGTAACTTTAAAGTCAAATCTAACAGGTTATTTTAATTTAAAAAATGTTTTTTAAAGAACCGAGCTAGGCTCCGTCGCCCAGGTACTTTAGATATAGTAAGACAATAATAGGGTAAGTCTTAAAAGAATTATGTTATCTGTAATCTTGATTCGATTAGCGATGTATCTCCGAGATAATAAATGGGTTCATTCGTGAGGTGTTATTTACGTAATATGTTTGAAAGAAATTAAATAAAAACCTAGTGCATGATATCTCAGAAAAATTAGCAAAAAAAAACACGGAAATAAATTCTGTATACATAAGGAAGGTTCGTCGATTTTTTTGAAGTCAAAACTGCTTTAGTTTTGGGCAGGACGTAAATTTATGTTTTCGCTAGTATGTGTGACTGACCGTATTGAGCTTGCTTGAACTAGCGACGCATAGTATAGTGGCCTGAGTACATACAATATTGGTATTTTCTATTGAGGTTATTTAAGCCATATTGATTGATTTATCTATACTAATATTATAAATAGGTAAAGTTTGTGAGGTTGTAGGAGGTAATATCTAGATACACTAAACAGATTTTGAAAATTTCTATACCAATAGAAAATCACGTTATATGTTTGTTTCATAGCGTATATATTAACCTAATTTTTTTTTTTTCTGGTAGCCGGCTTTGCAAAGTGACTCGGAGAAAAAAGTTCTAGACAAAAGTTGTAGAGCTTGATAATATCTACAAAAAAAGTCACCGACAACATTTATCTAACTTTTATAGTCATAAATATTAGTTTTTTATAAATATTAACCGCCCAATGAAGTGGGCATGGGTCAGCTGGTGGACTTTTTAAAAATGAATGTAATTATTGCTCCGAGTGCCAATATATATGCAAACCACACTAATGTTATATCAATTTTTTTTTATAGAAGCACGACAAAGTGACTGCACTAAGCCTGATGTTAAGCATAGTACAATCCAAAAACACCGGCAACCACCGAGAGACAGATTATCCATCGCCGGTCGCCGCTGTCATGCCGGCCATAACGACGAAAGTCGCCCGGTACTGGATATGCAGAGGCTGATCCCGAAACGCGACGCGCAGAAGCGAGTCACTATGACGGGTTTTTCGCCATATGCATGGTGGTTGCGACCCAGTCGGGCTGTTAAACCCTACCACCCCGCTATCGCCATTGCCTCGTTCGTTGATCAGCAGGGTGCACCACGTGCAGGTGAGGTTGGCTTGGGTGTCTTAAGTCTTAAGATGTTACTCGACACCCCTTACACCCTAATTTCAATAACCAAATACTGAAAATTAAATATTGCCATTCACACTATAATTAATGTGAAGATTCAAAGGAGCATTTACTTATTTCATTGTTTTGGGTTTTCACTTCTATCTGGAATCCTGCAATAATATTTGTAGAGTTTTTTAATAGTGTTACTATAATCTATTGTGACCAGTGCGTACATATATATTAGATAGTGTATATACGGTTAGATATATTCGTAATTCAGCATTTAATATTTTATACTAGCCGCTGCCCGCCTCTCAAGAGGAAAAAAAACTCGATTTTGAAACATTCTTCATAGTTACTCCGTTCCTATTTTGGTCTTAGCGTGATTATATATAGCCTATAGGTTTCCTTGATAAATAAGTTACCTAACACTGAAAGAATATTTTAAATCGGACCAGTAGTTCCTGAGATTACCCCCTACAACCTCAAAAACTCACAAACTTTACCTCTTTATAATATTGTATAGATTCAAACGTGCTAATTCTTGTCCTTTTAATTGGTCATAAAAAAAGGAAAATTAGCGTCAATCTGTCAATATTTTTGATTCCTTTTTCTCGAACTGATTACGCTATTGGTCTAGCAAGGCGTTAACAGCTTCAGCGGATAACTCTATTTTTGATTGTTTTTTTCTCGAATTGACTATGCTATTGACCTAGCAAGGTTCTTAACAGCTTCACCGGACTATTAAGGCGAGCGCTTAGGGCACTCAGGCAATTTTATTTGACAACTAGCGTGTATTTTTGAATTTTCCTACAGTCTTCTCTCTTGTTCATAGAAAACCATGGAGATTTTCTAACTAAAATTATACACTTTTCAAATAAACCCTGGCCTAATAATTATGTCATTAAATTCCAAAATGATTTTTTTTTATGTCATATAGGAGGAAAACGAACATGCGGGTCACCTGTTGTTAAGCGATCACTGCCGTCCATAGACACTAGCAACCCCAGAGGAGTCGCAAGTGCGTTGCCAGCCTGTGTTTGTGGGAATGGAGAGAAAGGGGGAGGGGAAGGAAGAGGACAAGGGAGGGGCGGGGAGATGGGTCTCCCGCGCTCTCACTGACCGAACGAAACGCAACAATGTAAGCACTGTTACTTCACGTCGGTTTTCTGTGAGAGGGTGGTGCTACCCCGGACGAACCCGACCCATTCAGGCTGAAACTAATAATAGCTTCAGCGTGGCTCTACCACTACTTAATTTAAATGAATTAAATCTAAATTTAAACTTTCTGATATTTTAGGTTATTTTTCAAGATCTTCGAATTCAATGTCAAAAAAAATAAAAACCTTACGATAGAATTTTATAATCAGTGTATAAATATCGGAAATTACGTAATGAGACACATACACGTTGCCAATGCATAAAAATGGACATACATTTTCACATAATAAAAATGGTGTCTAAGGTTCTCGAGGTATAGATTAAACCCACATTAGAGCGAGCGAAGCAGAACTTGTAAATACGTATGTATACAAAAAGATGAAATAAATAAAATAAACACGGGTTTTATAAAGCAGTGCCTCAAATTTTAAATCTAGTTGAAGTCATGTTTAAAATACTTCATTACAAAAGCGTGTCCAAGCGGTCTCTAGCTAAACATCTGATTTAAATTTTTTATGCGAGCAACTCTGAAAGCATTCGTCCAATTCGATCTCATGCGAGCGATCCGCGAGCAAACCTTGCTTATATACGTATGTATACAAAAAAAAATTGAAAAGAATTGCACAGACATCATTATTACCCTGTAAGAGACCTACGGCAGGGTCATAGGCCTCTTCCCGAAGGAAGGTATTGGCGTAATCACCACGCCAGCCCACGACGTATGGCCGATTTCAAACTCTAAAAAATCCACAGTTATATGTTTTCCCACATACAGTACTACTACAAGAACAATTCTCAGGTTCAGGTTTCCATCACACCCACACTCGTACATGCATACACGCTTACACATGAAAGTGGAAGGGTTTAATTTTTTTCCCTTATCAAACTGAAATAGTTTAGAAAATTATTCGATACAAAATATATATAAGAGTTATTGGTGTATGTATGCTTAGTACACATATATGTTTCAAAAACTCATATATGTATGAATAGTTAGCTTAGCTCAGATAGGTCGCGTATTGCATGTATCAGGCCACAGCCCGAGCTGAGGTGTGCCGCGTACCCTCGTGCTGTTTAGTATATAAAACCGGCCGAGTGCTTTAAACGATCGTCTTAGTAGTCCGGTGAAGCTGTTAAGACCTTGCTAGGTCAATAGCGTAGTCAGTTCAAAAAAAAAGGTTCCGATTTCCTCTCGATGTTTTCCTTCACAATCAGCCGAAATTGTTAACAATATAAAATATTAACAAATTCTAATAAAATCCGTACTGGTTATGTGTAGATTGAAATACCGGTAAATTATTGTTTGTTTGATTTTTTTTTTTTTTAATTTTGTTGTTAATTACTTGGGTGGCATGGTCAATTTGTAACCAAACTCCAATTATAAATAAAGAGAAAAAAAATATACATGCCGGGGTTCGAACTTGTGGACATCGAAATTTTACTCAACGGCTCAACTCACTAGACCACTATGACTTTTTTTTGTACAGACAGAATTACCTTAATAATATTAATGGGAATTAAAGGGAAATAAATAAAAGCTTAAACAAGACAGCGTATTATCATATCAGTTTGCCTTGATCTTCGGCTTGTTCCTTACCGTACAAGAGTAAGACCATCCCATATTTAATCGAAATTACCATACGATTTATAAATAAGCCGTTTTCACCTTGTAGACATGCAATTATCCTGCACTTTTTCATTTGCAACGACATTCCTTAATATGACTTCCGGTAGGAGGATGAAAAAATTATGTTTAAAAGTTACCGCGAGAAGAAACAATGTTAAAAAAATAGATGTATTAAACACAATTATTCCATTATTTTGAGTTTTCACTTCTATCCTCAGTCTTTATGTCTGTGGGAGATGTCCTGAGCGCACATAATTTTTTGATGTGAAACATCTATAGGCGGAGGGTAAACCTGATTGTTGACGTGGCGACGCGAAACACGAATGTTGCACTATTAACAAATACTCAAAAACATTTGCAACTCTATCTTGTAGGCCACTTGTTATATTAGTATCATGTGGCACATGCCGAAGACCTAGCACCCTTTGATAAATGCCGCCAAACAGACCTCTCCTGTGTCTAGTTGAATTTTTGGATTAAAAAAAAAATGATTATTTATGTAATAAAATAAATAAACAGTCATTACATTACATGGAACAAATTTGTGATGCATTATCTTTTTATTATGCCACTAGCCTCTGCCCGCGACTTCGTTCGCATGGAGTAGATACGCTAAAACTAACTCGCAGCAGTTCTCAAAATGGAAAAACATGCCGATTTTGAAACATTTTTCATCTGTCCTCCGTTCCTATTGGTCTTAGCGTGATGATATATAGCCTATAACCATTCTCGATGAATGAGCTATATAACCCTGAAATAATTATTTAAATCGGACCAGTAGTTCCTGAGATTACCCCCTACAACGCCACAACATCACAACGTCACAAACTCACAAACTTTACCTCTTTATAATATTAGTATAAATAGCTGATTCCTATCGTAATTTGTTCTTTAATGCGTATAACTAATACAAAACAATTTTTATGTTTCATATCTGCCAAGTTTCCCGATTAACAATTTTAGTCCGAATTTAATAAAGAAACAACCTGCAAAATCTACTAAACAAACAAAGCTTTATATATCAGTATACATTACTACTCTTCTCTCCTACTTGACTCCAGTCGTCATTCAAACTACAATAACTTTTGACAGAGTGGACCGATTTTAATGAAACAAAAAATTAGGTACTCTTGAGGATAACAAAATAAGAAAGAAGATAAGAAAAATAAACTGGTCGTCCCATGTTTCAGACTTAGTAAAACCAGTAATAGTTTCTTAGGTAATAATGTTAGGTTTTACAATAAAGTCCCAAACCTTTTTTTTTTCTCGATCTGACTAGGCTATTGACCTAGCAAGGTCTTAACAGCTTCACCGGACTACTAAGGCGAGCGCTTAAGGCACTCAGCCGATGTCCCAAAGCATTTTACCGATTTGCCGGACTGTAAATTTAAATGCCACGTCAAGCGGGTTTTAGTGTCAAAAGGATATTATACAGTGGATCAGTATGTGAACGATAGTAATGTCTGGCATTGACTCCTCTCTGTGCATCCACTATAAACTATTGCATGATGTATTGGAAATGTATGTAAAAAAAAATGTACCCGATCGTGTTTCTTGCCGGTTCTACTCGATGGCTGGGTTGTTTCCGAACCGGTGGTAGTTTTTGACGTTCATAAGCGCCTTATTAGGCTCTAAACTGAATAAAGGATTTTTGTATTTTTTTTAAATATGATTTATGATTTTCTTGCTGTAGTTTTATGGGGAACTTTTAACTTTAGCAGTGATGCGTGGTCATACAAATAGATAAACAAAAATTTATATAAATGACTAAAATGTATTCTATTACTTATTCCTAGAATCCTGTAACATTGTTTTTCACGTAAATCGTAAAGGTACATATTAGATTAATATTTTTATTATATGTATAGAAGTTGAGAGTGTGATTAGACGCTAAAACCAGTAAGATAAAAAAGAAAAGCTTCATAGAGAGATTTCGGAATAAGAGAATTACATAAACTCATAACAGATATTATGTTCAATGCGTTTATCAATTTCACTACGTACTCGAATCTATAACGAGTGTGACAAGGAAAGCACTAGTCTCTACATTAGAAGGAAAAGGACGGAAAAATGAGAGAGAAAGTGCTTGGTGACTGACCCCTACGGGATTCGATGAGTCACAAACAACGAACATATTGCGTACATCCGTTTCAGGTGTCGTGGTTATTATATTATCACTGGTTTATGAAGATTCTCAGATTCGATTTTTTTGTTTTGATCTGACTACGCTATTAACGTAGCAAGGTCTTAACAGCTTCACCGGACTACTAGGGCAAGCATCTGAGGCACTCAACCGATTTTATTTGACAACTATCTCAAAGGTGCACGGCACATCTCGGGTTGGGCTGTTGCTTGATACATGAATTCGCGATTAATGTTTTTTTTTAATGTTCGAGGTTCGAAATTTTGCATCGCATATTAATAGAAAATTCGAGTCACTATCGGCAAAAGTAAAAACTGAACACAAAGAATCAACTGTGTTCTATTTTGAGGCTATCATTAGTCAGGTTTTCACATATATTGGCGTTTAGAACAATCTTATATATATAAATTTAATCTGTACATGTGTATGCCACTGAACTTCTCCCAAACGGTTGGACCGAGTTTGATGAAGTTTTGTGTGCATGTTACAGTGGATCCGAGATTGGTTTAGATTCACAATCGGACCCGATAGGTGGCGCTCCGGTAGAGATTTAGTTTTTTTTAATTACCAAAGCAGGACAACGTCCGCCTGGACCGCTAGATATACATTTTTGTATAGTTTATTAATTCAGCTGCACAAGCGCAATACACAATATATATATAAGATGCAAACGAACAAGTGCGTCACCTGATGTTAAGTGATCACCACCGTCCATAGCCTTAAGCAACAACAGAGGAATCGCAAGTGCGTTGCCAGCCCGTGTTGGTAGGGTTAGTGGGGACGGGAAAGGGAAGAGAGGAAAGGGAGAGGGAGGGAGGTGGGCCTCCGGCGCTCTCACTGACCGAACGAAACGCAATAATGAGATGGAGTCCATTGGAGTAAAAGGCTTATGCTTAAGGCTTTACACTACACTTAATTTAAAAATACAAAACAGTACGCTGTTTAAATCCCATTATTTTGAGTTCTAACATCTGTCGGCAGATCTTATGTCTATCTCGCCTTTTTCTTAAACTTGTCTTCGTTACCGCAGTTATCTTTTCAACCGTTTCAGCAATTTTACGTCATTTTCTCCCATGTATAATGTAACTCTAAAACGCTTAATAAATTTTATCCCAAAAAGTTCTGTACTAATCTGCTCTCACTCTGTATTTAAGTACTTCCTTTCTGTCTGTCAAAAACTAACACGTTTACAGAAGGTTCAAGTCTAAATAATTTTCGTCAATCATTCCTTTAAATTTCGTACGTTTTACTACAGTTGCGTAAGTTATACGGTCGATTTAATATCTTATCATTATGTAATCGATCAACACTTATCAGCGTGGATACTGGGCGCGTCTCTCCGACATTTCTGTTATAAATATGTCAGTGGACACATTTTTAATTTTATTATCACACTAGCCGCTGCCCGCGACTTCGGTCGCGTGGAATAGATACACTAACACCAACACTAACACGCAGCAATTCTCGAAAGGAAAAAGCATCCCGATTTTGAAACATTTTTCATATGTGTTTCGCTCCTATTAATCTTAGCGCGATGATATATAGCCTATAACCATTCTCGATGAATGAGCTATATAACACTGAAAGAATTATTCAAATCGGACCAGTAGTTCCTGAGATTACACTCTACAACGTCACAACATCACAACGTCACAAACTCACAAACTTTACCTCTTTATAATATTAGTCTAGATTAGCTGTGCCCGCGACTTCATTCGCGTGGAACTCTATTTAAAAGACATGATTAGCAAAGTCATTGGAATTTATTAAGTCCATTTACTTATTTCTTTCTTATTTCTCTTGTACTTAATTCGCGTCGACATTAAAATTACAATAACTTTTGATAGAGTGAACTGATTTTAATGAAACAAAGACTAAACATGTTACTCGAAAATATGCGTTATGATTTTCTTGGTTTTATCGTGAATGTAGTAATTTAACAGTGTTGCGTATCCAAACAAACAGACAGATAGATATATCTAAGAATTATTTAAATATATTTTATGTATTCTATTATTAGTAAGCGGTAGAATCACGCTGAAGCTGTTACTGAATTTCCGTATGAATTTGTCGGCTCGCCCGGAGTAGTATCATCCTCTCACAGAAAATAGACGAAGTAACAGTGCTTACATTGTTGTGTTTCGTTCGGTCAGTGAAAGCTCCGGAGGCGCACCTACCCTTTTTTTTATTAACGTGGGGAGAGGGTGGGTTATGTCCGACTCGCAAGGACTAAAACCCCACGGTGTACCGTCGGTCGTATGTTAGGTGCGGCCAGGGACCATTCTGGCTCTCTTCCTGAGAAACCGCCCCGGAAAACCCCTTCTCCATTTTTCTTCTCTTCTCCCCCCGTCCCCCCAACACAGGCTAGCATCGCACTTGCGACTCCCCTGTTGTTGCAAGTGTCTATGGACGGTGGTGATCACATTAGGTGACCCATCTATACGTTTTTCCCTTACGATATAAAAAAAAAAATCTGTTACTAATTTCAGTAAGAATGGGTCGACTCTCCCGGGGTAGTACCATCCTTTCACAGAAAACCGATGTGTAGTAACAATGCTTGCATTGTTGCGTTTCGTTCGGTCAGTGAGAGTGACGGAGGTCCACCTCTTCTTACCTTCCCCCTCTCCTCTTCCTTTCTCCTCCTCCCTCCCCCCAAAACATGCTGGCAACGCACTTGCGACTCCTCTAGTGTTAATATCTATGGACGGCGGTGATCACTTAACATCAGGTCACCCGTCTGTACGTTTGTCTCATATGACAGAAAAAAAATACTCTCGCATTTATAATATTAGTACGAGATAAGCAATAAGCCTTAAAGCATTCACGTTTGTTTTCAATACAATATGACTTTATCAAGTGAAATCAGTATAAACTCTTATAATACTGTACTCCAATGTACGTCAAATATTTATTGAAAGTGAAAGTCATGTGTCACGCAATATCGGCCTTACTCTCGCCTTTAATATACGTTTGTGTATTTCGATTAACTAGTGGGCGCCCAGTCGTCTACACTCGACCATAGTTATTTGATATTTCAAAGTTTGAACTTTATTAGGGTTCTTCTGTCAAAGGGTAGGTATACTTCTATAATCAAAGGTTTTCATCATGGCTACTCAGTTATTTGCCATGATCTTTAATTATATAAGCATATAAAAAAATCAATGTGTAAATGAAAATTGAAATCTATTCTATATATACTATAATAAAACTGTAACAAGTCGAAATCTGTACATTAAATATTTTTTGAAAATTTTAATCAGGGTAAACTATGTTATCGATATAGAAGCCAAAAATAATCTTTTTACAATTTTTGTCTGTCTGTCTGTCTGTCTGTCTGTCTGTCCCTATGCACACGCATCACTCTGAAAGTACTGAACCAATCTTGATGAAACTTGACATAGTGATAACTAATATTACGAGATTACATCCAGGATACTCTTTGTCCCATAAAACACAATGAGTTCTCCAGAATAACGAAAAACAAAAATTTGCAGTTAACGTAACTAGACTTTTTTGCGACACCTTAGTACAAGAGCCGGCAACGTTAAAAGAACAAGAATTTTAGAATACCTGGTTCTTTAATACATCAATATATTTTTTTTTATATCATAAGAGGCAAACGAACAGGTGGGTCACGTGATGTTTAGTGACCACCACCGTCTATAGACACTAGCAACACCAGGGGATTTGTAAGTGCGTTTCCAACCTGTATATGGGGGAGTGTAAGGGAACCTCCGGCACTCTCACTGACCGAACGAAACATTACAATGCAAGCACTGTTATTTGACGTCGGTTTTCTGTAAGTAATCTGGCAGTATTAGCCCGAACGAGCCGACCCATTCATGCTGAAACCAGTAATAGCTTCAGCGTGGCTCTACCACCTACAGAAATTATCAATATATCAATAGACAGAATTTAGGACACTTGGTAGCGGGTTAACGTTGTATTTTTAATAGGCATTTTGATTTATGATTAATCAATAATAAGTTTAGGAACATTTTTTTCAGTAACTTTTAAACGCAATTAAACATTCAGACACATTTTTTATAAACAATCATATACCCGCTGATATATTTTATAAATAAAAAAAAGAATGTGGTGTCGTGGGACACCAGGTAGGAACGAATTTTTTCGGTTAATGTAGAATCGACACTATTTGGAAAAAAAAATCGTGCTCAATTTTATGTAATCGTAATTCAAATTATCAATTAAAATAACAAAATAT
Source organism: Antheraea mylitta (assembly GCA_014332785.1). Lineage (NCBI taxonomy): Eukaryota > Metazoa > Arthropoda > Insecta > Lepidoptera > Saturniidae > Antheraea > Antheraea mylitta. Next base: position 2,495,438 of record JACEII010000063.1, on the reverse strand, counting down.
GTCTCTTTATTTTTGTTTGACAACATAAAATTACATAGAAATAGAAATAATTACAAAAAAGGAGAAAGAGAAAGATATTATACACTACTCGCTTATGTATACGACTGTCGCGCCTGCGCACGTCTCATTTAACTGTTTTATTCCATGCACTTTTCGTTACAGTTTTACTATCACATTTTTTTCAGTTCGGTCGCGCAGCAAAATCTCTATCTCCTCCAAGCCTGCCGTAAGGAACTTCGTTCCAATAATAAATTTCAAATCAATTATTTTTTTCATATCAAAGAACCAATTTCATTTCATTAAACATTATTGACCACCATATACAACGATAAACGTAAACGTATGATTTGGGATTGACGCCATCTCAAATATATGCGTCGTCGACCATCAGGCTATACAAAGCCGAAATACCTTGGGCCGGCGAGGTGAAATATCTTGGTGTTACCTACACAAAATACATACAGAAGTTGTTGAGGCACGCATGCTTGGTACACATGCATGTTTCAATAACTTATATACGTATATAAGTTACCGGACTACTAAGACGAGCGCTTAAGGCACTCAGCCGGTTTTATTTAGGCAACCAGTTCAAGGGTACATGGCACACCTCGGCTTGGCTGTTGCCTGTTGCGTGCAAAATCGCGACCTATCTTAACTAATCTAGCTAACTATTCATATATGTATGAGTTGTTTAAACGTATATGTATACCAAGCATACACGCCTCAACAACTCCTGCATATATTTATTATCGGAAAATTGAGAGTTTTTTAGTTCGATAAGGAAAAAAGTAAACCCTTCCACTTTCATGTGTAACATGTTTCATTCATCATCATTCAGTGTTTCATCTGTTTCACGTTTGTGGGGGTGATCGTGTAGTGTTGTAGCAGTGATGTATATTTGTGTGTCACCGTATCGCGCAAGCAACGCACTCAAGGGATCCTTACCGAGGGATTGAACCTGATGTACAAAACTGGCTTGGTTTGAAGGTACTATGTTATGAGTGGTACAGAGATTATTTATAAAAATATATTGGAAATATATTTCAAATACGTTTTTGAAACAGTTTATAACTCTTAGACAATAGTTTCAAGCAAGTGACATTTGACGTTTTCGGCGGGATGTTTGACGCTTCGATACGGTGTTCATATATTTTTCTTTAATACAATGGAGTATAAAAAGGTTTTAATACAAGTCGAAGATAGTTATGATAAAGTAAGTGGTAGAGATGTTTATTCAGTTTTATGTAGGTTAGTTTTTATTTTAATTGATCCTGGTAGATGACGCTACGAATGGGTACTAGGTTTATTTAAAAAATGAATACATGTAATCTGGGTATATGTTTAAGTGAATCCGTGGATAGTTTGGATTCACAATTGGAAACGGTAGTTGTGGCTGCAATCGGGTATCAGTTTTATTTGCGGGGTGGTAGGGTTTTACAGCCTGACTGGGTCACAACCACCATGTACATGACGAAAAAATCCGTAATAGTGATTCGCTTCTGCGCGTCGCGTTTCGGGATCAGCCTGTGCATATCCAGCTTTTTGTAGACAGGCATGATAGTGGCGACCAGCGATGGATAGTGTGTCACTCGGTGGTCGCTATTGTTTTTGGATTGTACTGTGCTTACCATCAGGCATAGTGCAGGCATTTTGCCGTGCTACGATAAAAAAAAGAAACAATTTTTTCGCGTGATAACCAATTTGGTGCAAACGAAGTTGCACGGGTCAGCTAGTTAATTATAAATTTGAAACAAAAATCACGCGGTAAATCTCTCAAATTTTAGGCAAACATAAATTTACGATAATAAAGAAATTTATCGCAACCCATGACACAATTTTCAATTAATTTTACACGACACCATAGGCGGGTGGTATTTCTGGGTGATATTGAATTAAATGTAGTCTGTTCATTATGAGAATAGTGATATGCCCAATGTCATCGTTTGAAAAAATAATGGATCCACAAAACAATCAAATGGTGAATCCAATACAAAGATATTTTTAATACTACCATTTGAAAATAAATTATTTTTTGTTGCTACATGAGGTTGAATTGCAACATTGTTACGGCGGAGGTCTAGATCATGGGTTACTTTTATGAACAAAATTCTTATTTTGATTATACAAAGTATTATTTGGCTCATTTTTCTATTAAATCATCATTTGAAGTGAGTTCACCATAAAAATAATAAACATTACAATAATAGCTATATTTTATAATATCATTGTTGAATGTAAGGATGAAGAAGGGTAATTGGAACGTAAGAGTTAAAAATACATACAGTCGAGCATAGCAACCTCCTTCACAACTTCTTTTGAACTTCGTAATTATTGAGGGCTGTCAAAATGTCTTTTTTATTTACATGTGTGTATATGTTGTGTAAAATTCAAGCAGTAGTGTGAGAAGTGCATATTTTAATAAATTTAATATACTTCTAATGCATTTTATATAAAATAAACAGCTTTCTGCACTTTTTCGCCATATAAACTTTAACTTTGACAAATTTTAAGTTCACACGGCAAATAGGTTAAAAAGGGGTACAATTTTTTGGCTTCACGTATTAATATATAGATAATTATAAATCAGTGATTGTGCTGTGAGGTGACGGCAGAGTAGAATAGCACCACCCCATATCTTCCAGTGGGTATCGTAAAAGGCGATTAAGAGAGTGTGAGATAATACTGACCCCTTGTATTTTCTCTCCGGGATACTGTACCATCTGTCCGAGTCCTTCTCCGGTCGTAACGGTCCCCGTTCCACTGGGTCCAGAAGAACAAGAACGAGTATGTACACCTGTGTTTTGCGCGTACACTTGTGCACCTTAATATATCCTGCGCACCTGACCGCTTCTACTGCTGGACTCCGAGTTTAAAGTGGTCACCATGTCCGAAACCGGTCGGACCAATCATAAATCAGTAACGTAGAATCCATATAACGTAATATCAGCTTAACTTTAAGAATTGGAATATAAATATGCGTAGTCCGGTGAAGCTGTCAAGGCCTTGCAAGGCCAATAGCGTAGTCAGTTCAACAAAAAAAAGCATATAAATATATTTTATCATTATTATCACTTGAAGTTACAATTCTTGCATTGTTGCGTTCCGTTCGGTAAGTGAGAGCCCCGAAGGCCCACCTCCTATCTCCCCCTACCCCCACTTGTCCGCCTTCGCCCCAAACACAGGCTGACAACGCACTTGTGACTCCCCTGGTGATGCTACTGTCTATGGACGGTGGTGATCACTTAACATCAAATCAGCCACCTGTTCGTTTGCCTCTTATGATATAAAAAAGTCAACGTAAGGAATGGCATTAATTCACATAAATTATTAATCTTTTCATTATTGTCTTTAATTGTCATAAATACATAGGTAACGGCGGTGAAGACCTAATACTTTATTAGGTTACAACTTTTTTGCTCCGGTCACCTTTTTTCAGATTTCCGCTCTTCGCCACTGGTACAACCGTTATTTTATTATTAGTATATTAGTATGTTATCATTAGTATTATTTAATTATATATTTATTTAGATTCAGCAACAGAAAACAAATTAATTATACATAGAATGAATAATAACAACTTATAGAATTTAATTCAGTTTCCTCTTGAAGTTAGGTAAAACATTTTACAAAATTATAGGAAAAAGACATAAATTAATAAGGAAAGTTACTACACACAATAATTGAACATATTATATAGATATCATTTTTATATGTTTTGAAAAAAATGAGGTTATTGAAATTCTTGCTTGTATTAATGTAAAACATGGCTAAAATCTCGTTTTACGTTATAAATAATTTCTCTCTCACAAAATAGTTCAGTACCTGGGCGACCGAGTTTAGCTCGGTTCTTTAAAAAACATTTTTAAATTAGTTTGCCTTCTAAAATTAACATTTCTCTACAAAAAAAAATCTCTTCTGCTGTCACTCGGATTCAAACTGGGGTTACACGGATTTTCGAAGAGACCGATTTCCATCTGAGCTATTTTTTATTTACCTTTTTACTCTACCTATATTTTTTCATCGCCTGAAAACTCAGTAAAAGAAAGTTTTCTATGAATAAAATCTAGCTAGATCGATTTGTCGTCCCCGAAAATACCTACATACTAAGTTTTACGGAAATAGATGATGCCCTTTCCGAGATCCTTAATATAAACATTTATAAAAATATATTAGAATTTCACGTTTAAAGGTATTATAGGTAGATAATATATTTTTAAGCTTTTCTAAAGATACTAAGCAGGGATGATGGAAATGAACAAAACTGCATGGATCAAATCAAAAATACTTTATTCAGGTAAGGCCCTGAAAATGCTCTTCTGAATGTCAAAGTTACCACTGGTTCCGACAAACAACCCACTCATCTTTTTTTTTTATTGTAGCACGGCAAAGTGACTGCACTATGCCTGATGGTAAGCACAGTACAATCCAAAAATAATAGCGACCACCGATTGACACACTGTCCATCGCCGGTCGCCACTATCATGCCGGCCAGTAATAAGCTGGATATGCACAGGCTGATCCCGAAACGCGGCCCGTAGAAGCGAATCACTATGACGGGCTTTTTCGCCATATACCACCATGGTTGCGACCCAGTCGGGCTGTAAAACCCTACCACCCCGCTTGTGCCATTGCCTCGTTCGTTATTCAGCAGGGTGCACCACGTGCAGGTGAGGTTGGCTTGGGTGTCTCAAGTCTTATGATGTTATTCGACAATCGAGAAGAACCGGCAACAAACGGACGGTTACATATTTTTAACATAAATTATATATATTTCCAAACAGCAGTGCCCGCGAACTCCGTTCCGCCTAAAGTATATTAGAATATACGTTTTTTTATTTTGCATAAGAACGTTCTGACAATATCAAACACAACAAAAAAAGAATTAGCGAAATCGGTTCTGCTGTTCTCGAGATTAGCGCTTAGCAACACATTTAGTGATTCATTTTTATATTATAGATACATGCAATATATACAATTCAATTTTGTAGGTGTTAGAGCCACGCTGAAGCTATTACGGGCTTCAGCATGAATGGATCGGCTCGACGGAGTTAGTATCACAAAAAACCAACGTGAAGTAATATTGCTTGCATTGTTATGTTTCGTTCGGTCAGCGAGAGCGCCAGATGCCCACATCCCCTCTCCCCCATTTCCTCCCTCTCCCATCGCCGAAACACAGGTTGGTAACACACTTGCGACACCCCTGGTGTTACTTGTGTCTATGAACTGCAGTGATCACTTAACATCAAGTGACCCGTCTGTTTGTTTAACTCCTATGATATAAAAAATATGTATAGTGGCATTACAGACGTAGACAGAGGCTTAAAGATAAAAACGTGAACGAAATCGAGTGCCCAAACTAGTTCGTGGTAGAGTTATAAAAACTTTGGCCAACGACTGCCAACAGAAGTAAAGACTCAAAACAATGGCATAATTGTATTCTTTTTAACATTAATTATTCATAAATTTTTAATTGAAATTATTAACATTAATCTAGTTTTGACATTTATTGACACTCCGAAAAATAATGATATATATTTTTATACAGCTTACTAGCTGACTCGCGCATCTTTGTTCGCCTGTAATCGGTTACCTACCGGTTCCAATTGTATTTCCAAACTCGTAAAATCTTAAAAACCCTAGAACCCGATTATAGCGACTTCCAATTGTGAAACCAAATAATTCACGGACTCACTCAAACAAACACCTAGTTGGTTGAGTGGATGACTTTCGCATGTGTGGAAGAAATTTCGATGTGGCGGACTTAACGCAATCTGTTAAGCATCATCAATAATTTCGTTTTGTTTGAAATACGAACGACCATTGAAACACAACCTTTGCATTATTTGAGGTGTAAGGGGTGTCGAGTAACATCTTAAGACTTGAGACACCCAAGCCAACCTCACCTGCACGTGGTGCACCCTGCTGTATAACGAACGAGGCAATGGCGATACCAGGGTGTTAGGGTTTAACTGCCCGACTGGGTCGCAACCACTATGTATATGGCGAAAAAGCCCGTCATAGTGACTAGCTTTTGCGCGTCGCGTTTCGGGATCAGCCTGTGCATATCCAGTACCAGGTGACTTTCGTCATTATGGCCGGCATGACAGCGGCGACCGACGATGGATGATCTGTCTCTCGGTGGTCGCCACTGTTTTTGGATTGTACTATGCTTACCATCAGGTCACAGTCACTTTATCGTGCTTCAATAAAAAAAAATTAACGAAACACTTAAAAACATTTACAACCCCATCTATATAAACATAAGATTTAAATTGTTTTGTCGGCAACTCGTTTTCTAGTGTTACGTGGCTTTAATAAATGCCGCCAAACACGCCGCGCCGGCGCCTACTTGAATTTTGTATTTGATAAAAATGAATATTTATGTAAGTAATAAGGTCGCCAGGTTTCGTCCTACTATAGAGAGGCAACTGGGTACACAACCAGTCACCTCCCCTCGTCAGCCGGACCTGTGCAATGAAATCGTCCCGTGACGGCTTAATTCTTTTTTCACCTAACAAATATTTTTTAAATAACGCGAATCGAATTTTTACTTTTAACTTACACGATGGATGTAATAATCTATTTAGGAATATTGTCTGCCACAGAATAAATAAAAACACATTTAGTGATGCGTGGTTTGTACGACGGACAGAAATACGTGGAGAGTCTTGTTATGATGATTCATGGCTTCTTAACAGTATCTTCCCGCTTTCTAAAACGGATGTCGTCAATTATTTGTAATATTCGACGTTCGTTGCGTCTCTACTGTAACGTTGACAGAATTCGACGTATATATTCAACGTATAAAATCAAAACTAAAGAAACAGGATCGACCTACATTTTTATTATTAACCGATTTCAAAAACGAAGGGGTTCTCAATTCGACTGTATTTTTTTATGTTTGTTACCTCAGAAATTTGGCACTGACTTCAAATAATCTCTAGGTAGCGAAAATATTCATATGTTTTATTTAATTCGGTTAATTTAATAAACTATTTATTTTCGCTTTTTAGTGCCTTATGGGTTTTTGATGATATTGAAGTCATTTTTTTATGTTTTTTTTTTCTCTAATTACATTGATCTAGAACACAAAAACGTTTTTCGAGTACAAAAGCTCTATCGTGAGAGAAATGACCGTGATTCGATATCCATGCATCTACGCATTTATTCTTTATATATAAATTTCATCTGTACGTGTGTATGTCACTGAACTCCTCCCAAACGGTTGGACCGAGTTTGATGAAATTTTGTGTGCGTATTCCAGTGGATCCGAGAATGGTTCAGATTCACAAGATTCACGGTAGGTGGCGCTGCGGTCGGATAATAGGCTTTTTTTTATTATCAGGGTGGGACAACGTCCGCCGAGCCCGCTTGTTAAATACAAATGAGTAGCAAGTAATTGCTAAGTTAGAAAAAAAAATCTACGTTAAGGCGAGCGAAGTCTCAGGCAGAGAAGCAAGTATATAATTACTGTTCCCATAAGTTTATATGATTTTTACAACTTTCCTACTTCGCCTCGTTTGATTGTATACGATTCATATTGTAAATTCAGTGGTAAGCTCTGGTCAAAATAAAATTGTGTATTGTTGTCCATCGTAGTTCAAGTGTAAAAAAAAAAAACAATCACTTTCGTTACAAGGTCGGGAGTTATTGCGAACAATGTCACTTACCGATAAGTGTGTCAGGCGCCGGTTAACAATTGCAGCGTAGGTACTGCAACTTTCTCCAAATGAATCTATACTAATATTATAAAGAGGTAAAGTTTGTGAGTTTGTGACGTTGTAGGGGGTAATCTCACGATCTACTGGTCCGATGTGAAAAATTCTTTCAGGGTTATATAGCCCATGTATCTAGGAAGGGTATAGTCTATATATCATCACACTGAAGCCAATTGGAGCGGAGCACCGATGAAGAATGTTTAAATTTTTTTTTTTTTTTCTGCGTGTTAGCGTTAGCCCAAAGTAACTATTCCACGCGAACGAAGTCGAGCGCAGAGTCTAGTATATTGTAAGTTCAGTAATAGCTTATTCGGATACCGCGTCGACAGATGTACGTTCAAATATTGCAATTTATTAATTTATCACATTAGGGCACCTGTATCTCCTGTTCCAATATCTCGGTCCTCTGATCCAAAACGATGGCTGCATAGACAAAGACGTGAGGAATAGAATAAATGCAAGGTGGATGAAATGGCGAAAGGAGTCTGATGTAGCTTGTGACCCACGAATACCCTTGAAACTTAGGGGCGGTATATCAAACTATTAGGTGCAGTCATATTGTATGCGTCTTAGTGCTTAGCTACGAAAGAGACGGATAAGAGAAAACTACGTGTGGTAGAGATGCGAATGTTAATGTGGATGTGTGGCGTGACTAGAATAGATAAGATTAAGAATGAGCATATTATAGGAAGTTTGAAAATAGCACTAGTGACAGAGAAGTTGGCAAGTAATTGATTAGTATGGTATGGGCATGTCATGAGGAGAGAAACCACGTACTTAGTAAAGATTTGAGTATGATGGTGGATGGATATAGGAGTGGAGGAAGACTAAAAAAGTTATGGATGGATTGTGTAAAAAATGATATGTGTGTAAAAAGTGTGAATACTGAGATGACATCTGATAAGCAAGAGTGGAAAATCAAAATCAAATTCAATTTAGGCCCAGAGAAGGCGGTTATGAAAGTCAAAGCTACCACCGGTTCGGAAAACAACCCAGTCATCAAGAAGAACCGGCAAGAAACTCGATCTGGTTAATCTGTTCATGTTACGTATTTTTACAAAACATAAATAGTTACAACGTTTTTAGTGGATGCACAGAGAGGAGCGTCATTCCAGACGTCACAGTCGTTCACATAATGGTCCACCCTATAATAATAGCTTTTATATATTAAAATCCGATTGACATGGTTCTTGAACTCACTATCCGTCAAATCGGTTACCTGTTTAGGGATTTTGATATAAAATCTAAATGGAAACTTGTTACGTCGAAACAAGTAAGAAGATGATGACGATAATTAGATCAGGAATGCTCAAACGGTCGATCGCAAGTACTTTTTGAGTCGAGAAAAATGCCAACATAGAACTATTCGAAGATTCTGTTTTAGTAGATAAACAACTACGGTGTTATTACAAAAAAGTTAAATACTTGGTTTAAAAAAGGTTTCGTACGAAATGCACCGCGCTCGCCCGAAGCAAGATATCGTTATTCTTTTTTCGCAAGTGTAACCAAACCTAACCAAAGCGAGACAAAAGAGGAAGACGACGAACGTTCACCGAGAGATCTTTTTAAAGCTAGCGTTTAAAACGTGCTTAACTTTTTTGTAATAACACCGCTAAAGTTTATTTAATCCATAATTAGGCCGGAAATACCCCTTGGCTTTACTTATCGTTTTTAGCGGGAGTTACCTTTTTTTTAAACCCCAAGGTCCCTTCATACACTTATTAGAGGGGGGAGCAGAGACTGCCGACTGGCACTACGTCTGCTCCCCCGACAGTGACAGGTGTAGGTCCTCCAAGGAGCCCTGACTGCTTTCTGATGGGTCAAAGATAGTTACCTACGGGAGTTACCTACTCGTATCTAGGCAACAGTCTTGCGTCACACATACTTGCCGATCGATCGTACTTCAACAATATTGAGGTGGATCACAACCAATTCAAGTTTGAGCACCCCTGCATTAGAACCCTGCGTACTTTTCGCTGTTTCGGGGCCTATCTATAAAATATGTTCGCGCTTATGGGGAGAGGGGAATTCGCTTACTGTGATAAGATATTAAAAATTGGGTTTTGGGGGAATCTGTTTTATTTCGTTTTTTGAAGTAAAACTTCTTTTGGATGAAATTGCCTATATTGGCAGAAGGTATACGGAAAAAAGGCGTATAAATTGCATTTTATAGAAGGAAAATGTCTAAGGAAAAAGATATAGCTATAGAAGTATAAATGGATTCTAGGATGTGAGAGAATGAGACAGCATATACTTAGTTTACCCGAAATATATACAAAAAAGGGAGAGAAACAATTCACCCCCACTCATTGTCGCACAAAAAGGGTGCCGATTTTCAAAGCCCATCCAAATTAAATTTCACTTTATAAATCGTATACTTATAAATGGGCGATGACTTCTATTTATTTATTTATTTAATATTTAGCAAGTTAACTATGAAAGGCGTTATCAGCGAGTTGTGACCAAATGTTTATTTAAGCTGATAAAACTGCTGCATTAACAAATTACGGCCTCATTCGTTTGAATTATCATTATCGGTTGCTAGTATACGAATTATCATAATATTTTTTCCGCAACTCTTTCTTTTTCTACAAATTCCTATGACGTCATCTTCTATTGTTACATCTAACTTTTTTTTTCTTTTATTTATACACCAACTGCTCGGTAAAACCTAAACGCTGGCTTTTTGTAATACTCTATCGGTGTTATTACAAAAAAGTTATATACGTATTGAATACTTGCTCTAAAAATGTTTGGGTACTTTCGTTTTAATGCACCGCGCTCGGCCGAGGCAAGTTCGCGTTATCCCTCTTCGCAAGTCTATCCTAACCTAATCAAAGCGAGACAAAAGAGCAAGATGGCGAACATTTCGTGAGCACGGTGCATTTAATACAAAGATACCCAAACCTTTTTAATGCAGGTATTGAATATGAATTTAATTTTTTGTAATAACACCGTATGTGTTTTAGAAAGATTTGCCAGATATTGTAACTGCTAGGTTAGTCTACTTCGCTAACTTCAATAGATTAATTTCTTATTGTATTTTGTTGTGGGGGACGGCAGCTGAGGTGGACACCATATTCCTATTACAAAAATAGGCAGTTCACGCAATCTATACTAATATATAAAGCTGAAGAGTTTGTTTGTTTGTTTGTTTGTTTGTTTGTTTGTTTGTTTGTTTGTTTGTTTGTTTGGTTGAACGCTATGATCTCAAGAACTACAGATCCGATTTAAAAGTTTCTTTTAGTGTTAGATAGCTCATTTATCGAAGATGGCTATAGGCTACATATCATCACGTTAAAACCAAAAGGAGCTGAGCACTAATGAAGAATGTCTCAAAATCGGGCTACTTTGGAAGCTTCCGCTGCGTGTTAATGTCAGTATTATATGCGTTGCCATGGTAACGCGATAACATTCTATCGAAAATATTTTCATGGTTTATTTTGTGTTCCTATTCAAAAGGTTTATTCTACATTACTTTTGTTTCCAATTTTTAATTATACGTGGTACGTTTATATCGGAAACATTTCTAAAGTTTATTTTGTGTTGCTATTCAAAATGTTTAGTAGTAATAATATTCGTCCAATAAGATAGTCGAAGGAATTAATCCATACTGCCAATTCTGAAGTTGTCAATATAGGTATTTTTCTTCTATGTCCAAGATAATGTTAAGGTATAAGAGCCAAATACTCTATATAATATTTTGTAAATTTTTATATTCTTAATTTTCAAGACCACATAGTTCATGCTTCGTGGTATTATTTTTCTTTCATTTCACTTATGCAAAATAAACGAACCATATCACATAAAACGTCACAAATTTAACACAATATAGAGACAAATAACACAAGATTATTAATAAAATAGAAATCCACTAGATGACAGACTAAAATTCCGCCAAAAACTCATCAAAAAATTTATTTCTACTTTAGTTTTGTTTCCAATTCTTGATTTGTGATATATTACGTGTAATAAAAGTAAAGTGAGTGTATTTTATATTAGAAATATATGAGATGCTACAAATATCAACATTTTTTTAAAATTCTATCGATATGTCTGTTGTGTTTTTTTATTTGTTCCGGGTAATCTCCGAAACGGCTAGACCTATTTGAACGGGAATTCTACGGGCAAATAAGTAACTAATTGGCTGTTTTATTTTAAGCTAGCGGGTTCAGCAGACGTTGCCCGCCCTGATAATAAGACAAACTATACCTATACCTTGCCCAAGAATCATTTTATATATTGGTAAAAACGACATGAAGATGCGTTCTGTAGTTTTTGATCTTATCGCGAACACACATATAGACAGACGTGGAATAGGACTTTGTTTTACACTATGTAGTGATAAACTGTTATCCGTGCATTCGTCGTTCGTGTGACGTGCGCTGTACTGGACTCCAAGAATAAATATATATATATGTACATGTATTTATGCCAAAAGGCAGCAAACAGGCTGACGGCCCACCTGATGGTAAGTGGTTACCATCGCCTATGAACAACTGCAACACTAAGGGCATCGCTGTTGTAATTGAAAGTCATATGTTTATATTTGATTTAAATTATAGCAAGGTATGATAATAACTTAATTATATCGACACTATGGACATATTATATCTATATAATAAAAGGTTTAACACATATTGTTCGATAATGTTTAGCTTAATATTTTCATTACTTTCTTATATAGTGTAAGTGAGCACTGAGGGTGATATATAACAGTTTAAAGTTCCAGTTATGTGGTTGATGATAAATCCCATTCCATTCGATTCACTATTAGTATTCACTTATATAATGTACACGTTACCTGTTACAGTAGATGATGTGCGTGTGATACTTACAGTTATTTTTGAAAGAGTATTATTGTAATTTACACTAGATGTGTGATCACAATTTTAAACATCTAATATATTTAAAAAAACGCGTGCGAAGCCGCGGGTAACAGCTAGTTTATTATATCGGGCATCGCGAATCATTAAATACTAAGTTTCAGAAATTCGGTATATTATCTAACTCTGCCCTCCCAATTTATTCTTGGTAAACCAAGTTGTGTCGCCAAAAAATTAAATAAGCTGGATTTGCTTGCTAGGTCAATAGCGTAGCCAGTTCGAAATAAAAAATGACGGCGATAGTAAACGGATGGTGGACTGTCGATGTTGGCTAATAAAACTATTTTTTCTAAAAGCACTGGCCATTAATAAAAAACGGCAGCCATCTTTGAAGTGAGACGTCAGCTGTCAAATTCGCCGCCGCATAGTTTATACATTATATGTAATTGTCAAAATAAAAAATCAAAATTGAACCAAAGGTTTATGTTACAATAAGTCAAAATGAATTCGAGGACTAAATTAAAAAACAATTCAAAGTAAATACGTATTTAAGTGATGCCCTAAGGACATGATACATTTTATACATAATATAGGATGAACTGTGTTGTATAGTGGAGTTTTGTGTTGAATATTCAGCCGGAAAGATCAGAGAGAAGCATCAGGTTGGTTATTAATTTTGATTTGTATCTATACTAATATTATAAAGAGGTAAAGTTTGTGAGTTAGTGAGGCTGTAGGGAGTAATCTTAGGAACTACTGGTCCGATTTGAAAAATTATTACAATGTTATATAGCTCATTTATCGAGATTGGTTATAGGCTATATATCATCACGCCGACCGATAGGAATGGAGCTCTAATGAAGAATGTTTCAAAATTGGATTTTTTTCCTCTTGAGAGTTTCCGCTGCGTGTTAGCGTTAGCGCAAAGTAACTATTCCACGCGAACGAAGTCGCAGGCAGAGGCTAGTATTATATATAATTTTAATTTAATTTTTAATTTAATTTACAAAATACAAATACAGGTACAAATACAAATTTTACATATAGATTTTTACAAAAGCAAAATATTAAAATTATATTATAATTACAAGAGCGGTAGTGACTGCTGTAGTTAATAACTGTGTTGCAGCCACTAACACCGCCGGACAACACTAAGCCTTTTAATTGAAATAGTTAACACATAAAAAATACCTGTGACCACAATATACAACGATAGGAAATACTTTGATAAAATTAAGAAATGCTGCTGAGCAAGCAAGCGCTAATGTCGTGTTGAATGATATTCATGCATAGAATTTAAGTGTGGTTTGATAATATTTTAACAAGAAACGTTTGCAAGTAAGGTAATTATGTAAAAGATAGAAGTTCTTCGGCTTCTTCATACGTTAGGCCCAAGAGCCAATTCAATTTCAATCAATTATTTCGTATGTGTATAAAATTACGATTTATGTGTTAAAGTTGTCAATTAAATGTTAGCAGATAGTTTTAAATATGATTTTAAATCACTTAGTAAAGTAATCGGATATTTAACTTTGTTTGTCTTCGCTTTTATAAATATCTAGCCTCTGTCCGCGACTTTGTTCGCGTGTATCTATACACTAATTCTAACACGCAGTAGTTCACAAAAGGAAAAAACATTCCGATTATGAAACATTTTTCTCCTGTGCTCCGCTCCTATTGGTCTTAGCGTGATGATATATAGCCTATAACCATTCTCGAAAAATGAGCTATATAACACTGAAAGAATTATTCAAATCTGACCAGTAATTCCTGAGATTACCCCCTACAACGTCACAACGTCACAAACTCACAAACTTTACCTCTTTATAATATTAGTATAGATATATATTGCATACTTAATTTAGAAGTGGAATTTCGTATGAGAGTGCTGTGTAATTTTGATCGGCATCTTTTTGTGTGCCCGAAAAGTGGAGGTAACCACTGTGTCGGATAGAGTATTGGAAATGCCGGTTCTCGTATGATCACCGAAGTTAAGCAACGTCGAGCGCGGTCAGTACTTGGATCCGCGGATGACACCCTAGTCGTAGCCCGGGGAGGGGAAATAAATAGCCTGTTGCGCCTGGCCACGGAGGCTGTCACTGTGGGGCTCCCTGACTTTCCATCTGGTGCAGGTGCTGACCGGGCACGGGTGCTTCGGTTGGTACCTGCACCGGATAGCTCGCACGAAGCCGACCGCCGTGTGCCATCAGTGCGGCGTTGAACCGGACACCGCGCAGCACACTCTTTCCGAGTGTGCTGCGTGGGAGGAGCGGCGCCGCACTCTGGCTGCGGCGGTAGGTGATGATCTCTCGCTGCCGAGCGTCGTAAAAGCTTTGCTTGGCAGTGAGGATGTATGGAATATTATGGTCTCCTTCTGCGAAGCGGTCGTCTCGCAGAAGGAGGCGGCGGAGAGGGTCCGTGAGCAAGACCCTCACAGTGGCCGTCTCCACCAAAAAGGACAGGCAGGAGGAGGCGGCAGTTTGACCATCACCTCCCACCTTAACCGGACCAGGGAAGATGAGTCGGGGGCTCCATCTTCCCATTGCACGGGTCCGGCGGACGGAGGAGGCGGCCGGTGTGTACCCGGCTGTCTCCTTACAAGACGAGGCCCGGCGGCGGCACTTCTGCTGTTGGGCCAACCGCCGGGGCGGCACGATAAAGTCTATAGAGATCTCGTGCCTCCCCAACCATAGCGAAAGACGTACACCGTGGGGTTTTAGTCCGTGCGAGTCGGACATAACCAACTCTCTCCCCCGGGAGGGTGGGTATCCATAAGGGATTTTCCCATGTAAAAAAAAAAACGGTCAGTACTTGGATCGAAACAGCGGATTTTTTGGAAAATTGTAGTTGAAATGTTTCCCCGTAATATAAAAGTTTCACTTCTATAGCGTGTCTTGACATATTATGTTTTTTTTATTGTTTACTAAGTGATACCAGCGAGTTTATGCACGTACTTTATACATGGTGGAAAAACAGACACTACACCGCTTACCCCATTTCTAGACGGTAGGAAAACGCACATGATTGAAAGCACAATGCTAATAAAAATCCTTAATTCCTTAAAACTTTACTCATTATCTTCTTACCCTTATCCCACCTAACTAGTGTCGGCACAATATGTTTTCCTCTCCCAGTCTTCCTTGTCAAATGTCATCTCATTATTCACACCTTTTACACACATCATTTTTCACACAATCCATCCATCCAGTTTCTTAATACTTCAATAACTTTATATTTGTGATAGAAAGGGATAAATGTTTGTCTCGCTCAACGAAAACCAATAAGAAGCCACCAATTTAATCTGCCCCATACACGTGACACTGCTCCCAGTACTAGAGATGATGCGTGTAAGGTGCGCGCCGAAGTTGCCTCGTATATTTATTTATGTACACTCGCGCAGATGCAGAGCTCAGCCACAGTATAAATATGAGAGACAGTACGGAAACTACCCACAAACACTCGAAAACGGCACACGCAACAAACATGCGCATCGACTAGGGATTTTAAAAGGTACTCTATGGACAGCACCGCTAAAACCGCTTAGGGGTCTCGTCGATACGCATGTTTGCGTGAGTGTGCCGGTAGAAGCGTATATAGGTAGTTTCCATACTGCCTATTATAATTATACTGTGGCTGAGCTCTGTCTTTGCCCCCTATCGGCAGCGGCTCAAGCCTAGGTTCGTTCCCTCGGTAGGGAGCCCTTGAGTGCGTTGCTTGCGCGATACGGTGACACACAAATATACATCACTGCTACAACACTACACGATCGCCCCCACACACGTGCACGCCTACACGCTTACACATGAAAGTGGAAGGGCTTACTTTTTTCCCCTTATCGAACTGAAAAACCCTCAATTTTCCGATAATAAATATATGGAGGCGTTGTTGAGGCGTGTATGCTTGGTACACATATACGTTTCAACAACTCATACATATATGAATAGTTAGCTAGATAAGTCGCGATTTTGCATGCAACAGGCAACAGCCAAGCCGAGGTGTGCCGTGCACCCTCGAGCTGGTTGCCATAATAAAATCGGCTGAGTGCCTTAAGCGCTCGCCTTAGTAGTCCGGTGAAGTTTTTAAGACCTTGATGGGTCAATAGCGTAGTCATTTCGAGAAAAAAAAAAAAACTTAAAATATTATCGTAAAGATTTACATTAACATTAGATTAAATATACATTGATTTGTGATTATACAAAAAATAAACACTTGTATGTTCAGCAAGAAATTGTATTATGGAACTCTGTACGTAATACGTTTATGATATTGGATTTTATTATGAAGAGCTCTACTATCATTAAAGTTATTAATAATTATAATGTCGAATTGTAAACAATAAGCTGTTAACTATTTCTCTAATTAAAAATAAAGAACGACAATAAATCTTGCTACATTTCATGCAGACAAAGTCGCAGGTAATAGATAATCTAAAATAGAATAATCTCAATTAATTTTTATAAGGTTCGCTATCTATCAGGGAAAGTCTTCTGAAAATCGGTCTAGTTGGTTTGGGTGATAGTGCAGCAGTCGAAACCACGGTCAACACCTAGTCTAAATTAAAGTAAATTAAATTACTTTTTATAAAACCGGCTATCTGCCAGTGAAAGTCTCTTGAAGATCAATCAAACCGATTTGGAGATAGCACTGCAGGGGAAGCCATGGCTAACAACTAGAGCATTATAGGTGAAGCCACGGTTAACAGCTAGTGTAAACTAAAATTGCTTGTAATATTTTTATAAGGTCACATATCTGTCAGTGAAAGTTTCTTGAAGATCGGTCCTACCGTTTGGGAATTAGTACTGCGGGCGAAGCCACAGTTAACAGTCTAAATTAAAATAGACTAAGTTACTTTTTATGATGTTCACTATCTGCTAGTGCAAGTCCTGTGAAAATCGGTCCAACCGTTTTTGAGATAGCATTACGGACGAAGCCGTGTTTAACAACTGGTCTAATTTAGAGCAGCCTAAGTAACCTGCTGTAATTTCAGCTCTCTGCTCGAGAAATTCCCGTCCAAATTGGTTTTGTCGTTTCGGAGATTACCCGGAACAGACAGACAGACAAAAATATTAAAAATTGCATTTTTGTTGTATTTTTATTTTAATATTACATAAAGACGCTTCATTTTTATGACATGTACAGAAGATTTATATTTAATTGTTACAGATGTACGTCATACAACAATGGTGAATAAAAAGAATATCGGCTACTGACTGGACTGTTAAACAGCACAGTGAACTCGACTCCGGACGAAAGCGCACGCAAAACTGTGCACACTGTAATTGATATTACGAACAACTGCCGCTGTCCCAGTATATCATTAATAAGATGGCGTCCTGCCTCAGCTTCGGTCCTGGAAGCCAGGAGTATGTCCCCGTCGCGGAGTTTTACGCGGACAAATCCATATTCGTCACCGGTGGCACAGGATTTATGGGAAAGGTAGGTTAGGTTACACACTCGAAATATTAATACTATATTGAATGCTAGAAACTGTGACAAACTGGTTAGCTTATGGTTCAGACTCATTAAAACCAGTAACAGTTTTTAGGTTTTTTTTTTATGTCATCGGATGCAAATGAACAGGCAGATCACCTAATGTTAGGTTAGGTAAGGTCAGGAGTCGTTTTTCAGGGCAGACAGCAGGTTCGATCCCTGGTCGCCCCTACCATGCGGCGGACAGTACACCGTGGAGTTTTAGTCCGTGGAAGTCGGACATAACCCACTCTCTTCCATGGGTGGATGGCGTATCCGAAATGCGTATCCGAAATGGAACTCCCCATGTTAATAAAAAAAAGGTCACCAGATGTTAAGTGATCACCGAAATTAGCTACACCAGGGGAGTTGCAAGTTCGTTGCCAGCCTGTTTGGAGGGGAAGGGCAATGAGAAGGGAGAACGGACGGACACTGACCAAACGAAACGCAACATTGCAAGCACTGTTACTTCACGTCTGTGTTTCTGTGGATCGGGTGGTACTACCCCTGGCGAGCTGATCCATTCAGGCAGAAGCCAGTATTAGCTTCAGCGTGGCTCTACCACCTACAAAAATACTAGAAACTGTGACAAACTGGTTGTCCCATGTTTCAGACTCAATAAAACACGTAACAGTTTGTAGGTAATAGTGTTAGGTTTTACAACAAAATCTCAAAGCATATTACTGATTTGCCAGATTGTGAGTTTAAGAACCATGTCAAGCGGGTATTGGTGTCTAAAGGCTATTATAGAGTGGGTCAATATGTGAACGATGTTGATGTATGGAATTGAATTATCTCTACGCATCGATTAAAATGATGGTGACGTGTAATGTATACGAAATATTACATATGTATATACAGCACGACTGGTTAGTCGCCAGCAATATTTTTACAAGATAATCTTTAGTCGGTTCTCGTTGTAAATCAATTAAAAAAGTAGGTGCTTAATATTTGACCTGATTATCTCGAGAAACGCAAAACTGGTATACACTCAACATTAGGTGATTTATGCAAAAATGGACTGGTGTAATAATAGTAATGAAAGTAGTGAATCACACCGTGCCACGCAGTCCGGCCCGCGTCCCTTTATTCAACAATGCAGCGTTTCGATGATAAACAATTACATAATTATTAACCTTGAAAGTGCCCCTTTAATGTTGTTCATTGAAAAGTCTTAGAACAAATATTAACTAAGGTTCTCTTTGTTGTTCGTTAGTATTTGTTTTGATATTATTATTTTATATGCTAAATGTGACCATGAACTACTAAACAATTGAAGGGTGTTAGACTTTAAACAGTCACCTGGTATATGTTAAAAAGACAAACCACATCGAGTCTCTTGTCAGTTCTTCTCTATGAATGGGTTGTTTGTCCGAACCGGTTGACCGAATGACTTTCGTTAGTGCATTCTTAGCGCCTAAATCGAATAAAGTAGTTTTTAATTTTGTATATCCCACTAAATCGCTACTACGGTATACCTGCGTGGGTAAGTCGCATTATTTTCATACAATTTTTTTTATATGAACCATCTATAGGCGCGGGTAAACCTGATTGCAAAACAAAACAAAACACAAACTTTGGACTATCAAAGATATATTAAAAAAAAAACATTTGCAATCCTATCTGTATAAACATATGATTCAAATTGTTTTGTCGGCCACTCATTACACTAGTGTTACGCGGCCCGCGATGACGATCTAGATCCTTTGATAAATGCCGCCAAATACCCTGCGCCCGCGCCTTTTTGAATACCTGTATGTTGTATTTAATAAAAATGAATATTTATGCAATAAAATAAATAAACAGTCATTATTTTATGGAACAAATTTGTAATGCTTTATCTATTCATTATGCCATAGCTGATTCCTGTCGTAATATGTTCTTTTAATGTATATAACATATACAAAACAATTTTGATGTTTCACATCTGCCAGGCGTCCTGGTTCAATTATTGATATGGAACATCTATAAGCACCGGAAAACTTGATTGTTGGCGTGGCGATGACGCAAAAATGGCATGCGCAACCTACCATGCGCAATCTCTCTTGCCGCATTGAGCTTGCGAGCAGTTTTTAAAATTACCTATAGTGTAATTTGAGATTCGTCCGATTCGAACAATTTCGATGTTTCATATCTGCCTGGCGTCCCGTGACGGCTCAATTTTTGTAATTAAAATGTTTCTCTGTACTTCAAAAGTTTCACTTCGAAACATTTGACGCATGTTACGTGACGTTTTTCCGTCGAACGATGAGAAGTTTCAAATGACAATAATCATATTATATCATTTAAGGTACTCGTCGAGAAATTGCTAAGGAGTTGCCCGAAAATAAAGAAAATCTATCTGCTGATGAGGCCGAAGCGGGGACAGGACGTGGCTTCGAGATTAGACGAACTAACACAATCACCGGTCAGTTGGCGCTCTAATATAAAATCCTCTATTCAGTTCAGGTCCTTAGAAGGTGCTTATCTGTAGTATCTATACTATTATTATAAAGAGGTTAAGTTTGTTAGTTTGTGACGTTGTAGGGTGTAAACTCAGTCAGATTTAAAAAAAATCTTTCATTGATGTAGTTCCGTGAAACTTTAACATCTTGCTTGCTAGGTCAATAGCGTAAATATGTCATAGATGGGTGATTAATTTTGAAAAACTGAGCCGCACCAACGCGTAACTGGCCTAACTAATCCTATATACATGAAAAAAAAACAATTACCGAATGTATGTAAGCGCATCAAAGTTATAACGACTGCGTCTATTTGAATATTTTTTTTTTCTGTTTATAATTGACTAGCCTCTGCCCACGACTTCGTTCGCGTGGAATAGATACACTAACACGAATACGAAGCAGTTCTCAAAAGGAAAAATCATCCCGATTTTGAAACATTTTTCATCTGTGCTCCGCTCCTATTGGCCATAGCATGATGATATATAGCCTATAACCATTCTCGGTAAATAAGCTATATAACATTTAAAGAATTATTCAAATCGGACCAGTAGTTCTTGAGATTACCCCCTACAACATCACAAACTCACAAACTTTACCTCTTTAATATTAGTATAGACGGGACAAGATTTGTAAGAAAGAAATTGTCCTAAGGAAGGCTGAGAATTTTGCGTTAAAAGTTGCCATATATGAAAGTGAGGTTATATGCACGACAGAGGGCAGTAGCGAGATTTACGAAAATATTGATAGGATTGACAGATTGACGTTCAGTTTATTATATGGTCGTAGTGTAAAGCAAAGATTTAGTTAGCGTTACCCTAAAGAAACTATTCCACGCGGACGAAGTTGCGAGAAGAAGCTAGTATACGATAAAATAATTAGCTATTATGAAACAAAGTCCTCTGCCACGTCTGTCTGTCTGTTCGAGATAAGCTCAAAAACCACTGAAAATATTTTCATGCGATTTTCACAAGTAGATAGTGATTCATGAGGATGGTTTAAGTATATAATTTGTAATAAAGGTTTTTATTTATTATCATAGCGGGACAACGTCCACCGGGTCCCCTATTTTATTATATACGTCAAAAAGCATTGTAACTGTGCACAGCAATTGTGATTTTTTTTAACTCAATTATTAGCTACTTTAGGATGGATTTTTGATGTGAAACATCTATAGGCGAGGGTAAACTTGATTGTTGGCGTGGCGAGACGTGGCGACGCAAAACAGTAAGTTTACACTATCAACGAAATACCCAAACATATTTGCAACCCTATCTGTATAAGCATAAGATTTAAATTGTTTTATCAACCACTTGTTATACTAGCGTTATGCGGCACGCACCGATGACCTATAGCACTTTGATAAATGCCGCCAAACATACCACTCCTGCTAGTTGAATTTCTTTATTTAATAAAAACCAATATTCATGTATTAAATTAAATAGCCATTATTTTATGGGACTAATTTATAATGCTTTATCTTTTCATTCTGCGCAATTTCATAGCAGATTCCTGTTGTAATCTGTTCTTTTATGCATATAACTCAAGAAAAACAATATCGATGTTTCACACCTGCCAGGCGTCCCGTGACGGCTCAATTTTTGTAATCAAGTAATTGTCTGAAGGCGGTTGTATTTTGATCCTTTATGCTTCTTTTTTTTAATTATAAGATTACTTTAGGTACCCATACGATTAAATTACAATTAAATCCTATTCAGCTCTTTGAAACAATAAGGAAAGAACGGCCGCAAGAATTGACGAAGATAGTGCCAATTGTCGGAGACATCACGGAACCCGAGCTGGGGATCAGTCCTGCCGATCAGATCATGCTGTGTCAGAAGGTGAGATGATAATTTATTTATTTATTAACTAGCGATCCACCCCAGTTTCGCACGAGTGCAATGTAGATACTAACATGGGACGGTGTGGAGTGGGTTATTAATTTTACGATTAATCTATACTATAGGATGTCTTTGGGAATAATACTGTACTGTATAAAATAGCGTGGTAAATAAACACATAATAATTTTGTTAAAAGTATTTTAGTAAAAAAATTGTTACTGTGGGTTATCCCTCACGGATAAATATATATCACTTGACCCTGTCCACGACTTCACCCACGTATTAATAGTTACTTTGGGCAAACGCTAACACGCAGCAGAGAGCTGTCTCAAGAGGGAAAAGACCCAATTTTGAGGCATTCTTCATTGGTGCTACGCTCGTATTGGTCTTAGTCTGATGATATGTAGCCTATAACCTTCCTCGATAAATGAGTTAAATAACACTGAAAGAAATTTTCAAATCGGACTAGTAGTTCCTGAGATTACCCCCTACAACGTCACAAACTTTACATCTTTATAATATTAGTATAGTAGTATAGACTAGGATAGATAAAAAAGTAGACAAAAAAATGGACTCAATATGTTTGGATGGTTTTATTAGGGCGAGGGGGGAGGTGGTTCTCCGGCGCTCTCACTGACTGGACGAATCGCAACAACGCAAGCACTGTTACATCACGTGGGTGTTTCTGTGTGTCGATGTGTCGGGTGATAGTACCGGGGGCGAGCCGACACATTCATGTTGAAACCAGTTATAGCTTCAGCGTGGCTCTACCACCTAC
>JACEII010000063.1:2420035-2472354 GCA_014332785.1 Antheraea mylitta | reverse complement strand
TCAGCGTGGCTCTACCACCTACAGTGAGAGGGTTGTAGTACCGGGGGAGAGCCGACACATTCATGTTGAAACCAGTAATAGCTTCAGCGTGGCTCTACCAATAATATTAATTAGCTGATAAGACGCTGTGAATTTTTCACGATAGAGCGTTTATTACTGCATTGTTGTTTTTTACACATATTATTTTTAAGTTGCTTAAAATAAGTTGCTGTATAACCTTGGATTATAATTTCAACTTATGTTATATAATGATATTGACCAAGATGGTAAACAGGCTAAATCTAGAGGGGACTGGCTCTCAAGTGCAGCTTATACGTGTTATACGTATATATGTATGGCAGTATATTTTCAATTTGAGGATAGCAGGCGGAGGGTGGAAATAAATAAAGTCCGATCACCATTTTGTACCATATAATCAAAAAGATATTTTTAGCAGAATCAAGTAAATCGATGAAAATAAAAATAAAAACGTTTTAACTTTTACCAGCCGATTCAGCAACATACTACTGAACACGGCTATATATCACACTCGAAGTGGATGGGCCGACGATCCGCACGAGTATGAGTCACGTTCACGTTTCGCCATGCCCTTCAATCCTCCGATATGTCAGGTCATGTAGGCCAGCTCCTCCGACATGTCAGGGCAGATCAGGTCTAGTCAATATCAGCTCTTCGGACATGTTAGTTCAAGACCAGCTCCTCAGACACGTCGGCACATGTCAGGTCCAGTCTACCAAGAACAATCAAATACAAAAATACAATTTACAAAAATACAAATTTTGGGGTGTAAGGGGTGTCGGGGCTGTAAGGGGTGTCGAATAACATCATAAGACTCGAGACACCCAAGCCAACCTCACCTGCACGTGGTGCACCCTGCTGAATAACGAACGAGGCAATGGCGCCAGCGGTGTAGTAGAGTTTTACAGCCCGACTGGGTCGCAACCACCATGTATATGGCGAAAAAGCCCGTAATAGTGATTCGCTTCTACGGGTCGCGTTTCGGGATCAGTCTGTGCATATCCAGCTTATTACAGGCCGGCATGATAGTGGCGACCGGTGATGGACAGTGTGTCAATCGGTGGTCGCTATTATTTTTGGATTGTACTGTGCTTACCATCAGGCATAGCTCACCCCCCCTCGAACGGCTGCAGTGGTGGTGACGTTGCGGCCGGAGGCGGAAGAGAGGGGGTGACCTATAAGGACGCCCTCCTTAAGGCGAGGACGGAGGTGTCGCTCAGCGAGTGCGGCATCTCCGGCCTCCGAGTACGCACGAGTGCCACCGGGGCCAAAATCCTGAGGATCCCAGGTGCGTTGGCCCCGGAACAAGCTGACAAGCTGGCGACGAGAGTGCGGGCAGTGCTGGAAGGCCTGGCCACGGTCGTGCGGCCTACAAAGAGGGTGGATATCCGAGTCGTCGGAATCGACGACTCGGTATCGCAGGAAGAGGCCGTAGAGGCCGTGGCCACGGCGGGCGGATGCGAGCCCACCGACATGAAAGCGGGCCCGCTTCGCACACGACCGGGAGGTCTAAGCTCTCTGTTTGTGACCCTCCCCCTTGAAGCGGCCCGAAAACTGGTCGAGGCAGGCCGTCTCCTAATCGGCTGGAGTTCGGCCCGAGTCCATCTTCTGGAGGGTAGACCTCTAAGGTGCTACCGCTGCATGGGCTTGGGCCACACCCGGCCGATGTGCCCGTCAGAGGTGGCGAGAGGAACGGCCTGCTACCGTTGCGGGGAAAATGGTCACCGTGCAGACGCCTGCACATTGGCTAAGCCAAGATGCGGTGTCTGCGCGCATGCCGGAATATCGGCAGAACATGTCATGGGGGGGCGCCAGTGTAAGCCCCCCTCTGTCAAGGGGAAAGCGCGCCTCCTTAAGGAGGTGCATGCGGAGGTAGCTGCTATGGACCATTGATGGACTACATCCATAGCAGCTACCTCCAGGATAACCTTAATCACTGCCCCCCCCCCAAGACCTCCTCCTGCAGGCGGTGGCGGAGTGGAAAATCGACTTGGCAGTCATCGCGGAGCCATATCGCGTTCCGGACCAGCCGCACTGGGCTGGCGACGTGAACGGCTCCGTGGCGATCCTGTCGGGAGGGGGCGCACCCCTCTCTGTCAAGGAGAGGGGTGACGGGTTCGTGGCGGTCGCCTCGCGAGGACTCGCAACCCTCGGGGTCTATTTTTCCCCGAACCGGCCCCTGGTGGAATTCCAGTCTTTCCTGGACTCCCTGGGGCCAGTCGTGAGGTGGCTGGCGCCGCTCCCTGTCGTCCTGCTTGGCGATCCTAACGCCAAGTCTAGGGCGTGGGGAGGGGCGACAACGAACCCGAGAGGCCAGGCGCTCGAGGAGTGGGCAGCCGAACACGAGCTGTCCCTCATCAACCGGGGGAACGTCTATACGTGCGTGCGGCACAACGGGGGATCGATCGTGGACGTCACATTCGTCTCCCCGTCGGTCGCACGCCGTATCCGGGGATGGAGGGTCGAAAAGGAGGTGGAGACCCTATCGGACCACCGCTATATCAGGTTCGAGGTCTCTACCTCCCATCACGAGCCGGTTGACCGTTCCCGGAGGGGTGCGACGTTCCCCCGCTGGGCGATGAGCCGCCTCGACAGGGAGAAGGCGGAGGAGGCCTGGGCCTCGCCCCCCCTGGACAGCGAGGATATCGACGCGTCCGCTGCCCGCCTCCGTGATGCTCTCACGGAGATATGCGACGCGTCGATGCCGCGGAGCACACACCGCCCTGATAAAAGGGCGGTGTACTGGTGGTCGCCCGAGCTCGCGGAGCTCCGGGCGGCCTGCTCTACGGCCCGGCGGCTGTACGGGCGTAGCCGCCGGAGAAGGTTCAGGGCCCCCGAGGAAGAGGCCCGGCTGTATGGCGAATACAGGCAGAAAAAGAAGACTCTGCAGGCCGCCATCAGCCGGGCCAAGGCGGCGGCATGGGAGAAGCTACTTCAGACGCTGGAGAGCGACCCGTGGGGGCGCCCGTACCGGATTGTCCGGAAACAACCCCGGGGCTGGGCGCCTCCGACGACGGAAACCCTCCAGCCAGAGGTGGTCGAGAGGGTCGTGGGAGGGATATTCCCTGACCCTCCGGAGTGCCCTCCTCCTCCTATGCCGCCGCTCTCGTGCTTCGCGCCTGTGGTGGAGGTGCTCGACCATCCTCCCCCGGTGTCGGAGGAGGAAATGGGTAAGGCGGTCGAGTGCCTCCGCGGCAGGCGGACGGCGCCTGGGCCGGACGGGGTCCCGGGCCGGGTGTTGGCCCTCTGCATGGGGCACTTCGGGGAGCGGCTTCGGGGGTTGTTCGACCGCTGTCTGGCGGAAGGACAGTTCCCGAAGCCCTGGAAGACGGGGCGGCTCGTCCTTATCCCTAAGGCGGGCCGCTCTCCGGACAGCGCGTCGGCATACCGGCCCATCGTCTTGCTGGACGACACCGGGAAAGTGCTCGAGCGGGTGATCGCGTCCCGGGTCGTCCAGCACCTGGAAGACGTAGGGCCGAACTTGTCCGACGCGCAGTTCGGCTTCCGGTCGGGGCGTTCAACACTGGACACCCTGAGCGTCCTGAAGGAGCTCTCTGCGCAGGCGACCTCCCGAGGTCCGAGGCTGTTGGCGGTGTCACTGGACATCGCCAACGCCTTCAATAGCCTGCCGCACGGAGTAATACGGGAGGCGTTCCGATTTTCCGGGGTGCCTCCGTACCTGCGGCGGCTGTTGAAGACGTACCTCGAGGGAAGGGAGGTCGTCTACGCAGACAGCAGAGAGCGGACGGTCCGACGTGGGACTCCTTGCGGGGTCCCACAAGGCTCGGTCCTGGGGCCCTTGTTGTGGAACCTGGGCTACGACTGGGTGCTCCGCGGCGCGCTCCCTTCAGGAGCGCGTTTAATATGCTACGCGGATGACACCCTAGTCATAGCCCAGGGAAGGGAATGGACGGAGCTGGTGCGCCTGACTACGCTGGCTACGACCTTCGTGGTCGGGCACATCCGCCGACTGGGCCTCAGAGTAGCCCTCGAAAAAACCCGAAGCCCTGTTGTTCCACGGGCCTCGGCAGGGGCCACCCTCTGGGGCCCATATAACGGTGGGAGGAGTACGTATCAGGGTGGGGTCCACGATGAAATATCTGGGCCTCACCCTGGACGGGCGTTGGCGGTTCAAGCCCCACTTCAAGGGGCTCGGACCGCGTATAGTAGGGGCGGCGGCGGCGCTCGGCTGACTTCTCCCGAACACGGGAGGGCCGGGCGCTGCCTGTCGCCGTCTTTATGCTGGGGTGGTGAGGGTCATGGCCCCCTACGGGGCGCCGGTGTGGGCGGACTCCCTCAGCGCCACGAATGTTCGCGTCCTGCGCAAAGCGCAGCGCACAGTGGCGTTGAGGGAGATCCGCGAATATCGCACGGTGTCCTCGGCGGCGGCCATGGTGCTCGCGGGCTCTCTACCCTGGGAGCTGGAGGCGGAAACTCTTGCCGCCCTGTACAATTACGCGGCGACAGGAAAATCCCGAGGTAGACCTCCGGCGCCCAGGGAGATCGCTGCGCTGCGGGCTAGCCCGCAGCCAGCAAATAGAGAGATGGGGCCGACGCCTGGCAGACGAGCGTTACGGAAGATTTACCATAGACGCCGTCCGCCCGGTCCTGTCGGCCTGGGTGAACAGGGGATGTGGCTCCATGACGTACCGTCTGGTGCAGGTGCTGACCGGGCACGGATGCTTCGGTTGGTACTTGCACCGGATAGCGCGCAGGGAGCCCACCGCCGCATGCTACGAGTGCGGCGCTGAGACGGACACCGCGCAGCACACTCTCTCGGAGTGCGCCGCGTGGGGCGATCAGCGCCGCGTCCTGGTTGCGGCGGTGGGGGACGATCTCTCGCTGCCGGGCGTGTTTTCGGCCATGCTCGGCAGCGAGGACGTCTGGGCTGCTGTAGCCTCCTTCTGCGAGACCGTCATCTCACAGAAGGAGGCGGCGGAGAGGGCCCGGGAGGTCGATCCCAGAAGTGGTCCTCTCCGCTAAAGAAGGGCAGCGGGAGGGGCGAGGCGTAATGCCCGTCTCTCCCAAAACCGTCGCCAAACCTGAGGGGATGGGGCGTGGGGCGGGGCCCCCCATCTCCTCGTTGCACTGGTGAGGCTGACGAGGGGAGGCTGCTGGTCGTGTACCCAGTAGCCTCTCTATAGTAGGGCGACGCCTGGCGTTCATTCGCCAGGCTGCCGCAGGGGCAGTTTTCAGGTCAGTGAGCATGCTCGATCCCTGGCTGCCCCTACCATGCGGCGGACGGTACACCGTGGGGTTTTAGTCTGTGCGAATCGGACATAACCTACCTTCTCCCCCGGGAGGGTAGCGTATCCGTTAGGGATTTCCTAGTCACGAACGGCCGATAACGTCAACCAATGGCGTCTCAGGTTATTAGCAACATCCCCAATACAGTCAATAGTATGTCAATAGCACAGAGAGTGAATAGAATGGATCAATGTGTCAACGATGGTGATGTCTAGAATTGACACCTCCCTCTGTCCGTCCACTGAAAACGATGGTGACGATAACGTTTTATAAATGATGTTTCCTGTGTTATTTAAATTCAGAATAAGCTGATAGATGCCACTACAGATATTGAAGATCTGATTTAATTCGTTATTTACTTACATTGAAACCAGATGGCAGCACGGTCGCGCGCCCCTATATATATTTATACCTTTAAACGAGCAATTCTTGTATATTTTTATGTTTGTATATATTCAGGATCTCGGAAACGGCGTCATCTATTTTCTTGAAACTTGGCATGTAGGTAGTTACCGGGACGATAAATAGATCTAGCTAGATTTCATTCATAGAAAACTTTTTAACTGAGTTTTCAGGCAATGAAAAAATACAGCAAAATATAAAGGTAAATTTCGCCGGCGCTGTCAAAACAAAAATAGCTCAGATGGCAATCGATTACTTCGAAAATCCGTGTAACCCCAGTTCGTATCCGAGTGACAGCAGAAGAGATATATGTTATTCATTTTTTTTTAATGAATATAGTTAATTTTATAAGGCAAACCTAATAGTTTATTTAATTTTAAGAGTGTTTTTTAAAGAAACGAGCTAGGCTCGGTCACCCAGGTACTTCAGTATAAACGAACAGTCTCTATGGTGTAGCATAGCAACAATGTTTCTAGTTGCATTGTTGCGTTTCGTTCGGTCAGTGAGAGCGCCGGAGGCCCACCTTCCTAATCTCTCTTTCCTCGTTCCCCCTCACCCTTCGTCAGCAACACATGCTGGCAACGCACTTTTGACACCTCTCGTGTTGCTGGTGTCTATGGACGGTGTTGTGTCACTTAACATCTGGTGACCTACCTGTTTTTTTTGCCTGCTATGTTATAAAAAAGTAGATAAATAATAAATATAGTAATGTAGCCGTGCTCCTGGCAATGACATGAAAGCAAGTCAATGAACTAACAGTTCAAAATAATTCGTGACGAAATTTCAGTTCAAATTTATTTCTTCAGGTATCTGTGGTATTCCATTCGGCTGCGACGGTAAAGTTTGACGAGAAATTGAAGCTGTCTGTAACGATCAACATGCTGGGAACACAACAGCTCGTACAGCTCTGCCATCGGATGCTCGGGCTCGAGGTAATAAATGTCTTCCATTAAATATTCCAAATGTATATATTTCTTAGCAAAGTACCAAGTGGTTGCAAACTGATGAATATGCGTGCAGACATGCAATTTTACACAAAATGGTGGAAGTGTTTACTTTTTTTCCCTTATTCGAACTGAATCGAGTAGTTTAGTTGATTTTCGTCATTATGGCCGGCATGACAGCGGCGACCGGCGATGGATAATCTGTCTCTCGGTGGTTGCTGATGTTTTTGGATTGTATGCTTAACATCAAGCATAGTACAGTCACTATATCATGCTTCCATAAAAAAAAGAAAAGTGATTCTGAATTCACAAACAAATATATGTATAAATAGCTTAGAATAGTTTCGCTAGGTCAGATCGGGACTTTGTCGGCAACAGTCCAAGCTGTGCACCGTTGAAACATGCTCAACCCGGATAAAATCGGCTTAGTATCTTAAGCGCTCGCCTTAGTAGTCCGGTAAAGCTGTAAAGGCCTTGCAAGGCCAATAGCGTAGCCAGTTCGAAGAAAAAAAAAGATCAATTAACAAAGTTATATACGGTATACCCGGTTTTATAAAATTAAAATCCGACATTATAACCAGAGGTTTTACACAATTTTTTTTTTCTCGAACTGACTACGCTATTGACCTGGCAAGGTCTTTACAGCTTCACCGGACTACGATTTACACAATGGGAGGTTGATTTTTTTTGCAGGCTCTAGTACACGTTTCGACAGCGTACTGCAATTGTGAGAGAGAACGAGTGGAGGAGACTGTGTACGCGCCACCAGCACATCCTGAACACGTGGTGACCCTCGTGCAGACCCTGCCCGACGAGCTGGTCGACAGGATCACGCCGGATCTAGTCGGTAAGTGGACTATCTTCACCCGGGCAGTTCAAGCAATATACAATACAAGTTTCTGCCCGCGACTTTGTCCACATGGCATAGTTACTTTGGGCTAACACTAAAATACAGCGGAAACTCTGAAAACGAAAAAAAAAACGATTTTGAAAGATTATTCATTGGTGCTCCTCTTTTAGGTGTCTTCGCGTATTGCCTATATATAGCATATAGCCTTCCTCGTTAAATGAGCTATCTAACACTGAAAGAATTTTTCAAATTGGGCCAGTAGTACCTGAATTAGCGCATTCAGCAAAACAAACTCGTCAGCTGTATAAGTATTAGTATAGATGGAACTTCGCGAATCATTAAAGACCAAGTTCCAGGAATTCGGTATCTTAACTCTGCCCTCCCAATACATTCATGATAATGTAATGTATGGTCGTAAAACCTAGGAAAATCTGGGTTTCGTAAAATCCGGCATGATCTAAATACTAAAAACTGTGACAAACTGGTCGTCCTATGTTTCAAACTTAGTTAGGTTTTCGAACAGTTCCAAAACATATTACCGATTTGCCGGATATTGGGTTCAAGAGCCACGTCAAGCGGGTTTTGGTGTCAAAAGGCGATTACAGAGTGGATCAATATGTGAACGATGGTGATGTCGGGTAGGGACGCCTATTTTTGAATACACCAAAAATAAATGTAACTTCATATGTCTACCAGCGGTCCCGGCAGACGTTGTCCTGCGTTGATAATAAAAAAATCCTAAAAGCCAACCGCAGCGCCACCTACCGGGTCCAATTGTGAATCTAAGACATTCTCGGATCCACTGGATCACGCACACGAAATTTGATCGAAATCGGTCCAACCGTTTTGGAGGAGTTCAGTGACGTACACACGTACAGAAAAAAGTTATATATAAAAAATATGTTATGTATTATGAAAAGATAAACCAGATCGAGACTGTTGCCGGTTCTTCTCGATGAAAGAGTTATTTGTTAGCTAGTTAGTTAGCATTCACGTTCATTAGTGCCTTCTCAGGGCCTAGATTGAATAGACAGTATTACGATTGATTGATTTACAGGTTTATATCTCGTACTGAGTCGAAGCTTTCTGTGAAGGAAAAATTGTGATGTAATCATAACATGATGGTTGGAGGTTTCCTAATTTTACGCAACCGTCTACCACCCTCAAATTCAAAATTTTCATCAAACCCGTATGGATATATTCCAGTAGCTGCATTTGAGAGTCATTGCTCCTCTAGATAAATTCAACCTGATGGTTTTTTTTTATATCATAGTTGAAAAACGAACAGGTGGGTCACCTGATGTTAAATGATCACCACCGTCCATAGACACTTGCAACACCAGGAGAGTCGCAAGTGCGCTTCCAGCCTGTGTTTCGGTGAGGGGTAATAGTGAAAGGGGAGTAGGAGAGAGGAGATGGGCGTCCGGTGTTCTCACTGACCGAAGGAAATGCAACAATGCGTGCATTGTTACTTCAACGTCGGTGTTTCTGTGTGTCAGGTGGTACAACCGCGGACGAGCCGACCCATTCATGCTGAAACCAGTTACAGCTTCAGCGTGGCACTACCACCTATTTAGCTGATTACCATTTTAGGTAGCATCGTTATTATTGCATTGAAATTATGATCTAACGCCTGCAAACCTACAAAATATTATAGAACGAAGTCCTCTACTACGTCTACCTATCTATCTGTTCGCGCGATAAACTCAAAAACTATTGAACGGATTATTGAAGTTATGCTTTATTTGGCACGTGAGGATAATAAATATATGGAGGAGTTGTTGAGGCGTGTATGCTTGGTACACATATACGTTTCAACAACTCATACATATATGAATAGTTAGCTAGGTTAGCTAAGATAGGTCGCGATTTTGCATGCAACAGGCAACAGCCAAGCCGAGGTGTGCCGTGCACCCTTGAGCTTGTTGCCAAAATAAAATCGACCGAGTGCCGCAAGAGCTAGCCTTAGTAGTCCGGTGAAGCCTTGCTGGGTCAATAGGGTAGACACTTTGAAAAAAAAAAAAACAAAGGAAAAATTATGACAGTGAATTTTTACGATGCGCGCGCACACCGTCACGAAAAACCGACACCCTGAAGTTAGCTATAGTCAACAATATTTCTTTGTATTAAAACTTTCAATGTATTAAATACCTTTTTTCTATTGTTAGTGTCGTTTTTTCTAGAAACGTAAAATAAGGCGAAAGATAAAATTTTTGAAAAGATTTTTATCTTGTTACGCCAAAGAAGTATAACTTCTAACGCGTGTACATAAGTATGTGCTTTTTATGCGATTTGTGATAGGTAAATGAGGAAGGTTTAGGCATATAATTTGTCAAGGTTTTTTTTTTGTTATCAGAGCGGGATAACGTCCGCCGTGTCCGCTAGTAGTTTAAAATAGCGGTCTAGTCGATGATACCGGTTTTGATAACATATATATTATCATCCAATGATCTTATCCGTTAATATTTTGTTTCTAGTTTACTTATTGATGTACACGTAATGTGTGTATTTTAACGTATCTGGAAAGTCCCTTAAGAACTACGTCTAAACACATTTTGGAAACGATATCTCTTTACGTACGTTTCATTATCTATACACTAGCCCCTGCTCGCAACTTCGTTCGCGTAGCAATAGTTATTTTTGGCTATCGATAACTAACGCGCAGCGGGAGCTCTCAAATGGAAAAAAAATCCCGAATTTGAAACATATTGCATTAGTGCTCCGCTCCTATTTTTTTTTTTTTTAATATCAAAGGAGGCAAACGAACTGGTGGGTCACGTGATGTTAAGTGATCACCACCGTCCATAGACACCAGCGACATAGGGGACGTCGAAAGTGCGTAGCCAACCTGTATATGGGAGAAGGGGGAGGGGAAGGAAAGGGAAAGAAGGAAAGAAAAGGGACGTGGGCCTCCAGCTCTCTCACTGACCGAACGAAACACAACAATGCAAGCACTGTTATTTCACGTCGGTTATCTGTGAGAGGGGTGGTACTACCCCGGAGGAGCCGACCCATTCATGCTGAAACCAAAGATAGCTTCAGCGGGGCTCTACCACCTACAAAGATATTGGTTGGATATTGGTCTTAGCGTGATGAAATATAGCCTATAACCATCCTCTATATACGAGCTATATAACATTGTCAGATTTTTTTCAAATCGTACCAGTAGTTTCTGAGATTACCCCCTACAACGTCACAAACAAACTTTACCTATTTATAATATTATTAATTACTAGCCTCTGCCCGCGACTTCGTTCGCATGGAATAAACACTTTGGACTAACGCTAACACGCAGCGGAAGCTCTCAAGAGAAAAAAAACCCTAATTTTTAAACATTCTTCATTGGTGCTCCGCTCCTATTGATCTTAGCGTGATTATATTACCTTCCTCGATAAATGAGTTATATAATACTGCTAGATTTTTTCAAATCGGATCAGTAATTCATGAGATTACCCCCTACAACGTCACAAACTGACAAGCTTTACCGCTTTATAATATCAGTTATAGATAATTCTAATTTCATTTCAGGTGACAGGCCAAACACTTACACATTCACGAAAGCCTTAGCGGAGGACATGCTCATAAAGGAGTGCGGTAATTTACCTGTAGCTATCGTCCGGCCATCTATCGGTGAGTACGCACAAATGTACAAAATACAATGAAACTATACGTCGGCTCATATAACACACTAAAAGAAACTTTTAATGCTTACAATTGTTATCCGATATACGATAAGGTTTTGTTAATTATTTCTTTAGATTATTGTTTTAAAGCGTTTTGGTAATGTTGATAAAGATCATTATGTAATTATTTTTTTTTTCGAAATGACTACATTATTTACCCAGCAAGGTCTTAACAGCATCACCGGACTACTAAGGCGAGCGCTTAAAGCACTCAGCCGATTTTATTTTGGCAACCAGCTTTAGGGTGCACGGCACAACTCGGCTGGGCTGTTGCCTCCTGCATGCAAAATCGCGACCTATCTTTAGCTAATAAAGCTAACTATTCATATATGTATGAGTTGTTGAAACGTATATGTGTACCAAACATACACGCCGCATCAACTCCTTCATATATTTATTATCGGAAAATTGAGAGTTTTTCAATTCGATAAGGGAAAAAAAGTAAACCCTTCCACTTTCATGTGTAAGCGTATAGTGTGCACGTGTGTAGGGGTGAACGTGTAGTGTTGTAGCAGTGATGTATATTTTTGTGTCACCGTATCGCACAAGCAACGCACTCAAGGGCTCCTTACCGAGGGATCGAACCTAGACTTGAGCCGCTGCCGTGGGAGGCCTAATCGGGTAATCATTATGTAATATCTTACCTATATATCAAAGGTTTCGATAGGCATTGTACTGTTTATTATAACTTCAACAGGAAACCGATGTCTTTTTCACGTTCCTATTATCTTCCTGGCAATTTACTTCTACGTGTGCAGTCTTTTATAGATACTGTCGGTGTTATTACAAAAAAATTAAATACGTATTAAATATTTGCTTTAAAAAGGTTTCGTATTAAATGCACCACGCTCACCCGAGTTCGCGTTATCCTTTTCTCGCAAATCTAACCTAACTTAACGAAAGCGAGACAAAAAAGCAAGATGGCGAACATTCACCGAGCGCGGTGCATTTAAAACGTAACCTATTTAAAGCAAGTTTTCAATACGTATTTATCTTGTTTGTAATAACATCGTATTTGTTTGCGAGATGATATTCACTATATATATATATATATATACACATATATATATATATATATGTCTTGTTGTATGGATGTGAGTGTTGGACTAAGAAAGAGATGCATGAGAAAAGATTACATGTAATAGAGATGCGAATGTTAAGATGTGTGGTGTAACTAGAATAGATAAGATTAAGAATTAAAAAGATCACACCATAGTATTTAGTAATTCCCTATCTCATTTCAAATCTAAAATTAGTTTTTTATTTAATTCATTTCTGCAGGATCTTTTTTCCTTAAATTTTAAGTTTTACATTATCGAATTGTTTTATTTTATTTTCTTCTTAATTTTTTTTTTTCATAATTGTCTCTTTTACTGTCTTCCGCATCGTATCTTGTATTCATAAATGCTGTAGTGAACTGTAAATAGTGACATAAATAATTTTTAAGTATTTGCATGTATATTTTTTAGTTTTTTTATTTCATGTTACTGTTGTTGGTTTTATATGTTAAATAAATAAATAAAATAGTCATCATATCAGAGGAAGTTTGTAAATAGCACTAGTGACAGTGAAGTTGAGGAGTAATAGGTTAACACGGTATGGACATGTTATGAGGAGAGATGAAAACCATATTACTAGAAAAGTTTTAAGTATGGAGGTGGATGGATATAGCAGTAGAGGAAGATCGAAAAAGCTATGGATGGATTGTGTGACAAATGATGTGTGTAAAAAGCGTGAATGAGACGACATCTGACGAGAGAAATTGAAAGAAGAATAACTTTGTTCCATACTTACTAAGTTGGGATAAGGGTAAGAAGATGCTAATGATAATTGACAAGACAGATTTTCAGTTGCGTCAGTTGTCTGGAGTCCCACTGTAATAGATTTGGGGATTCTAAAAAAATGAATCAGGTCATTTTTTTTTTTATTGAAGCACGACAAAGTGACTGCACTATGCCTGATGTTAAGAATAGTACAATCCAAAAACATCGACAACCACCGAGAGACAGATTATCCATCGCCGGTCGTCGCTGTCATGCCAGCCATAATGACGAAAGTCACCCGGTACTGGATATACACAGGCTGATTCCGAAACGCGACACGCAGAAGCGAGTCACTATGACGGGCTTTTTCGCCATAAACATGGTGGTCGCGACCCAGTCGGGCTATAAAACCCTACCACCCCGCTTTCGCCATTGCCTCGTTCGTTATTCAGCAGGGTGCACCACGTGCAGGTGAGGTTGTCTTGGGTGTCTCAAGTCTTAAGATGTTATTCGACACCCCTTACACCCCAAAATTTCGTGAATCTAATGATGGTTTAATTAATCTCAAATCTGGTATCGTTCTGAATATATTTAGATACTAACACCGGTAAGGCATAATCATATAATATTATGAAAATAAAACAACCCTTTTTTTATTCACTCTAGGTTAGGATAAACTAAATCCTTGTGGGACTCCTAATCTTAAACTAAAGAATTTAGATATTTTTAACTTTAGGAAGAAATTGGTCGTGATACTATGTGTCACAGAAATACGATGGCAGATAACGTTAATTGAATACGTGGCGTTTAAATCATGCCATGTGGCGATAATTTGCCAGATAAGATAAAGTTTAAAAAATCTGTATTGGTAACAATTTTGAGGAAACCAGAACGCGAATGTACATTACGGTCGGCGTCATATAGCATATGTAGTGGACTAAATACAGACTATTTTCCTCTTTTAGAGTTTTATCGTCGAGGAAAGTGAACGTACAATACCTAGTATTACATATAATATATATTATCATATGATTGAAACGTGCTAATCAATTATCAACACGTTCTTGACTTTGTTCCTTAAAATTTGATAAGTAAATTGATCCTTGTATATTGGTCAAGGTTCTGCGTTTAATTTAAAAATGAAACAAAAGACTACAATTTTTTTACTCCCTAAACATTAAAAGACGATTCTATGTGTTATCAAAGTGGAGGCTTGCCGATTAAAGGGATACTGAATTATATGTCATCAGTAAATAAACAATGACTCCTGTTTTCACAGCATCAAAAGAAATATACTCAATAACACTATGGAAAGAAGTCCAATAAGGAAAGATAGATCTGACTTTTGGTCCCATAGGCGATTAGTCAGTTATACATTACAAAGTGACAATGTATTATGACCAAGCAAATCGATGACGTCAGTGCTCAAGTTCTCAGAGAATAGATACTAGCGATAGATGTAATCCAAGATTAGGGGGAAAACGAATTATGATTCATATCAAAATCCACTTGTAGATAAGATTATTTAGAAAACTGAAGTAGTATTTATGATAATTATAATGAATTTAGGCAACATATGGTAACCTGCATAAATTTCGGGGAAGCAAACCTTTAGTAACTAGTTCTCTGATATTCTTTGTATAATAATTCAGACTAACAAATGCGTTAATTAAGAGAGTCCAATGAATCTAAAAATCAATGCATTTTTACTTTCATTGCGAGTGTAATATTGTCTTTTGAATGATGTTCTCTTATTCTGTTACAATAGGTTGTTTCCTTGAAGGAGTGGCAAAAGCTTCTTAGAAGTAGCCTTCATTAGGGTGCCTAAGTGGAAAGATCTTAAAGTGCTATACAAAGAATTTCAAACAGTTGTCTTACTCAGTTGCTGATCTTATAAAGAGAATCTAAAAGTAATTCTGAAAAAAAAAGTTTTTAATGCACAGTCTTTATTGTCTGTACTGACAGATCATTTCTCATCCACAAATTTCCAGATTCGGTACACGTATTACGAAACCATTACCAAATACAGTTATTTGATTATTATTTCTTAATTTTTATCCGAACTGATTACGCTATTGGCCTAGCAAGGCTTTAACAGCTCCACCGGACTACATTATTGATTGTTAGTTCGGTAAATAATTAACAATACCTAACAAGACCAACGCAACAAATTTTGATTTTTTAAGGAGTCCTCTTATTTTGCATTCCAGTACTCTCGTCGGTCCGAGAGCCGGTAAAAGGATGGGTGGACAACTGGAACGGTCCCAACGGTATAATAGCCGCGGTCGGGAAGGGAATCTTCAGGACGATGCTCGGCACCGGCACCAGGATCGCAGATCTGGTCCCAGTCGACACAGTCATCAATCTAATGATAGTGTGCGCGTGGCGGACGCATTTGAGAAGGTAAGTTTATTTTTTGTACGATAAAATTATACAATTTTAATTGTATGAGCTTATAGAGTATCCGTCTTTTATTTCTATCGATGGATTCATTACTATAGTGACGCTGCGAGACTCAATTTATGTAGAACAGGGCAGGGACCAAAAAATTGTTCCTCTTTAGAACCACTTGCATTTTAAACAGCAGCATATTTCTATTCTAAGACATGTAACGGTTGTATAACTTTTGATAATGTTATAGGACCCAAGTCATTCTTAATCCACCATAAAAGATAAGAATCCATATCACCTTATTGACATATCAATAGATCTGAGGACTAGTTCATCAAGGGGAAGTCATTACACCCACACCTCGTTGAGGGGACAACCATCTTGACCGCTTAAGCCACAGTAGGGCGAGTAAAAACGTAGGGCAGTCCCTATTCCCCTGTCCCAAAGGTGTGATTAGGCACCATGGGATATTAATCCTTGCGAATCGGATATAAACTATCTTCATGTGCAGCTGAGTGGATATCCGTTAGGGATTTCCCCATATCTACCGATTTTAAAATGCCTATACACGTGGACTTATCTTCGTGTCCATCGCGACACTTACTACAGAGATAATTCTATTAATAAGCATTCATTATTTAAATTGATATAGGTAATCTCTTTATTTCTGAGAATATATTATCGTTTTCATTACATATGCTTTCTTCCATACTGTGGAATGAAACAGAGATAAGAGTTATTTATAGGATTAGCCCATTTGAGTCTCATTAGGTCATTTTCTAGTTTTTTTCTCACTGACAGCAAATCTCGAATTGAAAATCAGATTACTAATACGTATCGATGCGTTACTGGTTGCGTCCAAAGTTACCGATGACCGAAAAGAAATTATGATTTACCACTAGACGCGTTAATTTTGAAACGACGTTTCTAAAATCTATTCGCGTTAAATATCCCGAATCCTGTGAATGAACGTTTAATTGGGTTTTAATTGGGTTTTCTCAGAGGCGACGGCGTCGTCGTTTACAACTGCTGCACCGGACAGCAGAACCCAATAACGTGGCAGCAGTTCGTGAGGAGCAGCTTCAAGTACATGCGGAAACATCCATTTAGTGAGTGAATTAATTATGATCATCAGCTTGTAAGCGACCCACTGCAAAGCCATAGGCGTCATCCCGAAGGGAGGTATGGGAATAACCACCTCACGCTAGCACAACACGTATTGGCGATTTCAAATTTTGAGCAGTCCATAGTTCTGTATGATTCCCACATACAATGGTACTTTGAGAACATTTATCAGGTTCAGATTTCCTCACTATGTTCTCTTTCACCGTCAGCTGATACTGTTACCAATTTAAATTAGTAAATGTACGTGAATTAAGAAAATTTCATCGGTACATTCAAGTGTTCGGACCTGCGGACATCGGTCAAGCAAGACGACAGCCTTGATTTAACTATAAACCTTTCATTAATCCTAAGTTTCACTCTTACAAACACATTTTCCTTGTAGGTGGTAGAGCCATGCTGAAGCTATTGATGGTTTCAGCATGAATGGGTCGGCTCGTCCGGGGTAGTACCACTGTCTCACAGAAAACCGACGTGATGTAACAGTGCTTGCATTATTGCGTTTCGTTCGGTCAGTGAGAGCGCCGTGGACCCACCTCCTTACCCTTCCCTCTCCCCTCCCCTTTCCCACTAAACACAGGTTGGTTACTACGACTAACCTGTTGTTGTTAGTGTCTATGGATGGCGGTAATCACCTAACATTTGGTGACCCGCCTATTCATTTGCCTCCTATGATATAAAAAAAACATACTTATCTTTACTCGATCCACATATTACCTTATTTGGACTTACTTATATCTCTCTACCTTACCTATAGCCCTTAACTTGGGTTCTCATTGTTATCTCTTAGTATTTGTTTTGATATTATTATTTTATATATTAAATTTGACCATGTACTATCATCTCTTAGAATACTGTAGGCGACTTACCTAACACCTGTTATAATTTGGTGTTGTCCAGCCGAGGTGGTGTGGTACCCCGGAGGTGACATCACCAGCAACCGGTTGAAGCACGGCGCGCTGTGCCTCATCCAGCACCGTGCTCCCGCCGTCATCATGGACCTCGTCTCCAGAGCGACCGGCAACACTAAACCCATGTAAGTTAATTCAGGAATGTGATACAACTTGGATATTATGGAGCTATAATATTATATGTGTACTAGCAGGCACGGTGGAAGTTGTTTCACCCTTATGATAATTTTTTTTGAAGTGAAACATTTATAGGTGCAGGTAAACCTGATTGTCGGCTTGGCGACGTGGCGACACAAAACACAAACTTTGCAATCGAAAATGTATAGACACGTCACATTTACAGTCCTATTATATGTATAGATAGTTAATAATAAAATTTTCAAATAAAGATACAGGAATATAATCTATACATAATAGGTGTCTTTAACCTATGAAATTGCCGTTCTGGAGTACTGGCCATTTCAAATCAAAATAATTTTTGTTTCGCTAAGAATTCTAATTTCAAATTAATTTTATTTTAAAAACATGGAATTCTTTTTCCAAAAGTAGTAATTTGTTTATTGATTAGTGCTACATTTTCAACGCATTGCAATCTTTTTTGTCATCATGAATACGTTAAAAATTCGAGTAATTATGGAATATGAGTACCGTCGTCGCAGCAACGCGGCACAAGCGGCACACAACATCAACGACGTTTACGGAACTAACACTACAAACCAACGCACCAACTGTTATTGGTTTGCTCGCTTCCGTTCTGGGAATTTCGACCTGAAAAACGACCCTCGCGGTCGTCCGAAGACTTTGGTCGACAACGACGAATAAAAGGCGATTGTGGAAGCTGATGATATACAATCTACGGCTGAATTAGCAGCAGCTTTCGACGTTAGCGTCAAAACAATATTGGTCCATTTGCGTCAAATTGGCAAGGTAAAAGATCTTAACAAATGAGTGCCCCACGAACTCAATGATCGCCAGCGCGAAGTACGCGTCGAGACGTGCCTTGCACTGCTCAACAGACACACAAATGAAGGAATTTTAAACCGTATTGTTACCTGCGTTGAAAAATGTATTCTGTTTGATAACCGCAAGCGCTCAGCAAGTTGGTTAGATTCTGGTTCAGCACCTTACCAATGCTCTAAACGAAAACTTACCCCTAGAAAAGTGATGGTCACTGTTTGATGGTCTAGCGCCGTTGTGATTCATCACAGCTTCTTACCAAACGGGGTGAGCATTACTGCAGATGTGTACTGTGAAGAACTGAATACAATGATTTAGAAGCTGGCACATCTCCAACCAGCATTGGTCAATCGCTCGTCTCCGCTCCTCCTGCACGACAACGCGCGACCACATACTGCACAGCAGACGATCTCCAAGTTGCAGGAATTGGGGTAGAAGTTCTCCGTCATCCGCCCTACTCAACAGACCTTGCGCCTACAGACTACTACTTTTTCCAGAATTTGGATAACTTCTTGGCGGGAAAAAGTTCAGTACCCGAGAGGCAGTACAAAATGCCTTTGAAGAATTTGTTCCCTCCCGTCCAGCTGATTTCTTTAAAAAGGGCATCAATAAACTGCCACTATTAGAAATAATGAGAATTTAACGTTTATTTATTAAATATAGCACAATCGAATACGTACCACCGGTGGTACGCACCGCCAGAAAAGACAGTCTAGTGCAGGCCACCGGTGGTACGCGCCGGCGTGAACATGTTAATACAAGTAAAAAATACATGAAAAAAATTCGTTTACATTATTTCATACAAAACGGCAATTTCATAGGTAAAGTACCTAATAAGTATAATAAGAAACCCAACGTGTCTGTAATTTTTTGACTTTCCTGGAAAAAATTGTTGCAGGTGAATAAAGAAAAAAAAAATGCGATTCAATCATTTTTATAAATGTCGTCTGTCTATATGTATAAACACGCATCAGTGCTAAAGTACTGAGTTAACAATAAAACTGCGCTAAATCATACAGCATATCTTTGGGAGTAATTTAGTCTTTGTTTCATTAAAATCGGTTCACTCTATCAAAAGTTGTAATTTTAACGTCGACGCGAATTAAGTACACGAGAAAAGTAGATAAGTAAATGGACTTAATAAATTCAGATGATTTTATTAATTGCTTTTTACGTAAGGTCCCGAACGGTTGGAGTCGCGGGCACAGCTAGTAACGTAATATATATGAGCAAAAAAAAAACAATTCCAGGATGGTCCGAGTCCAGAATAAGTTGGACAAGGCGGCGGCATGCCTCGAGTACTTCACGACACGTCAGTGGGCCTTCGCTGATGATAATGTCCAGGCTCTCTGCTCCTCCCTCTCCGCTGAGGACCAGAGGACGTTCGACTTCAACGTGAAGAACATCGACTGGGACGCGTATATAGAGTCCTACGTCCTCGGCATTAGAAGGTTCCTCTTCAAGGAGAGCCCCGACACGTTGCCCAAGTCCAGGGCGCTGCTGCGGAGGTGAGAAACCATCGAATCAAATCAATTATACCTCATTTTTTTTATATCATATAGGAGGCAAACGAACATGCGGGTCACCTGTTGTTAAGCGATCACCGCCGTCCATAGACACTAGCAATACCAGAGGAATCGCAAATGCGTTGCCAGCCTGTATTTGGGAGAATGGAGAGAAAGGAAAGGAGGAAAAGAAAGGTGAGGGGAGGGGAGGGGAGATGGGCCTTCGGCGCTCTTACTGACCGAACGAAACGCAACAATGCAAGCACTGTTACTTCACGTCGGTGTTTCTGTGAGAGGGTGGTGCTACCCCAGACAAGCCGACCCATACATGCTGAAACCAATAATAGTTTCAGCGTGGTTCTACCTCCTACTGAGTACTACTACCTACCTCATTCAGTGTAAGCCCTAATAA
This sequence comes from Antheraea mylitta, assembly GCA_014332785.1. Classification (NCBI taxonomy): domain Eukaryota; kingdom Metazoa; phylum Arthropoda; class Insecta; order Lepidoptera; family Saturniidae; genus Antheraea; species Antheraea mylitta. The sequence continues at coordinate 2,452,149 of JACEII010000063.1, read as the reverse complement.
GGCTCTTATGAACGTCAAAACTACTTCCGGTTCCAAAAACAAGCCAGTCATCGAAAAGAACCGGCACCAAACCCGATCGGATACATTTTCGATGTGAAACATCTATAGGCGAGGGTAGACCTAATTGTTGACGTGGCGACGCACAATACGAACATTGCACTATTAACGAAATACTCTAAAACATTTGCATAGTGTAAAGTTCGTGTTTTGCGTCGCCACATCTCGCCACGCCAACATTCACGCTTACTCTCCGCCTATAGATGTTTCACATTAAAAGTTAATCTTTGTTTCACTCTATTACAGATTACACATAGTGCACATATTAACTCAAGTGGCTGGAGTAATTTTCCTATGGAGATTCCTGTTTTACCGTTCGAACGCGCTCCGTAACATATGGAGACGCGTCATCGACATGCTAACGCGGGCCGCGCGCCTCATAGCCATCGCTTGATGCCCGACGCATATAAAATTACATATATAACATAACGACAGCGTTCGGATATCGTCTAAATACCGCTTACAAACGCGCCACAGTTAAAAAAATAAAAATAAACATCATTTTTGACGTTTGTTACAAGATGGCGGCGCTCCCGCGATTATATTCAATTGACACCGATAGTGGTTTATCGTTAAGTACACACAACGGCAAATAAATTAGGGATATTTTTCTTCTCGGAATAAAATTATAAGCTTACGGAGCTGTTGTATTCGCTTTTACATGAAAAGTGTAATTTACGATATATAATTTACGTTTTTAGGTTATATATGGTACATTACGGATGAATCTTTTCAAACGCTAGGCTACGAATATAGGTTCTGTTATGAATTATTTACATTGAATAATAATGGTTCCGTAATAATTTTTGTACCTATTAACAGCTCAATGATTATTAGAATGTGTCGTAAAGTTAAAAAAAAATGTTAATATCGCGCAGTAATTTGTATGTACTATAGATAATGCAAACTAAAACGCCTCATTCGGATACATTGACGCGAATTAATCGATGCGTTCAAACGCTAGCGTAATACTGTTAATGAAAAGTGTATTTAAAAATTAGCAAAAAAAAAATAACAATAATTAAATAAATAATCATATTGTGATTAATTTGATCACAGTGAAAAATGAATTGTTGAATAATATGGATATTAGATTTTTGAAAGCTCAAAATAGACGATTACGAACTAGTCAAGAAATAACTTTAATGTTGCATAAGCACCGTTGTAAATTCAATATTCATTTAAATTTTTAACAAGGCAGTAATACTCTGTGTCTGTTACATCACCTTTAAAAAATTGAAAATATAATCTGTCGACATATACCCCAAGGTAATGTCAAAGAGGTTATTCGGATACATTATTTTTGATCATTAAATTTCTATTATTGTTTTATTTAAAAATTGATGATATGAAATATAATATAAAAAATTTGTATTTAAAAACAATGTTCTTAAAACAATGAAATTTTGAGTACAAAGAATTACTTGTTGTGTCCCTTGCAAATTTGATTAGATATCCAAAGTGATTTAGCATTTAGCACATGAAATTAAAATTAGTGATTATTGACTTTATAAGAGAAAACGCGTGTATAATATATATGTATTGTATCTATATCTTGAAATTTGTAGGGATATTAAAGAAATATGTTATTTTAAAGTATATTTTGATATTTGTTGAAATGTCGTGGCCGTATGTGCAAAGGCCGAACACAGCATTAAACTCAAAAAGTTTACATTTTCTAGTTGTCTTAGCTATTGATTTAAGTCATTATATTGACTCATTTAGATTTAAAAAAAAACTAGATCAAATGTACTTTGACAGTTGATTTTGAAGGAAGAGAAAAGGTGATGTAACTGGCTATAATTACTTGAAGAAAGGGGCGGTTAATACGTGGTTAGGGAATTAGGTATGACGTATGGATTTGTAGTCGTTGTGTTATTACCGAATAACATTGCCAATCTTCCATTATTAATTTCATAAAACGAGTTGAAAGTCGAGTTATAGTAAATATGTATTTATTTTGAAATATAAGAATTGTGAGAATGTTATTGATTTTGAAATTTTCCCATCTTGAAAATTATACACCCGTGTTTAGTTAATAGTTTAATTATGGTGAAGATTTTTTAAAACCCCTTTTATAGAGCTCAACTAAATTTCTTCCTTAGTTCAAGCTATTTAAGTAGTTTTTTTGATAACTTATATGTTTAGACAACTAATTGTACGGATGAAGACCTCATGTCATTCTGTTATAAAGACTCGGTATGCATGTTGGGATATTATCAAGTCTCTTACTGTTTCTCTAAGGTGATTTAAGATTGTTGTTTGTCAATGATTGAGATATGTGTAATGAATTGTTCTTATATGGGTCGTTTTTATCCAATTCTATGTTTAATATTCCGTTCTTCCGTTTAAAATGGATAACTAAATTATTGAACAATATCTAGATGATATCGTTATAAAATGCATGAATTTGTAAACTCACGTAATTACAGGAGATCGTTATCAATTGATTTGCTATCGTTTCTCTATTCTGAATGGGTTTCTTTTGAATACATTCAGTAACTATATCCCAGCAGATTAAACAAAATTAGTATACCTTATTGATTTGTTACTATGTGACTTTTACATGGTTTAGATAGTGATTCTAACGACAACAGAGTAAATATTGGTAATGTAATATAATATGACATGGGATCTTCATTACGATTAGTTATTAAATTTAAAAAAAAAGCGTTTTCTTATTTATTAAAAAAGTTCCAATATCATGACGCTTCCTTAGAATATAATTAATGTAGGTATTTATTGTCTTATTACATGATATCTAAACCTTATGACATTGTATCATGAGACGAAAGTTGTGCTTAATTATAACGTTTTTTTAATTTATATTCTATAATTAAATAAAAACATTCAAAATTCTGCTAACTGCTAAAATAAAATTACGTGGAAATTTTTACAAGAAAACTTTAGTTCATAGTTTTTTATTTGGAAAGATTATTTGTGATTTATTCTTATTAAAAATACTAGAAAACTGGCTCTATTTAGAATAATTATTCAATTATTATATATTTGTATTACTGGTTGTACAATAAAATACTATAACACATTATCCAGTTATATGAAAGTAAGGTTTGAAATAAATTATTGTATAGAATAAAAACAATTATGTCCCAAAGCATACCTATAGCTTACTGGGTTAATAAAATATTCTGCCAAAATAATGTTTATTGTAATATTCTGATATATAACAACTAAACTGCATCGACAGATAAAATTATAACTTTAATTATGAATACATTTGAAATTAATAGTATTCTGCCGAGTGTATGGAAAAAATATAATTTTCTACATATTATTTGATTGCAAATACTTGAACCATTAAAAATTGGGTATTTTAATTTAGTAAGTCTTTAGTATCATTTAGTAGGTCACACTATAGGAAGTTCTAGAATATTTATATCTATTTCATGTCTTATTTTAATTTCACCAAAAAATGAATGTATGTCTATTCATTTATGTTCAACTGCTTCCATATCAGCAACGTTTTCTAATGCATTTAGATTATTAATTTTATAGTCTTTGGTAGTATTTGCATCTGCTTCTTCTAATATACCTTTCATAATATTTACTGTTAGCTTCAGATTTTGTTTTCTATTTAAAGTGTAATTTTAACTGTCGATTGATAATTCGTACACATCCAACATACGGTGTAAGTTGTACTTGTTAAGTAATGCCTAAGTTTATACGAAGTGTTGATTAAGTGTTAGAGTTCTTCTTAACATTTTAAGTCTAACGCAGGACGCTTTGGCTCTCAGTTAACTTTTATTATATTATTTACAATATTATGAAATTATGGGATGGATTTATTCATAAAAGGATTCGATATTATCCTGGTTTCCTCATGTTGTTAAGTTGAGATTCAATCGTTCCAAGAAATGTTATCAAATTAAGATTCCTTTGCTTCGAAGTCTTCCTACAGTGTATACATGAGAGGGAATTCAATTTAAATTGCACTGATTTTTTTTTAAGTAAAACTTCTTTACTCACGCTTTACTTGGGGAGTAAGTTGATGAATGCGTCACGAAAGCGTTACGAAAATGAGTGATCTGGTCAGGCGAACGGAAATTGAGAGGGAGATCTATAGGTAGTGAAGATAGCCCATAGTAAAACCCATAAGAAATTTAAATATTTGTAGAAAATGAATATATGTTTATATATTCACATACATATAGACGGGGCTAAAGAAGTTTCACTTCAGTCGTCTGGTCTAAAGCAGATTTATTTTTTTTGCCTTTCAAGTATTCTACCTAAATTTCCCATTGATATATTTTTTTATTAATGGTACATTTTGTTTTTTTTATACAATATATGAGAAATCCAATCCCGTTTTTCCGATTTCCTTTTTAGTATAAATTAATTTAGTTTTTTTTTTTATCGATTACTAAATATAAACGATTGCGTTTAATACACTATTATCTATCGACTATCCATATTTTATTAGAGTTTAGGCGGAGTTTCTTTTTCGTCTGTAAGTAATGTTGTATGTACATTTTGAAAAAAAAACCTTTGTTCATTACAATTATTTTATTTTAGTGTATTTGTAATGTTTTCTTTGGTTGCTTTTTTAATGATAGCAAATTAGTAATATGGGACGGTTTGTGCAAGATATATTTACTATTGTATATAGATTTTAATTGTCCAAAGTTAAATCCAAATACAATGATGCGAATGTAATTTTGATTATTTCCTTTCACTTGTTGTTTTTAAACGGCGTACGGTGTGTTTATTGTGCGGTTTTTGGACAGTTACATTTTTTTTTTTAATTCATTGGTGTCATCATATGTTACTTGCGGTTGATGATTCAAGACATATAGGTGGTTGAGTCACGCTAAATCTATAACTGGTTTCAGCATGAATGTGTCGGCTCGCCCCCGGTACTATCATACCACCTGAAACACAGAAATACCAACGTGAAGTATCAGTGCTTGCATTGTTTTTTTTTTTCTCGAACTCGAACTGACTACGCTATTGACCTGGCAAGGTCTTTACAGTTTCACCGGACTAGTAAGGCGAGCGCTTAAGGCACTCAGCCGATTTGCTTGCATTGTTGCATTTCGTTCGGTCAGTGAGAGCGCCGGACGCTATCATCTTCTCACCTTCCCCATCTCCTTTTCCCTTCCCCTCTCCCAACAGAGGCTGGCAATGCACCTGCGACTCCACTGGTATTGCAAGTGTCTGCGGACGGTGGTGATCACTTAATAACAGATGACCTACCTGTTCGTTTTCCTTCTATGATATAAAAAAAAAAATCAGTGACCTAGAGATATATCACGTACAAGCCTCTGCCCGCGACTTCGTTCGCGTGGAATAGATATACTAACACTAACACGCAGCAATTCTCAAAAGGAAAAAACATTCCGATTTTGAAACATATTTTATCTGTGCTCCGCTCCTATTGATTTTATCGTGATGATATATAACCTATAACCATTGTAGATGAATGAGCTATATAATACTGAAAGAATTATACAAATCAGACCAGTAGTTCCTGAGATTACCCCCTATAACCTAACAACATCACAACGTCATAAACTTTACCTCTTTATAATATTAGTATAGATTTGTAATTTTGCAGAAATACGCTCCGAGTATTCACTTATACACTTAGAGCCTATTTTTACTAATCATGTAAGAACAGAATTCGTATATGGGACAAGACATTATCATTTAAGTTATAAAATGTTTTTGAATGTTGCATATCACCTTCATAAACTTATGTCTTCGATTATTTCATCTAAAAACAACGTAAAAATAGTTTTTTTTATGAAACTGAAGCATTTATTAAATGGGTATACATTCCACCTAATGATAAAATATTGACTATGCTATAATGTAGTTACATATCAGAGTGAAGAAGGTTCGAATACTTATCGCGGTAAAACATAACCTCAAAATTGATTCCGAAAAACGAATCGTTTTTGCACACATTTGACATTCAAATAATGATTTAAAATTAGCAATAACAAGTTACTTTGATTTGTGTGAAAATAAGCCAGCTTGATAGTTCGTCAAGATTAGCAATAATGTCTTCCCGTGTTTGCATTAATTGCGACCGTAGGTATAACTTCATACGTGTAAATATAAGACTAAACTTCAGTAAAATAACAGTTTATTTGGACGACATCTTTGTCCTAGTAACAACGTCCAAACCGCAACATAACAGAACGGTCATTGTCGTTTTTAGTAGAAACTAGTGGACCCAACCGACGTTGCCCCAACCGGTTAACTAAAAAAAACTTTGACAAATTATATACCTAAACCTTCCCCATAAATCAATTTATCTAGTAGTAAAAACCGTATGATAATTTGTTTAGTGGTTTTTGAGTTTATCGCGAACAGGCAGACAGACGGGGCAGAAGACTTTTAAAATATCGAACGACATATAAACTGGAGTTACTCCTGTAGTCAAATTTAACTTCAACAAATTAACAAATGAAACGTAAGCAAAAACTTATTTGTTTTATTCACAGACTCCATAAAACATTTAATATATACAATTCAAATAATAAAATTCATGAAGACTTTTTGGCTACAGATATTGGAAAAGAGATAAATATGGAATATTATCTGCGCATTTGTTTCAAAAAATGCGATTACGATTACAGGAGCGGATTATATTTAGGAATAGGAATGCATAGAAAAGTCATAGTAGTGAATAATGCGGGTATTATTGGCTTAGACAGACTAGCTGCTCGCTCTGGCTTTGCATGAGAGTACTTATGAAAAAAATAAAACCAACCAAAGTATCAGACCCAATAAATAAAATTGTAACTAAAAAGCTGATTATTAATACTGTCAATATTTATAAAAACTCTAAGACTACTAACTCTCCTTAGTCTTTTGTCTCACTGGCTCACACTCAATCACGTTATTTTTTCGTTAATTTTTTAAATCATATTCTAACATACAAACCTTATCCTGGCAACTACGAAAACAATAAAAAGAGTTATCTAAAGAGTTGCGTTGCCAACTGCCAATAAACTATATACCTAGTATTTTTTAAATCTACTTAATCATACATTGATACATATAATTTACTCATGAAACCCCGTCATTTAAATGTTTGCAGTGCTCATCAAAAACCTTACAAGAAGGATAGACAAAAAACATAATTAAAATAATAAGAATAAATATTTATTTATTTGCGGCTCCTAATAAAAATACTCTCTTCTTGTATAATATATAATTACTGCCATTGTCAAGTGAGTAACGATATTACAAGTTTCTTGATATAACTTCAATGAACTAACAAGATGGTGGCCATCTTGTTAAAACTTTCCAGGGATTTTTGAGGCAAGTCAGAATCCATGCTCCATATTATTATTTCCGATCCACTTCACTTCCAATACACAATAAACAATCTATATTGCATAAAACACCACCAAATTTACAAAATAAAACATAACACAAGATTATGAATAAAATATAAAAGCCACTATATAAAAGACTAGTAGACTAGTAGTGGTAGAGCCAAGCTGAAACTATTATTGTTTTCAGCTCTAATGGGTCGGCTCGTCCGGGGAAGCACCACCCTCTCACAGAAAACCGACGTGAAGTAACAGTGCTTGCATTGTTGCGTTTCGTTCGGTCAGTGAGAGAACCGGAGACCCACCTACCTTCCTCTTCCTCCTTCTCTTCCTGAACCCTACCCCACCCTTCCCCCAAACACAGGCTGGCAACGCACTTGCGACTCCCCTGGTGTTGTGTCTATGGACGGTGGTGATCACTTAACATCAGGTGACCCATCTGTTCGTTTGCCTCATATGACATAAAAAAAAGACTAAAATCCCGCCAAAAACTGATATTTATTTTACTTGCAGCTTCTAATAATATACGGTCATAAATGTGACAGTTTAAATATGTTTTTAAATAAGTGAAGTTTAGGCAAAGGTCCTAAAATCATACAGCCTACCTAATAACCTAAATCAAGTTAAAAATAGTTTGTCATTTAAGCACTGAGAGACATTTATGTATGAACGTTAAATTATTATTCCACCGAGTACGAAAAAACCCAGTCATCGACAAGAGTCGGCAAGAAACTTGACTGAATGTAATAATGATCCTTTTTTTTGCGGAAAATCCTCGTGGAGTTCTGTAACTAGTCGCGCAGCCCAGGTGAGAATGCCAGATTTTAAATGACTCAACCCCCCTCGGTGTTCTTCTTGCACCATTTTGGCCGGGTGGGCAGGAACGGCAATAATGATCCACCCTATAATAACTTTTTTAAAGTAAAACCTGCTTGACATGGTGCTTTAACTTAAAGTCTATCAAATCGGTAGTGTATTTTGAGAATCTATTAAATATGGGTTGACTAATTTGTGACTATTTGTAGTATTAAAATCAAGCTAATATTTTACTAAACTTACTCCAAATTTTTATGGACATTAAAATTTATTGGATTGGCCATTCTTATTCTTTGTTTATTTTTGTATTGAGATGATGCTTTGATTAAATTGTAAAGACAGTTTCTTTATTAATTTCGTCAAAACTTTGTTCAAAAACCGCACAATAATGCTTTGGGGAGATAATTCGTTTCGCGCAGGGACGCCATCGGAACCACAAACAGTGGAATAGATATTATTGTAAACTGCCGATCGTATAAAACGCTTATTTCTCGATAGTCACCACTCCATGATGGCTGATTGATAGGATTTAAAAAAAATATATTATCTGTATAAATGATTTTTTTGTGTGTAAAATAATCTACGAGAAGTGTTTCTTCTATTCTATTTTTAAAGAAGTATAATACCCAGAACGTTTGATAAAGCTAATGTACTGAACATTATTAATTATTTTATTGCAAAGGTTGTGATCATCAATTTCAAAAAGCCAGTGTCGTTAACAGAAAATAGACATAAATGGACACTAACGTATATGTATATTACAAGACGTGTATTTATATTGAGTACTAGCTGATACCCGCGACTTTGTCTATCGTTTTTTATGTTGACAATGTATTTAATGTACAGAGGGAAAACACATAAGCATAATACCGCTCGCCCCACTTCACGGAAAGAAAACATTACTGAATTTCCTTTATCATATTTATGTGAAACAGTGCAGTGGTCAAAAACTTGTCACTCTTTAGAAGTACCCAGGGAGTAAGTACAGGATACTGAGAAATACACTTCTTGTGAACGATAAAACTGAAGGGTTTATTTGTTTGTTTGGTTGAAAGAGTGAATATCAGAACTACTGGTCCGATTTGAAATTTTTTTTCAGTGTCAATAAGTCATTTATTCAGGAAAACTATAGACTATATATCATCACGCGAAGGCCATTAAGGGCACCAATGAAGAATGTTTTAAAATCGTTTTTTTTTTTTTTTCATTTTGAGACCTTTCGCTGCGTGTTAGCCTTAGCCCAAAGTAACTATTTCACGCGGACGAAGTCGCGTGCAGAAGCTAATCTATACTAATATTATAAAGAGGTAAAGTTTGTGACGTTGTACGGGGTAATATTAGGAACTACTGGTCCGATCGGAAAAAATATTTTGATGTTATATAGCTCATTTATTGAGAATGGTTATAGGTTATCATCACGCTAAGATCAATGAGAGCGGAGCACCAATGAAGAATGATTCAAAATCGATGATTTTTTCCTCTTGAGAACTTCCGCTGCGTGTGAGCCCCAATTAACTAATCCACGCGGACGAAGTCACAGACAAAAGCTAGTGGAATATAAAATCCACTATATGACAGACTAAGATACCATATTCTTATTGTTTTTGTTGTTGTTTGACACACGTCTAGTAATATACATACATAAGTCACAATGGAAATAATTGTGTGTGAGTGACGATGTGTCTCTCTTACCTTCTTGTATTGGAGTACATTGAGACGTATGAGCGTATGTATTTCTCGTTTACTTTTTAAAAGTTTTATTTTTCCGTGTCTGAACTGCAAATATATTATTTGAACTTTAAAATTTCCTATTATTTTACGCCGCGAAACAGTATGGAGTGGTTACGAACGGAGCATCATGTCTCTGATAGGTCACTGTTTATTTATTATCCTATATAATAAAAATCCAATGTAAAGTTTTTTTGTTGTTTTATTACAAAAATTAGTTATAAAAACATCCCTTTTTTGTCTAAAATATCTCACAAAGAATTTAGTATAAAGACATACTAAGTGATCGCAAGAGGGCAATTACAGTGCCTGAGTTTTCTTGCTAAAGGAAAGTATGGACGTAATCACTGCTACGATTGTATTGTATTGTATCGTATTGGCGATTTCAAATACAAACTAAAAAAAATAGTAATTAAATACATTTTAATAATTTAAAACAATGTCAGTCTGTCTTTCTGTTTGAACACTCATCAGTACTAAACTAAAACCTCACCCTCGAGAAAACCCTAACACTCAGAAAAATTATAAAGCATATCCTCGAGTAACATTTAGTTTTAGTTTCATTAAAATCGGTCCACTGTATCAAAAGTTATTGTAATTTTAATGTCTACGCGACTTAAGTACGAGAGAAAAGTTGATAAGTAAATATATAATACATTCAGATGATCATTCTTATAGGTCACCGTTTTTTTACATGAGGTTCCACGCGGACAGAGTCGTGGGCACAGCTTGCATTTATATAGTTTAATACATACTTATATAATATAAAAAAGTTTCGCTTCCTCCGCGTGTACAATCTGATACCGCAGTCTTTTGGTTAGTTTTATATAGCCTAATTTAGTACCTCACATTATTTGACTTAAGTTAACAAGTCTTTGTTTTTTAGCCCGCATAACTGATCTGTGGTCTTTAAAATATGCGGTTATTTTTAGCATCATGACACTTTCCAGAAGCAAAGAATCTTCTAGATTTATCTTAAATACGTCAATAACCAGGTGTGTTCTAGAAGCTAGCTTACCGTAATAAATTGTAACATAGGGTACAACAAAATACCAAAACCAAATAAAGAGGTAAAGTTTGTGAGTTTGTGAAGTTGTAGGGGGTAATCTCAAGAACTACTGGTCCGATTTGAAAAATTCTTTCAGTGTTATATAGCTAATTTCTCGAGGAAGGTTATAGGCTATATACCATCACGCTAAGACCAATAAGAGCGGAGCACCAATGAGGAATGTTTCAAAATCGGGGTTTCTTTTCCTCTTGAGAGCTTCCGCTGCGTGTCAATGTTAGAGTAACTATTCCACACGGACGAAGTCGCAGGCAGAGGTTAACATATAAATAAAATCACACGATAACTGGAGATAAGCGGTTAGAATAATACTTTATTCAATTAAATATAATAAAGTTATTAAATGAGTGCCTTAAAATAGTAGAAACTGTAATAAATATTAGTGATTTCAATGATTAAAAATTACATAAAACTCAGTAACATCTACTCAGTGAAGATGCCTCCAGGAGCTATTTCCTCATTTTTCTGTGCGTCATCGTATTTAGCTTCGACATATCTGAAAACCGGTTCATCCTATTAGATGACAATTCAGATCTAAAATCTTCTTAAGAAAGCTTTCATGAATATCAAAGCTAGGGACGATCGATATTAGAATAACATCGATGTTGACATCGATGTCAGACGATTGCTGTACGGTAAACATCGATACCTGACAACATCGATATTTTTGCCAGCAATTAAAATTGTCTGTCAAAAAATAACTTTATCGGGTGTTTTCCATAGTCAGCGACGAAAAAAAGGGTCATCCAATAAACTATTATTCGTACGGCTTACAAATTTGAAATTATCTAGTCTCTAACTAGTACATGCAACATTACATGACCCTGAATAATATATTCATAACGTCGATGTTATCGACAACAAAACATCGATGTTTCTTCAACATCGATTAATATCGATCATCCCTAATCAATGCTACCACCGGTTCGGACAAGCAACAACACTCGATCTGGTTTATCTCTTGATGTTAGATATTGTTACAAAATATAAATAGTTACATTCGTTATTAATGCACGGAGAGTTGCGTCATTTCCAGACATCACCATCGTTCACACACTGGTCCACCCTATAATAGCCTTTAGACATTAAAACTCGCTTGACATGGTTCTTGAATTCACTATCCGGCAAATCGGTAATGTGCTTTGGAACTTTGTTGTTGTAGGTGATAGAGCCACGTTGAAGCTATAACTGGTTTCAGCATGAATGGGTCTGCTCTACAAGGGTAGTACTACCCGACACACAGAAAAGCTATGGGAAGTAACAGTGGTTGCATTTTTGGGTTTCGTTCGGTCAGTGAGAGCGCCGGAGATCCACATCTTCCCTCTCCCTTCCTTTCCATCCCGTCTGCCCTTCTCTCCACCAACACAGGTTGGCAACGCACTTGCGACTCCTCTGATGTCTATGGACGGTGGTGATCATTTAACATCAGGTGACCAACCAATTTGTTTGCCATCGATGATATAAAAAAAATTAACTCTACTCTTCAACCCAGATCAGTCAAAAATGTATAAAAGCCGTAGCGAACATAATGCCGAGAGCTTTTACCGATCTTCCCGACGAAATTACGGCAGCGAACGATCAGTACCAGCCTGTCTCTGGAAACACGCCGCCGTGGTCTGGAGGTTAATTTTGCTCTCGCACACCAGATTAGGCCCCCCTCGGCAGCGACTCAAGCCTATGTCCGTTCCCTCGGCGTGGAGCCCTTGAGTACGCTGCTCGCGCGATACAGTGACACAAAACCTTACATCACTGCTACAACATTACTCATAGCACCTATACGCACATGCACGCCTACACGCTTACACGCTATGTTTCTATTTCAGAGAAATAAAATAATGTTGTATATAGTTTAGAGGAATTTATCCGACACAAAATACATATAGGAGTTATTGAGGCATGCATGCTTGGTACACATGCATGTTTCTATAACTCATATACGTATATAGCTTAGCTTAGGTTAGCTCATATAGGTCGTGATTTTTGCACAAAACAGGCGACAGCCGAAGCCGAGGTGTACCGTGCACCCTTGAGTTAGTCGCCCAAACATCCCAAATCGGCTGAGTGCTTTCAGCGCTCGCCTCAATAGTTCGGTGAAGTTGTAAAGACCTCTCCAGGTCAACAGCGTGTTCAGATCGAGAAAAAAAAAATACAGAGAGCATTCTCGCTCCGACCGCCGGAGCGTTCACATCTGTATGAAATTGTCAAGCCTATACGAAATCTCAATGACGCTTTGCAGAATAGCTGCACCAAAGTCAAACAACCCTGTATCCAATTTAATAGTTATCAAATACAAGAGTATATTAACCAGCTTAGTTGGAAGAAATTGCATACTTACTTCTCAAGTGGTGGACAGAGGAAGTGTCTTATGTTCCTGGGCATAAATAAATCCGCTTGGACCTTGCAAACGTCCAAAGCGTAGTCGATAAACTCTGCCATTATGCCTTCATCAACTGCCTCCCCTATCCCGGGCACGGCGTAAACTACAGTTATCTATATATAATCAGCTATTTTAAGTTAATTCCAAATAATGTTACATGTGCATGATTTTCAAGGTGGTAGCACTACGCTGAAGCTATTACTGGTTTCAGCATGAATGTTTCGACTCGCCCCCGGTACTACCACTCGACATACAGAAACACCCACGTGAATTAATAGCGCTTGCAAGGTTGCGTTTCGTTCTGTCAGTGAGAGTGCCGGAGGACCACCCCCCCTTACCTCCCTCCTCTAACCCCTCTCCACACCCTTTCCCTCTTTTACAGGCTTGCAATGTACTTGCGACTCCCCTGTTGTGCTAGTGTCTATGGATGACGGTGATCACTTATCCTCAGGTGACCCGCCTGTTCGTTTGCCCCATGTAATATAAAAAAACTAAACTAATAAATAACGACAGTAGAAAAAAATTGTGGACCATAAGTCTGCAGTGATTTTTCTTTTTATGTCATAGGAGGCAAACGAACATGTGGGTCACCTGATGTTAAGTGGTCACCACCGTCCATAGACACCAGCAGTACCAGAGGTGTCGCAAGTACGTTGCCAGCTTGTGTTGGTGGGGAGGAGAAAGAGGAAGAGGAAGAAGGGATAGGGAGGGACGTGGACCTCTGGCGCTCTCACTGACCGAACTAAACGCAACAATGCAAGCACTGTTACTTCACGTCGGTGTTTTTGTGGATCGAGTGATAGTACCGGGGCGAGCCGACATATTCATGCAGAAATCACTTGTAGTTTCTGCGTGACTCTACCATCTATAATCTATTAGGAGTATTTTGTTGATAATAAAGAAAATAATGCAACGGAAGTTTGGTATTAAGCTCCATTGTGCAGATAAAGGCTGGAAGAAAACAGTCGAATTTGCTTATCGATTTCAATGAAATATCATCCAAGATCATACAAATTTACACCTTCATTTAAATTGTTATTCAATACAGTGTCTCCACAGATTTGTGTTACTCAGTTTGTATTACTTATTATCCTTGTATACTACGTAAGTGACTTATAAAGGTTTTTTTTAGTCCGGTGAAGCTGTTAAGACCTTGCTGGGTCAATAGCGTAGTCATTTCGAAAAAAAAAACACTTATAAAGGTCTATTGTTATTTCAAAGCATACATACCTCAGGTATCGGTTTTTCTTCTTCTTCCACCTCTTCTACTTCTGGAATAATGATCTCCATTTTCTCGTCTACGAATTTCTCAACCATTTCTCGGATCATCGTGACTTCTTCCGGCTTTGCCTGCGGGAAAACATAATCTATACTAATATCATAAAGCTGAAGAGTTTGCTTTTACGTGCTAATTTCAGAAACTACTGGTCCGATTCAAAAAATTCAGTGTTAGATAGTTAATTTATCAAGGAAGGCTAATTTATCATGCTAATATAAGAGCGGAGCACCAATTAAGAATATTTCGAAATCCTTTTTTCCTTTCAAGAGCTTCCGCTACGTGTTAATGTTAGCTATTCCACGCGGAAGAAGTTGTAGTTGGGTGAAGCTGTTAAGACCTTGCTAGGTCAATAGCGTAGTCAGTTCGAAAAAAAGCGGAAAATGTCGCAAGCAGAAGGTAGTTACATTATAAAGCAGTCATCAACATGGACAAGCTTTGTATCAACCTGTTCTGATAAATAGAGTACTACCAACACTTTTGCAAATAATTCTTTACACTAATTACTAGTAACCTCTCGTTATTCGCAGTAAATAGGTTACATAGTTATGTCACGAATACGAAATATGTTACAAAGAATTTCGTTTTTCAATGATACTCCTATATGATAAGAATTGTCAATAAAGGACCACGAATGTACCACCGTGTTTTCTAACAAAAGTTCCAGGCATCATTCGGTATATTTTGTAACGCGCGACGTTGAGTGGCAGCGACCTTTGCCTTAGACACTTTGCCTTTAGTAGTCCGGTGAAGCTGTCCGATGCAGTGTGAACCTTACTAGGTCAATAGCGTAGTCAGTTCGAGAAAAAAAAGACAATAGCCTTTAGTGTATCGCTTGGTAGATTATCACCTATTATAAAATTTACTAAGGACCATACTGCTTACTTTAAATCCGTGAGTAACTACATTTTCAGCCGCGAATACCGAAAGTGAAATACAATTGATTTACCTCTAAATAAAAATCATTTACTATGAATCAAATAATATAAAACTTGCACCAGAACAAACAACTGCAGGAGTTGTTGGTTAGTATAATATGAGCATACCATGAAAAATGATAAGAGATAAAGAAGCTATAGATAAGTTGTATGAGTAAGACTGTAACTATTTAGGTAATGTTTCTTATTATGTTTCTGATTTTCAGGACAAGATAAAGTGGAAATTTTGCATTTAAAAATCTCCACATAAAAAAAGTGAGTGAGACGGTAAGAAGATCATCAAAAACATGGACAAAATTAACAGAATGACATTCACTTGTTAAGTAGCCATTACATTCCATTAAATAGGGAAGAAAATGGAAAATGAGACAAATAATGTTCATCGTCGATAACTCTATGCGAAACCTGGGTCATCATCAACCTGTAAGAAATCCACTGTAGGGTCCTGGTCTCTTCCCAAAGGAAGGTATAGGTATAATCACAATGACAGCACACGACGTATTGATAACTTCAAACTCAGAGTAATCCACAGTGTAATTGTTCCTAGATACAGTGGTACTAAAGAACATTTCTCAGGTTCAGGTTTCCTCACACGTTTCCCTTTACCGTCAGCCAGTAGTGTTATTTAAATTAGTAAATGTACGCGAGTTCCAAGTATTTCGTTGGTTAATGCCGATGCTCAAACTTGCAGACATTGAATTGATATTACACAGGTCAAAGCACTAGACTAATACGACGAAAGCTTGGCCGTACCATAGTTGGATAACAACAAGATAAATGCGATATGATAGCACTACTAAACATATGTATCAACAATGCAATAACGTATAGAGTTGTCAACTCCTAATGGTACCAATTTTATTAATTTACTACACCTACCATAATATAATAATGCATCTCTATGAAAAGACAACTATAGAATAGAACACATCATCTTAAGACAATAAACTACTGGAAAATACCTTCTTCTTCTTCAGATCAGGGTCTGGCAATATAGCAATTTGTTTGTCTATGTATGCCATAATTTCTTTTTCAATGTGTTGAACTACAAACTCTCCACTAGTTGTCGACATCTGCCTACCAGCGACCATGCCTTTAAATAAACAGATTCATATCCTACTCTGAACTTTGTTTGAATTTTCTTCTATAACAAATCTCACTTCTTTAAATTTTTTATATTCATCAAAATCAGTTTACAACAATAGAAGCATATTTGTATGCTTAAAACATTTAATTTATAAATAAACAATTCCTATTTCTTCATAAAATCTCTAAGACGCTGTATCGAGTAAATTATTGGACGAAAGAAAAGGTGTGTGCTAATAAAAAAAAAAAAACAACAAAACGCAAACGCTACGCGGTGTTTCCATGGGGTCGCCAATCCAAGTGCTGAGCGCGCCCGATGTTGCTTAACTTCGGTAAGCGGAAGAGAACCGGTGTTTTCAACACTATCCGACACAGTAAGCCAACGTGACGCGGTATTCCCAGCCGGACTCCCATCCAAGTACTGACCGCGTCTGACGTTGTTTAAATTCGGTGATCAGATGAGAATCAGGGTTTCCAATACTCAGTCCGGCACAGTGTTTACCCCCGGACATTTTTGTCACACAGAAAGATTACGGATCAGAATTTCAAACTCCTCCCATAGGGATTTCCACTTCAATGAAATAAAATATAAGATTAGCATCATAAGAGGAAGGAACAATATTCTAACCAAGGTCAAAGTTAGCCGATTTAAATTCTTCTACAATAGCCGTTATTTCGTCCATCGTCTGTTCTAAATCTTCTAGGCGTTCTTCACGGTATTGATAACACTATTGGCAAAATTGATAAGGGTGTAAAAAATATCCGTATATTTTCTTTCTCCTTAATAAATTTCAAAAAGTAGGAGGTTTTTAATTGGGACGACTAATACTTATTTTTTTATTGGAAAAGGTATATCTTCAAAGGGTTCAATTTTAATTTCATTAGTATTGGACCTTGTATTAATCTCCACAAAGTCGATTAAGAATTGTATTCTGATTATGCATAGGTTTACGATCATCCAAGACTAGAATAGGAAAGTTATTTTCCTAATTAAATAAAAATAAGGAAAGTGGTTCCTTTATTTTTAAATCAAGCTGTAAAAGTAATCTTGATCCGATTTAGAAAAATCTTTTTATATTGGCAAGGGAATAGTATTGAATCTTAGATTTCGAAAATACATCTGGGATGTGTTCAAAATTGAATAGCAAATATATAGCGATTGAAATGTTGGTAGGTTTAAGAGGGTTTATGTAGGAATCATAGTGGTCAAAGATATTTTAATGCGTATTTTTGGAGTAGATTTTTTATCAGCTATATTATTGATAAAACTTTCATGTTTAATTAATATCTATATGATGATATCGATTAAATAAATTAGTTCACAATCCACATGAATTTCAAACGCCTAATTAAAACCAAAGTTAATATAGTTAAATTTCTTTCATGTGTACCTAAGTAAAGCTACCGCCAAAATAGAATTTTCCAGTAATCTAATGCTGAAATAAATTAATAGTATGTTATTATTTTTACGAAAACGTTATTCTATAATCATTCTGTGATATGTTTACTTCAGCAACAAATAGTGCGATTCTCTTGGCTTCCGTCAGTTTCTCTTCTTCTTCTTTAATTTCTTCTTCAATTCCATTAACTTCCGCGACTTCAGGAGTTTCCTCTTCTGCATTTTCTTCAGTTTCTCTAATGTCTGCTTCTCCTGTATTATAGACTATTACATTTGCATTAAATTATTTTGCTACTAGAGGGCTCATTAGCAACAACTAATTCAATAACCTTAGGTTTTATACTATTTTTTTTATTTAGCAGATAGCTAAATAACTACTTAAATCTATAACAATATTAGATGTTATAGGAAGGGGTACGTAATAATTATAGGTCATTAAAAATTTTAAAAGAATAATAGATTTTCATAACCATAAAACTCATAAGGAATCTCGTTATCTTCTTCATCGTATACTCTTATTTCGACGTCTTTCTTCTCTTGTTTCTTCTCTCCTTTTACTGATTGCGTATCTATTACATATTTAAAATATTTAAACGTCATAATAGTTGACAATAATATCTACTCTGCTCATAAGTAAACAAAAATCTCACAGTTACTTTGGTAACGAAATTCTATAGTATCTCTCGGTAAAAGCTTAGTGACTAAAGTATGGATTCTGATACATTTTATATTGATCTACATTCTACTGTAGTCATAATCTGCTCTTTTGCTTATTATAACTGTATTTCATTGTAATCCAGAATTAAAGATATGTAACATCCATTTGCATCTAAGGGGCAAATTCAAATATTACGCAAGCACTCAAGATTATTCATAACATGAGCGATGGAGGGTTTATATGTATAGGTCTGAAATATGAGGCGTGCGGTCTTATCGACTGTGCTTTCATCGCCTAGTAGTGAACTACTTTGAATCAATTCCGCTTTAGGCTCTAAATTCCTTATTTCTAGACTTCTTAACTCCTACCTATGAATCAATAAAGAAACCAGAACAGATATAATTGCTTACGTAAGAACATTACTTACTTCTGCTTAGTAGGAGAAAGGGACAGATAGAAATTACAAGATTTGTGCTTACGTAGCACTTGAATGGCCCCTAATTTAGAGGTCATCTAAACACATTTCTAATGAAAAACTACAGTGACCTATAAGGTGTTTGTCTATCCGTAGCTATTTTTGGTTATCCAAATTTACCTAGACGCAAATTTTATGCACTAGACAGTACCGTAAAAATATCACTTCCATACATGTTTATATAGGACTAACCTTCACTAGTCACTTCTAGAGATGAAAATTTAGCTGCACTTAGCGCTCGCAGCTTTTTCTGGAATAACGTTAACAAGCGTCAAGTATTCCTCATTATCTTTAATCAGTTTTGGTTTAAGTATCAAATAAGTAATTGAGCGATGTATTCTAGAAATTTCTATATGATTACAGATCTATTTCTACAATAGGTATAGAAATTATTATATAAATAGTTAGTGTATATAACACATTTGATTGCTATGTAACATGAAAACTTGCTATAGGATCTATACTAGGACCTACAGTATGAGCGACATTATTTTTTAACTTCCCTGTCTAATCTGTATACAAATGAAACAAAATAATCAAATACCCGAAAGATCTACCGCCTAAATCGTTTTTCAAACTATATGACTTCTGCAAAATTGATATGAGAAATTATTTTTCATTTATATCAGTACTACCAGCGGCAGTGGAGATGTTCATGGCCATTTAATACAAGTAATAACAGTTACCGATATTAAGTATATTGAAGTCTAGAATCAACAGCGACCAAAAAGAAACGTCGCTCTACGACTATCACTGTCTCAGCAGCCTACCATAACTACACAATAGTACAATATTGCAAATAACTGAGCATATATCCAAGAATTTCAGATACTAAAAAGAGTCAGTATTAAATCTTCTCCAATTACTCAACCATACAAAATCAACCAATTTCATTACTTGTTTCTTAACTAATTTACATGTTTTTTTTTAGTATACTCAATATGAAATGGTAGTCCACATCCTTCTACAAAGTCTAGACAACTTCTTTAGAAAAGGTGGCAAACAGATAAACAATTACTGTAGCATATAGTGAAGACTGTCATTATTCTGATCATGGATATCATTATGCTTTATTGATACTCTGTGATCTAGATATGGCAGTTGAACTAATATATAAAATATACTAACTTCGACCTCTTCACTTGGGACGGGTCTACCTGAAAAGACATTCTTGCTTCTACAAACCACGATAATATTGTTACATCACATTAGCCTATCAGATACCTACTGCATTTAACGGCCTCTTCATGATATATTAGCGATTTCAAACTCCATGAAATCCACAATTGTATATTAAGGTTGTATAAAAAGATGGAAAATGAATTGCCTAATGCATCTCATAATATTAACTACAATATTTATTGGCTGAGTGCCTTATGCGCTCGCCTAAGTAGTCCGGTGAAGCTGTTAAGACCTTGCTGCATCAATAGCGTAGTCAGATCGAAAATAAAATAATAACTACAATAGCATATGATACTGTAAAGACATAGCAAAGGAAGGTAACCTTTCCTGTCTCTCAAATAATTCTCCCTGTCGATTTGTCCCGCACGTTCTACCGAAGGCGATCGTTCAATCTTCCCAACAATAGGACGATTTAACTTCAAACTAATATTCGCGGTACAAGCCACGTGATCGTTTAACAACGCTAGCTTCACCAAATCTTTTGTGTCTTCCCAGAAATCGTCTGATATCATCTACATGGGAATAAACGAAGGAATTTAAAGGACGTGTAAATTTAGACCTTAAATTTGTTAGTTTGCTACATTCCACTTAAATTCTTTATTCGAGTCTCATAAATGTTAACATTATTGTCTATTCTCTGGACGTTTCTTATGACGTCTTAGCTGTTACGCAAAACTCTCCGTACTACTTATGACTATATCGGGAGTGTTACTAATAACCGGAGACGCCATTGGTAGACATTATGTTGGAAATGTATGAAAATGTCAGGTAATTATACTGCGACAGACCATATAAGCAGCGGCGCTTGTCGTGTTGACTCACTCTTTCGGTGGCCGTCGTAGTGCGCAGTAGATCTGTCCAAACTCGCGTCGGTTATTTAAAATTGATTAATTGTTATAATTGATTCTTGACAGTTTCTATCTAAATTGGCCAGTTCTGGTTTAGTAATCAATAATCGTTCAAATTTCTAACAATTGACTGATCTAAATTAATAACCACAGCGTGTACTGCTGTTAACTGATGATGAAAATTATTACGTTGTTTCATGGCAAATACGTATTTTCGTCAAAATCGTGGACTGATGCTTTAATTGAAATTTCGTCATTATTACTTCAACTTTTAGGCAAAATGAAATCATTGGTAAATTATATCATAAGATCTTTATCTATGAATGAAGTATACTCGAGATATGTGCAGCCTTATTAAAGATTACGTCTGGATAAACAACAATCATCAAAGGTACGATGGCTAAATTGAGAGCGTGTTAGGGGAACGCGTTAATGGACGTAAATTTGAATTCTAGCAACTGGGTTGGAGCTTCTCGGTAAAGGCAAACATCGCAATGAAACCATAGCATGGTAGTAGGGCTTTTTCTGAGGTGCCGCCGGGACGACATGTGGAATGCATCCTCATCACTTGTCCCCCATCATGGCGGTAGCGAGCACCCATGGGATTTTAGTCCGTACGAGTCGGGCATGACCAACTCTCTCTCTCTCTCCCAAGAGGGTGGTTTATCCATGAGGGATTTCTCCATGTAAAAAAAAAAGAGAACTCTTTCTAAGACCTCAAGTTGTAAATATGTCACCAAACACTGCACTTGAGAGCCAGTTCTCTCTAGGTTAGGCTTGTCTTTATATAACACCAGATCAGGAAGTTTGCTCAAGCGCAAAAGGCATAAACTAAAAAAGCTTTTTTCTCGGCATCTTAATACAAGGCAAACGTATTGACCGGCAGTTAAGGTCTTCAAACATTTGTAGCTATTTGAAAAAATGCAATTACTTCCGACTTCGTTATTTCATTTTTTTTTACCACAGGTGAAATTATTTACAACACAGTTTTTTTCATATACCACTAGCGGTCGCCGCAAAACGCTGTCTTGTCTTGATAATAAGAAAAAATCTTAAAAGTCAACCGCAGCGCCACCATCTAAACCATTCTCGGATCCATTGGAACACGCACACAAAATTTCATCAAAATCGATGCAACCGTTTAGGAAGAGTTCAGTGACATACACACGTACTGAGGAAATTTATATATAAAGATTGGTGGCTAACAAACATGCGAGTCACCTCATGATAGGTGATCACCGCCATCCATGGACACCTATAACACGAGAAGAATTACAGATGCATTGCTAGCCTTTGAAAACTAGTAGTAGTAGCCCACAGTAGAAGAAACATGACAGATATTAACACTCACGTCTTCCTGCACGGATGGCTGTGAAGATACGAGCTCATGTTCCTCTTCTTCCGCTTCCTGCTCTGGTATTGGCTGTTCCCCTGAAAGAAATTGTATATAATGCTAAGTATTTCAAATATTCCGTCACGAAACGTTACAATTTTTTTTTTCTGATCCATTAAAAACATACTTCTGTAGTTAAAAGGTTTATAATAAAATACGTTAAACTGTAGAACATTCCATAAACTTTATTTAGCTACCCTTCACTTTTAACTTGGTAGTCTGCAGCCAACTATTCCACTAGTGTATTCTAACTGCTGTACTGGAAAATTCAATCCAAATTTAGTGTATTAGTACTATAAGTCATATAGTCACTCGAAATCTAGTAACGTAACATAGTGAAACATAAAAAATTGTATCCCTTAGATCCCTGTCCATAGTAAGGGATTTTTGAAACGACCTCGTTAAAAATATCCTGATATAAAACTATTCAGAGATTTTATTTTACTAAATAGGTCATTGGTCCGAATGTGAGGAATAAAAAACTAAAATTTATTTGATTCACAATCAGACTGGAATAACCGCCTCATCACTTTCTTTTATCGTTTATAGCGAGAGTTACCTACACGTACCCAGACGACACACATGCATGACACATACTTGCAGCTTTTCTGAGTCTATCCATTCTAGTCTACCAAAATTCAAGTTGGAGCTCTGACTTAGATACAAGACGTATTCTTGGAAATGAAAGACATACCTTCTCTGTACCCGTTGTAGTATTTCAAGTCTTTTGATGCGTCCATTCGAGCTAGAAATTTGTACATGACTAGGAAATCATTGACCGGTATTGCCGCTGATCCTCCATCAGGTTCTTTACTCAACGATTCGCAAAGTAGTATCATTGTGTGTGTCAAACTCTGTAATTGACAATTCATCTGACATTAATTATTAGGACTGAATAGGAGACAAAACCCATCTTAAATCGGTCAATCTAGAACATAGGTCTCTAAAGTGATATATTTTGCCCCCTGGAGCTCGATTTAGAAATATTAAGGAGTCCACACAGGCAAAATCAATATCTGGGGCTCGGTGAGCAGCAAATGGGAGTCGACAATAGTGAATTCCGATTAAGCAAATCGAGACCTTGAGAGATTTTGACGAGAACTTGGAAAATCATGTAATAAATTTTATATTTTATTCATTATCTTTTGTTACTTGCCTCTATATTTTGTAATATTGGTGGCGTTTTACGTAATATGTCTCGAATATTGTGCACAGGTGAAGTGGATGGAAAATTCTGCAGGGGCATTAATTCTGAGATGCTACAAGAACTCCCGGGAAAATTCTAACAAGTGCTCTCCTTGTTATAACATTGAAATTATTGCAAGACACATGTAATAGTGTTACCTACCCAACAATGGTAATAATCACTTGGAAAACTGGTTGCCAAAATGTATCCCTTAAAGAAGAATTAGTAGGTGGTAGAGCCAAGCTGAAGTTATTACTGGTTTCAGCATGAATGGGTTGGCTAGACCAGGGTAGTACCACCCTCTTACAGAAACAGTGACGTGAAGTAACAGTGCTTGCATTGTTACGTTTCTTTCGGTTAGTGATAGCGCCGGATACCCACCTCCCCCTCACCTCACCCTCTCTCTAGCCCTCCCCTTCCTCTCTTCCTCCTTCCCCACCCCCAAACACAGGTTGACAATGCATGTGCGACTCCCCTGGCGTTGCAAGCGTCTATGGATGGTGGTGATCACTTAAAATTAGGTGACCCATATGTTCGTTTGCCTACTATGATGTAAAAAAAATTAGATGACGTTTGAATAAATGAAAATCAAAAATTGACCTTAGTAAGCAGACCACCAGCTACAGCCATAAAGTGTAGAAATGGTACAGTATCCTGCCTTAAATAGACCTCGCATAAGCACAAAATGCGCGTCAACTCTTTCGGGTCCAGACAGAAACCTTGCCAAGCGTCCTTCACGACCGATAGAGGGAGTTCCTCCATTCCTGCCAACTATAACACACATTGTTACCTTAATTATTTCAGATTTCCTAAGTTCATGGCGAGAAACCTTGGATACACATAGGATACAATAAGTCAGATCTTTCAGAGAAGCAAAACATCATGGCGTAATCAAATTTGTATTCTGGGTATATACTAAATCCCAACTAATTAACTACAAAGCTTGGGTTCATCTGTTCCCAAGCATCTATTAGGCGTATCCGGGAAGCTAATTATAAGAGTCCGTATCTATTTAGGTCTAACTTGTTGCTATCACACGCCACTTCGTTATTTAATGTTAAGTGAAATTGTGATCAAATATTTAACCTTCAAAAATACCTAAAGTTAAAAAAAATAAAGGCTCTAAAAAACGTATAGAAAAACACTCGAGAAAACGGATATAAGTTGGAAAATCAACTGGTTATCCATTCAACCAAGATGTTTTGCTATAGATATTGTATCATCTTCTTATCAACCTTGCCCCCTCCTAAGTATGGTTGGCACCACAAGTTTTCCTTTTCTACTCACCCCTGTCACATGTTATCTAAGTATTCACAGCTCGTTTACGCATAGTTTGCTATATCATCATCTTCTTACCCTTATCCCTCCCAGGTATGGTTGGCACAGGTACCAGATTAGGCCTCCCTCGGCAGGGAGCCCTTGAGTGCGTTACTTGCGCGATACAGTGACACAAAATTTACATCACTGCTACAACACTACACGATCACCCCCACACACGTGCACGCTACACGCTTACACATGGAAGTAGCAGGGTTTTATTTTTTCCCTTATCGAACTGAAAAAACTCTAATTTTCCGATAAAAAATATATGGAGGGGTTGTTGAGGCGTGTATGCTTGGTACACATATGCGTCTCAAGTCTCAACAACTCAAACATATATGAATAGTTAGCTAGGTTAGCTAAGATAGGTCGCAAGTTGCATGTAACAGGCAACAGCCAAGCCGAGGTGTGCCATGCACCCTTGAGCTAGTTGCCCAGGTAAAGTCGGCTGAGTGCCTTAAGCGCTCGCCTTAGTAGTTCGGTGAAGCTGTTAAGACCTTGGTAGGTCAATAGCGTAGTCAGTTTCGAAAACAAAAAAAAAGTTGCCACATCATGTTTTCTTTGTCTACTCTCTCCTGTCACATGTTATCTAAGTATATGTATACCTTAATTGGCCTTAAAATTTCTTAAAATATTAGTTACATTACCAATATACTCTTATTACCTGATTTCCCAAAACCTTCAGGCAGCCCCGTGTAAGACCACCCTCAGTGCTATAGACAGGGTATTCCAGTCGGAGTTTCACCGGCGGTGGTCGGTGTTGGGCCAAAGCTTTGAAATATTCATAAGACCAGCGCAAAAGGTCATAAGGTTGGGTTTTGATCGCAGCTGGAATGTGAAAGTAATCATGTATTTATGTATCATGTATTTATGTATCATTTATTTGAAAGGTGGTTGGAAAAAAAATCATTGGTGGTAATATTATTTTAAGCAAAGTTTATATTTAAAGATTATTAAGTACAGAAAGAAGGTTAGCATTAAAAGAATCACTAAGTACCAAACCCAATTTTTGAAGAAAGAAGATAGAAGATTTTGGAAGTAAATTAAAAAGTAATGAAAAATCGACGTATTGTAGTGAATTTATTGTTGAATCATTGAAACTATTACAAGGCCCCTGTAGTAACATTACTAAATTTATAATGATCATAATAATTTAGAGGATTGGGTGCCACAGACAAATGTAACAAAGAATAGAATGGTAATAAATTGATCAAAAATTAAGCGACAGCCTACTTTACCTTTACAATATCTTTTCAGAATGTAGGGAAACTTCGGTGGTATGACGATCTGCTGAGAGCAGTACATCTGTTCCAATAACTCCGGCATTATCGCGTCCCTTGTTAACGCTGCAAAGAGAATTTTTTTTTATCAAAGCACGACAAAAGACGTATACCGTAAGATCTCCGAATAATATTGATGTATACTATACTATAGATCAGGGCTTCTTAAACTTTTGTCATTCACGACCCCATTTGTGTCATTCACGACCCTATTTATGATTACGAGTTTCTTGACGACGCCATACAAATGTAAAAGAAAAATAAATTAATATTTTTTGATGATTTATTTATTAGGCCCTGCTATAGATGAATAATAATAGATCCATCGAAGAATCTAAAATCCATCGGTTATCACCGTCGGCTATGTAAATACTGTCATCATCATCATCATCTTCTTTCCCTTATCCTACCGAAGTCGGGTTGGCACAACCTTTTTTTCTCTTCCACTCTCTCTTGTAAATTACCATTTCAGTATTTAGACATCACATTCTCCACACAATCCATCCACATCTTTTCGGTCTTACACTACTACTATATCTGACCACCATCATACTCAAAACACATCTAGTTACATGATTTTCAAGTCTTCTAATCGCATGTCCGTACCATGCTAATCTATAACTCCTCAACTTCTCTGTCACCGGTACTATTTACAAACTTCCTCTGATATACTCATTCTTAATCTTATCCATTCTAGTCACACTACACATTCACCTTAACATTCGCATCTCTGCCACATGTAATTTTCTCTCATCCGTTTCTTTCGTAGCCCAGCACTCAGTTGCATACAGCATGATCGGTTTTATCATAGACTTTCCCCTTGAGTTTTAAAGGCTATTTTCATGCTTTTGACATACCCGTTGTTAATCTTATACATTCTAGTTACACCGTACATTTACTGTGTGGATCATTCCAGTTTCCTCACGATGTTTTCCTTCACCGCCAGCCGATCCTGGTTACCAATTTAAATTAATAAATGTACGCGAATTCCGAAGAGTTCATTAATGTGTATCGGAGTTCGAACCTGTGGATATCGGATTGAGAATCCATTGGTCAAGCCATTTGACCACTACGACTATCTGCAATAACATATGCATGGTGACAGCCATATATATTACACTATATTATTATATTGGCAAACATATTTTAGAAGATAATAAAAATTAGATAAGAAATTAATTTTTTTTAAATATAATTATACAAAATAATAAAACAAACATTGAATAAAATATACATTTTTTTATATACGAGTATTTTGAGGCCTAGTATTTTGCTCTAGAATAAGTAACGCCATCTAGTTGCTTTTATGAGCAATTTAATAATTTGAATGTCCCTTAGTAGATAGTGTTAGCTTCCATACATTGTTTTTCTTTTCCATTGTTATATTGAAGTGGCATTGGTATGGTGGCAGTGATGTCATAAAGCGTAGAAACTTCAATAACATTAATTTTAATTTTGTTCTTTATTCAGCTGTTGATTTTATTATGCGCAAGTTCGACTTGTATGTTTCAGAGTGGACAAAAATATTAAAGAGGACTCAGAATTCACTAGTAGATAAAATAATCATGAGGAGGTTTAGGTATATAATTTGACAAAGTTTTTATTCTTGTCCGTCGAGCCCGCTAGTCATTTATAAGTTACCAATAAGAACTAAGACACTACAACTTTTGTAAGCACTAGAAAATAACAAAAAAAATTAAACGAAGTACAACATATTTTTGCTCTCAATTTTGGAAGTAAACTTTAAGTAAGACTTAGAGGTTTTTAAAATATTATTTTGTTCAAACTCACTAAGTTATGTCATTTGGCCTGACTACACTTTAAATTTCTGATTGCTAACTTTTTTGTGTGACAAAAAATGTTGGGGATTAACGAATAAACACTGTGTCTGGTGGAGTGTTCAAAACACCGATTCTTATTCGATCACCAAAATTAAGCAACGTCGTGTGCGGACAGTATTTAAATGGGTGTACGCCTGGTAACACCAAGTGATGTTCCCTTTCTGTTATACTGTTTTGGTTAAAATGTTTTCATATAATACAAAAGTTTTACTTGTAACGTGTATCTTTACAAGACATGATCTTTTTTAATTTGTTTCCTTTAAACATAAAGTGTGTTGTTAAAGTAACACACAAGACAAGCTAAGTCACGGGTATCAGATGTTTGATAAATATTTTTACTTCATTGGCAATATTTAAGTTAGATTGCTCAGCGGTCTGCGCCAATTTGTAGCTTTAAATAAACATGACGTGTTAATATGGCATATTCACCTACAAACTAATAGTAATAAACTAGTCCATTCAAAAATATAAAAAAAAAACGATAAAAATAATTGGACAAATATTGGCACAAAGCTAGAAGCCACAAATGAGCTACATGTTTCACCGCATTGCAATGATTTATCATTTTCTAATCCGCATTTTTCTACAATATATTCCAGTAAAAGTGTGTAAAAACTTATTCTCGTGTGAAGAAAATATTACACTTCGATCTATTAATATATATTATTTCCCGATCATAACATGACAAATGCAAAATTTTATACCTTAACCAGAACAGCGAGAAGAAATTATAAGGAATTAAGGCGTTACCAGATATTTCTTACAGAGCGTTTAAAGGCTGAAGTCACCTTTGACCTAAGGTATTTTATTTTGCCAAAAAACGTTGTTGCTAGTTGATATTTTTAATAATTCAATAAGATATTTAATTTTTAATTACTTACCGTAGACGTAAAAGGCACAATTTCTTTTATCTTTAGATTGTTTATTGTACGTTGCTATGGCAACAAAATGTAGAGTTCTCTGGAGTTTTAGGCGGAACTTTAGTCTGTCATGTAGTGGATTTTATATTTTATTCAGAATCTCGTATTATTTGACACTATATTTTGTAAACTTACTGGTGTTTTACGTAATATAGTTATTTATGCGGTCCCAATGACAAGTGATTACAACACGTTCTCATAAAAATGCTGTGTATGCAGCATAATTCGCACATTCGTATAACTCGTGGGAACAATTAGCTAACATGCTTAAGTAAGTAGAATAAGGATTCATTCGTTCTGGGTATCTGCTTTCGATCAGAACAATCATTTTTGGTATTAATTAAATCAACTTTTGTAATCAATTAATTAAATAATAGAATAAAATTTATTTAATTTTTTTAATAAACGTTGCTCCTGTGAACTTGACTAGTTAGTTTATTGTGCATAAATGAAGTGAATGGAAAAGAATACCACGGAGCATGAAATTCTGAGATGCCACGAAAACTCCCTGGAAGGTTCTAACAAGGGAGCCACCATCTTGTCAGAATATTGAAATAATCACACGACGCCTGTTATTAACTACACGACTATGGCATTAATAATTTGAAAGATTGGTTGCCAAAAATAAAGACAAATAAAAACACTCTCAGTAACGCCCTCGGTAAAGGACGAATCATTTCGCAATACAAACTACATGTTCATAACAATATTTTTTACACTTTCTGGCAGTGGCACAGCTAACTACGTAAACCAAGTTTTTGGCGAGATCTTGGTATATCATTTAGTTGATTTTATATTTTCTTCTTCTTCTATTTTATTTTTGGCAACCAGTCTTCTATTTAGTAGACTATTACTGCCTTTTGAAGTGAGTAATGATATTACAAGTTTATTGATATATCTTCAATGAACTAACAAGACGGTGGCCATTTTGTTAGAACTCTCTTGGGAGTTTTTGTGGCAAGTCAGAATCAATGCTCCGTATTATTTCCGATCCACTTCACTTGTGCACAATAACTAAACTATATTACGTAAAGCATCACCAACATTACACAATATAGAGCCAAATAACACAAGATTATGGATAAAATATAAAGACCACTACATGGCATTCCAAGATACCGCCAAAAACTCGATTTTACATTTTATTCATAATCTTGTGTTATATGGCTCTATACTTTGTAATATTAGTGTTGTTTTACGTAATTGTAGTGTACTGATGCAAAAAGTATATAGTTATTTTACTACTTATAGAATATTGGTTTATATTTGTAATCATTCAAAAGATAGACAGTTGAATTATTCCCGACTTGCTGTCACATTATTTTATAATTTCCATTATTTAATAAAGTTTGCTGCATTCAAATATATATTATGTTATTTTAAATATCGTACCACAGGCTGGTATACACCAAAATGGCAACGAGGATGATTGGAAAGTAAAGAGAATAATTGGACACCAATTGGAATACGTACGCACATTATTTATGTAATTACCAACCTATTTTTTTTAATTATTATTCTTTTTACTCTGATTCTCGTCAAGAAATGCCGATGACGATAATCGGAAAGTAATCGGGTATCAATGAGCGATTTTTAAAAGAAAACAGAATACAGGCGACCACGCACACCTCAGTGCCTTTACGGAGGGTGAGAATTATTGAATGATTTACTGTCTTCTTGAGAGCGTGGTTTAGTATTATAGAAGACAGGCGGCGACGCTCCATGGCGGTAAGTCACCCATACTTCAAAGCCTTTACGGAGGGTGAGGATTATTGAATGTTTTATTTATTGTCTTCTTGAGAGAGTGGATTAGGATTATAGAAGGCAGGCGGTGACGCACCATGGGCCGCCCTGCCGACTGTGCGTCCGGGTATCGGCCCCTCGTCCTGCTGGACGACGTCGGGAAGGTGTTGGAGAGGGTCGTCTCTTCCCGAGTCGTCCAGCACCTGGAGGGAGTGGGGCCAAATTTATCGGACGCGCAGTTTGGCTTCCGGACAGGGCGTTCCACTGTGGACGCCTTGTGCCTCCTAAAGTCGCTGTCGACGGAGGCGACCTCCCAAGGGGAGAGGGTCTTGGCGGTGTCCTTAGACATCGCCAACGCCTTCAATAGTCTGTCGCACGGTGTCATACGGAAGGCTCTCCGATATTTCGGAGTGCCCCCGTACCTGCGGCAGCTGTTGGAGGCGTACCTGGAGGACAGGGAGGTCGCCTACGTCGACGGCGACGGGCGGATGGTCCGGCGGGCCCAAGGCGGGGGGTTCCACAGGGGTCGGTGCTAGGTCCGCTCCTGTGGAATATGGGCTACGACTGGGTGCTCCGCGGCGTGCTCCCATATGGAGCGCGTCTAATCTGTTACACGGATGACACCCTAGTCGTAGCCCGGGGGGGGAATTGGAAGGAGGTGGAGCGCCTGGCCACGATGGCCACAACCCTTGCGATGGCGCATAAGGAGGTTGGGCCTCAAGGTGGCCCTCGAGAAGACTGAGGCCCTGTTATTCCACGGGCCTCGGCGGGGGCCACCTCCTGGGGCCCACATAATGGTGGAGGGCGCCCGGATTAGGGTGGGGGCCAAAATGAAGTATTTGGGCCTCACCCTGGACGGGCGCTGGCGGTTCGAGCCCCATTTTGCGGGGCTCGGTCCGCGAATTGCTGGGGCGGCGGCAGCACTCGGCCGGTTGCTCCCCAATATTAGGGGGCCGGGTGCCGGGTGCCGGCGACTTTTCATGGGAGTCGTGCGGGCGATGGCCGCCTACGGGGCACCGGTCTGGGCAGACGCCCTCGGTGCCGCCAACGTGCGCACGCTGCGCAGTGCGCAGCGCACGGTGGCACTGAGAACGATCCGGGCGTACCGGACAGTGTCCTCGGCGGCGGCCTTTGCGCTCGCCGGCTCCCTTCCTTGGGAGCTGGAGGCAGGTGTTCTCGCCGCTGTGTTGTTCTCGCCGCTGTGTTGTTCTCGCCGCT
>JACEII010000063.1:2352277-2420025 GCA_014332785.1 Antheraea mylitta | reverse complement strand
CTCGCCGCTGTGTTGTTCTCGCCGCTGTGTTGTTCTCGCCGCTGTGTACGAATTCACGGCGGCGAGGAAACGTAGTGGGGAGCCTCCGGCTCCCAAGGAGATAGGGTGTAAGAGACGGCAGTTGCGGGAGGAGGCAGTCGAGAGGTGGATGCAGGACCTGGCGGACGCGCGCTACGGAACGTACACTGTTGACGCCGTCCGCCCGGTCCTGCGGGAGTGGATTGGTCGCGAGTGGGGCTCCCTGACGTTCAGACTGGTGCAGGTGCTGACTGGACACGGTTGTTTCGGGTGGTACCTGCACCGGATCGCTCGCAGGGAGCCGAACGCCGCCTGTCACGAGTGCGGCGCTGAGGAGGATACTGCGCAGCACACTCTGTCTGAATGTGCTGCATGGGAGGTGGAGCGCCGCACTCTGGCGGTGGCGGTAGGAGAAGATTTGTCGCTGCCGAGCGTGGTTTTGTCCATGCTCGGCAGCGAGCAGGCATGGCGAGCAGTGGCCTCCTTTTGCGAGGAAGTCATCTCGCAAAAGGAGGCGGCGGAGAGGGCCCGCGAGGCGGACCCCCTCAGTGGGCATCTTCGCCATCGGAGGACCGGCAGAAGGAGGCGGCGCTTTGCCCAATTCCTCCTGCCACCGTAGCCGAACCTGAGGGGATGCAGTCGGGGGGCTCATCCCCTCATTGCACAGGTCTGGCGGACGTGGGGGAGGCAGTTGGTGTGTGCCCAGCTGCCTCTCTATAGGTAGGAGCCCGGCGGCCACCTTCCGCTGGGCGGACCGTTGGGGCGGCTATCTAAGGGGAATAGCTTAGACCGATCCCTTGCCGCCCCAACATCACGGTCTGTCGGTACACCGTAAAAAAAAAAAAGGCGGTGACGCACCATGGCACTAGCCAAAGACTCCCAGAAAAGTTCTAACAAGTCGGCCACCATCTTTTTCACTAAAATAATCGCAAGAAATTTGTAATATCGTCACCTAATGGACAATGGTAATAATAATCTACTAGAAGATTAATTGCCAGAAAGAAAATAAGGAATGAAGAACTACGGAAACTATACTGAGCTTATAAAAAAACCTAAAAATAGTCCAAACAGTCGTAAGATAAACGAGGTATACTTTAGTAAATTAAAATTTACTATTGTAAATTTTCATTTGAGATAACAAATCGACTTTTAAATGTGTCTTAAATCATAACATATTCTCAAATATAATTATTAATATTAGTAACAAATACATAATCAAGTAATAACATTTCATAACTTTGTAATGTACATCAACTACGAATTATTACTGTCTTATATTCGCATATTCCAAATATCTTATCAATCCGAATAAAACAAAAACCCATTCATGCAAAGAATTCAATTCAATTTAATCTCCACGGTTATTTTCAAAAGCAAACAAAATGTAATGACGACCTATAGAAGAAACATAATAATCGTGTTTTTTACCAGTTTTTAATTTTACATACATCACATTGGTTACAGTGCCATCTATTAGGTCAAGCCTGAACTACGTCGTTAATATTCTACGAAACGTTTCATGTTTTTGTATTACACGGTTTTCAATATTATTTTGAGCTATATTATATAAATATATGTCATAAAAAAGCGTCCACAAACGTAAAAATTGACATTTATTTAATTACCAGATTATTAACATATATATATATAGTCCATTTAATTATTTAAGAATCATTATTTGAATGGAAGAATTTTACAAGGTTTTCATTTATAGTTCATTAAATTTGATATAATAATCTATGTGACAAGTCTAGATTTGTTTATTAAAACAGTAAAAAAATGTAATAAGGTTGTATCAAAGCTTATTAATGTATGTGCTGCTATCTCTTATCACAGTTGCGAACTATTTTGTAAACATCGATATGTCACGTGGTATGTAACAGGTCCCAGAAAAACTTGTTTTAGTTTCGTGACGTCTCTAGTGTTTTTATGTTGTGTGTGTTTCTAATATGTATAATGTGTGATATTTCGTATTTCAAAACACATATACATGACATTTGATCGTTTAACTTCGTGATTGTAACCTATATATTAGTTTTAAAGTGTATAATCTAAGGATGATATTGTAATACATATGTGAACAATGAGAAAAAACTTTATGAACGGATAGCAAAAACACGGAACAAAAAAAATGTGCAATCGTTGACAACTTTTTCTCGTACTACCTATTGTAATAGGCGTATAATTATGTATAACAAAATTAACATAATAAAGGTGCGTAAAAGTGTCAATAAATAGTGTAAAGAAATGGGTGACACATCGAGACACCGTCGTAAATTGAAAAAAACATTCCAGTTCATAGTGTCCGTGGAAAAATGGATATAATAACCGACTTCTCTGTCCTGAGTAAGTACTTTCTACACAATGTCGTGTTGTGTTTGTGTAAATATATCAAAATTGCATGTTACATAGAACGGGCTTTGACCGACTTATTGCATAGAATCACGGATAACAACAAAAACTTTATGCGAGTCACATTGCGAATGCGAGATTGCGAGCGATAATCATGTAAGGACGAGTTAGACGTACGGAAATTAAATTAAGCTCCTAAAATTTACATTGAATAAGGTTGATTTTACCTTTATTCGCTTCGTGTTTTAGTTCAGAGTTTATAGGACAACCTGATAATAGCTTTTAATTTGAAATGAATTTACAATAACGCGAATCTATTTGAGTAAAAAGGATGTATTATATTTGTCTTTTGGACTTTTTTATTTTTTCCACAGATAATAAATATATATTATCTATATGATTTCGATGGAATAATTTTAAAATATCAATTGAATAAGGTCATAATCCGAATTTATATCAAGAATTTGGTCAATGAGTCATAGAATGTATGCATAATGAGGTAAGGATCTATTTGAATACTTAAAAATATTGTAGGGACAAAAAGTGATTGTTTTTTTATGCTTATTATTAAACTCGCAAAATACGTAAGCGTTTTTGAAATTCATTGATTTCTTGATTTACCGGTTTACATTTTATGTTTATAGCGGGTCAATCCGTTAAGAGATAGATGTTTCGATCGTGAATAACTCCTGTTTGCTACGCGTATAGAGGTTTCTAGAAGTATGTCAGTTAAAATTAATGAATCTTTCAGTCAAAAAAACATATATCATGGACGAATAATACTTATGAGGGCATGGTGTTGTTTAATAGCTCATTGTTACGTAGTATTTTTTATTTTAGCTCCCCAGGTTTTATGGAGGTGGTAGAGCGATCCTGAAACTGTAACTGGTTTCAGCAGGAACTGGTCGGCTCTCTCGGGGTAGTACCACCTTCTCACAGAAAACCGACGTGAAATAACAGTGCTTGCATTGATGCGTTTCGTTCGGTCAGTGAGAGTGTCGGAGGCCCATCTCCCCTCCTTTAACCCTCCCCTTTTCTCTCCCCATCCCCTCTCCCCCATTCCCCGAAAACACAGGCTGGCAACACCCTTGCGTCTCCCCTGGTGTTGCTAGAGCTTATGGACGGCGGTGATCACTTAAAATCAGGTGACCCGCCTGTTCGTTTGCCTCCTATATGATATAAAATAGGTACTTTAATGGTAAGCGAAAACAATTGAAGCCGTCGAGAGATAGACAATTCGTCGACAATCGTCACTGTTAAGTAGGCCTGTCAACATTTGTATCACTGTTTGATTCTAAATCGCAGCATGATAGTTACTTTGGTGGGTTTTTTAACCAAGTGTATGATGGTAGCGATTCCAGACACTAAACCCGGAACGCGATAGCTCTAATCCATGATGCTTGCGACAGTTGTCATGTCTTATGTGTCCGGCAAACGTTCTCAGTCAGTAATAGCATTTGGATTTTGTTTGTAAAACTTGATCACAAAAGAACGATGTTTCTTACGCGCTTTCTTGAAAAGAGAATTCAATTCGACATGGATTGTTAGATTGTTTGTTTTTGTATTCGATTTAGGCCATAAGAAGGCGCTTATGTACATCAGAACTAAGAATGGTTAAGAAAACAACCCAGTCATTAAGAAGAACAGGCAACAAACTCGACAGGGTTTATCTTTTTAACATATATCTAATCAATGATATTAGAAATATATCTAATGCCTTAAACGAGCAATTCTTATATATTTTTATATTGTTATAATATATTCATGATCTCGGAAACGGCGTAAGCTATTTCCGTGAAACTTAGTATGTACGTGTTTTCGGGACGATAAATCGATCAAGCTAGATTTCTTTCATAGAAAACTTTTTTAATTAATTAAGTTTTCAGGCAAGGCAAAAATATAACTAGAATATAATATATATTTCGCCGCCGCTGTCAAAATAAAAATAGCTCAGATGGAAATCGGCTGTTTCCGTCTAACCCCAGTTCGAATCCAAGTGACAGCAAAAGAGTCTTTTTTAATATTTTTTTTTTATGAAAAATGATAGTTCTGTGAGGTAATCGTAACACTTTATTTTGATTTAAAAATGTTTTTTAAAGTACCGAGCTAGGGTCGGTGGTCCAGGTACTTTAGAATACACGTTACAATCGTTTTTAGTGAATGCGCAGAGAGGAGCAAATTCCAGACATCACCATCGTTCACGTATTGATCCACTCTATAATAGCCTTTTGACGCCAAAACTTACAGTCCGGCTTTGTACTCCGGTGAAACTGTTAAGATCTTGCTAGGTCAACAGCGTAGTCAGATTGAAAAAAAAAATACAGTCTGGCTAAACTTTCGGACTCTGTTGTAAAACCTATATTACCTAAAAGACCGGTATGTTACATTTTCCAGTATTGTAAGCATGCCGGTATTTTACGTTGTCTAGCTTTTCATTGTTTTTACGGACATACATTAAATTATCTATACTAATATCATAAAGAGGTAAAGTTTGTGACGTTGTGACGTTGTAGGGGGTAATCTCAGAAACTACTGGTCCGATTTGAAAAATTCTTTCAATGTTATATAACTCGTTTATTGAGAATGGTTTATAGGCTATATCATCACGCCAAAACCAATAGGAGTGGAGCACCAATGAAGAATGTTTCAAAATCGGAGTATTTCCTCTTGAGAGCTTCCGCTGCGTGTGTCAACGTTAGCCCAAGCTAACTATTCCATGCGGACAAAGTCGCGGGCAGAGGCTAGTCAAAATTATGTTGGGAAGGTAGAGTGATGAACCCCAATTCCTGAAACTCCCTAACGATTCGCGAGGCCCCATACTATATATCGCCCAAACCTCCCAAGCTACAATTAAACTAACGTAAAAAATCGACTAATCTACTGTTTATTCATCGAGGAAACAAAAATTACAGTTCCTCGGAACGCAATAAAACTCACAATCGGTTATAAAGAAGTGGACGAATATGGTGATTGGATGATGGGCTTGTTAATCTATACCAGGGGTCCTCAAACTTGAACTGCTGGCGATCCACCTGAAAATTTTTAGACTATGATTCAACGACTCTGTAAGGCTGCAGGTATGAGTGACGCAGGGTTGTTGTAGGCGTATTAAACCCGAAAAATGAAATGACGTTTTTGTGGTAGTCGGATTTGGAAAGTAAGTCAGAGAAAAAACGGTCGAACGAAAACGTTCCTTACGAACGCTGCCGTAACGATGAGAGATATATGATTGAGTTCTAGAGGAAAGTTGTAGAGCTTGATAATGCTTATAAAAAAGTTAGCGACAGCATATGTCTAACTTTTATATTTAAGTCACAAATAGTCCTTATTTATTAAAAAAAACCGTTAAGTGATGTTTATTGATCATATTATCAATAACAATTATGAATTCTTATAAATATGTAATGATATAATGTCTGAGCCACAGCATCGCGTGTCCTGATCAGCTAATGTTGTGTATTTTTTTTTAAACGTAAACAGTCATATTCGTTTTCTACCGATCGACAGTTTGAGTATCCCTGGCCTACATGGTCTGTGTCGGAGAGGCCCTAATATGCGCACAATAGTACACAGTACAATAGTACGGTCGTTTCATTGCTGGATAATGTAGCCGGCGTCACATGTAATCTACTTTATGATCGAATGTCGCTGAATGGGTGTCATACGTTACGAGTTATAAGAATTTCGCGTATTTATTAAAAGTGCATACTTTGAAATCCTGATCGACAACATTTTCGTGTGTCGAAAAATGGTGGAGGTTAACACTGTATTGCGTAGTGTTGAAAACACTGATACTCGTCCAATCATCGAAATTATGCAACGTCTGACGCGGTCAGTACTCGGATGGGTGACCGGCTGTGAACACCGCGTCACATTGGCTAATTGTGTCGGATATAGTGTTGGAAACATCGGTTCTCGTCCGATCATCGAAGTTAAGCAACGTTGGGCGCGGTCAGTACTAGGATGGGTGACTGCTTAGGAGCACCGCGTCACGTTGGCTTACTGTGTCGGATATAGTGTTGGAAACACCGGTTCTCGTCCGATCACCGAATTTAAGTCGTCGGAATTTAATTTAACGTCGGGCACGTTGCCGTCATGCTCGAGACGGAAGGACCATTCTTGGTTATTGAACATGGTGTTGTTAAGGGGCTTCACTACCTTCTCAAGAATGGTATCTTGATACACTTGTGTCGATGTTTTGATACCTTTCACACAAAAGTATGGCTTAGTCACTACTCCTTCATAGCTAATACTTCACCAAACCATAACTGAAGTGGTATAGTGCCCATTTGGCACTATATCGCTAATTGGGAAGTTTCCTTAGAGCTTTGAGCATAAATACACTCATTTTGTTTGAAAAATTTTGGTTGTATTTAAAAAAAATCTCATCCGTAAACAATTTTTTTCTGTGACCTCCCTTTGCGTACCGCATCAGTAGTTGTTTGGATTTCACCGCCCTATTCTTTATCAGTTAAGAAATAACTAGTACGTCTCTTATAGGTTGCAAGTCCTAAATCATCTTTTAAAATACGCGACATGGTTCTAGGTGCTATGCTCATCTCCCGAGATAAAATCTTTTGCTTTCGGACAGGATTTCTTCGAATTCTATCCCTTACTGCTTTGACCACCTTTTTCGTGCGAACACTACGTGGACGGCCAGATCTTTTTCTGTCACAAACAGAGGAGGTCTCATTGTACCTATTAATATCCCGGTACACAAACATTTTACTAATCCCAAGCGTATGGAGAGTTTTAAATATTGTACTTGGTTCCATACCTACTTTGTTATTGCACAGCGATTCGGTTCTCTTTATCACCCCGCTCCAGTTTAATATCGCAAAATATTTTACAACGTATTGGCGTCAAAATGAGAAAACTCAATGAATAATCATATAAAAATGACGGATTCCAAATTCCAATGTAATATTTTGTTTATTTTTAATTGTTACAGTATTTATGGCCATACAAAGTATATGATTGGTTGTGTATTGTATATATATCTATAATATAATACCTTTAAACGAGCAATTCTTGTATTTTTTTATATCAATTTCCGTAAAATTTAGTATGTAGGTAGTTTCGGGGACGATATATCGATCTAGCTAGATTTTATTCATTGAAAACTTTTTTAAATTGAGATTTCAGGCAACGAAAAAATAAAGCAAAGAATATGAAGGTAAATTCGCCGCCGCTGTCAAAACAAAAATAGCTCAGATGGAAATTGGTTGCTTTGAAAATCCGTGTAACCCCAGTTCGAATCCGAGAGACAGCAGAAGAGTTTTTTTATATATTTGTTTTGTAAAAAGATTTTAATTTTATAAGGCAAATGTTTTTTAAAACCCGAGCTGGGCTCGGTCGCCCAGGTACTGATTGAAACATCATTAAAATCGGTTCGCAATTGACGGAGATACAACCGAACATAGAACCTCCTCCTTTTTTGAAATCGGTTAAAAATAGTGTATATATGATATGCAATTTACTTCTTTGTATTTATTATGTCTTAAAAGTAGTTGCGGAAACTTGTAAATGGCATTTGATACATTTTTATATATGTAATGTATTTTTTTTTGTTTAGCTGTGAGTTTTTCCAAGAGCTTAAAATATTTTTTTCATACAACACGCTAACAGTTCCAAACTTGTACCACAACACGGCAATGTTTTCTTATCGGATCGTGCGTTTTGTACACAAGTACACATTTTGAGGGTCAAGGGAGGTGCGCCATTTGTTCCCGTGATTTGTTTATTGTCTCCCTTTAATCTTGCTTGTTATATTAGTTTTGAAGTGAAAACGTGTTAAGGCGCGTTGAACGGTATTTTTTTTGGAAGGAGATAAACTTATGATTTCGCGTCACGACATGCTAGTAAGCGTGACTTATATAAGTACGCCGGATTACGCTTGCGCGACTTGCGTTAAGAGTAGTAACGCGTAGGTTAGCGGCCTATGTATATCTAATATTATTATTTTGTAATGGGTTTGTGCAATACGTCACGTGACGTTTCACTAGCATGTCGGTGACGCGAACCTGTAAGTTCCGTCCGATTATGACGTACAGTTGTCCGGTCTTTGCACACGCGCAAAAAGAGAAATTTAAAAAGTTATATGGAGGAGTTGTTGAGGCGTGTATGCTTGGTACACATATACGTTTCAACAACTGACACATATATGAATAGTTAGCCAGGTTAGCTAAGATAGGTCGTGATTTTGCATGCAACAGGCAACAGCCAAGCCGAGGTGTGCCGTACACCCTTGAGCTAGTTGCCAAAATAAAATCGGCTGAGTGCCTTAAGCGCTCGCCTTAGGTGAAGCTGTTAAGACCTTGCTAGGTCAATAGCGTAGTCAGTTCGAGAAAAAAAAACAACCCGTAAGTCGTTCTCGTAACAAAAATCATTCAACGTAGCTATTTTCACTCCAAAAAATATATATCTTGGTGACTCTAAAAGATGGAATAAATTGATGATTACTTCTTCTATTAAAATCATGCTGGTCGTATACAAAATCTAGGTTATGTTTAATTCTTCCGAACCTACGTTAAAGGTGAAGCATATATTCATTGAAACGTGTATTTAAGTAAGCAATATTAGTTTCTCTGTAATTTATTTGTATTCCCACGGCACAATGGATGACCCGCCCCATGAATGCGTTGCTCGAAACGGCCTGTCACGGGCATAGTACGAGTACTGTAGCTTTCGACTTGCGACATAAAATTAATTTGTGGAGTGGAAAGTCTTATTCGAGGGGCTTTGGAATTCTTTTTTTTTATATCATAGTTGGCAAACGAACAGGCGGGTCACCTTATGTTAAGTGATCACCGCCGTCTATAGACACTAGTAACACCAGGGAAGTCCCAAGTATATTGCCAGCCTTTTTTGGGGGGAATTGGGGAAAAAGGGAAGAGGGAGAGGACAAGGAAGACGAGGTGGGCCTACGGCGCTCTCACTGACCGGACAATACGCAACAATACAAGCACTGTTACTTCACCGAGCGAACCGACCCATTCATACTGAAACCAATAATGGCTTTAGCGTAGCTCTACAACCTACTGATACGTAAACGTTTGGTGCGACGAAAAATGGTGGCAGTAAACGGTGTCGGGTAGAGTGGGAGCAGTATCTTACTTGCCTTCGAATATTGGAGAATAGTGAGACGTACGGTCGCCTCGCTTTCATTTTAAAAGTTTCACTTCTACCGCGTGTCAACACAACTGTAACTCAGTGTTTAACTTGTGAGGGTGTCGTTAAAAAAAAATGTCTTTCGGGCAATCAAATTTACAAAACGAATATAGCCACGAATCTGTGTACGGTTCGACAAATCAAACAAAAATGTCCCACGCTGAAACGTTGACTCCTTTTAAAGATATTTAGAAAATGGTAATTAATTGTTATTAGGATTGGCTAATATGTATGTATGTGATATGAATGTAATTTAAAAAAAAAGCCGACGCAGTCGTAAAGATCACCGAAAGAAGTAAAAAAAAATACAGTCTACTTGAGAACCTCCTTCTTTTTTTGAAGTCGGTTAAAAACTCAAAACAAAGGAATAACTGTGACTTTTGAATATCTCTCGAATTTTTGAATTAAATGTAATGTGAATTTGTAAGTTGTACAATTTTCAAAATTGTCATAATTGTTAAATTGAAATTATTAATATTAATTTGGTTTTCGCATCTATTGTCACTCTGAACAATAATCTTATACAATAAACCTTATTAATGAATAAAACATGATAAGCTGTACAATCTCAATACAAAATATCAATATTAGATATAGATATACACAGGCCGCTATACTATGCGTTGCTAGTCTGACGCGGTGAATTTATTTATTTTTATTTTTTTTCGAAATGACTACGCTATTGACCCAGCAGGGTCTTAACAGCTTCACAGGACTACTTGAATATATACAAAACCTTTTTAAAGCAAGTATTAAAATCGTATTTAGCATCTTTGTAATAACACCGATGAAGTATGCAAAAATTAAACATTGGATCTACTGTATAGTATCGCAGTTGTCCCATAGTTCGGTGAAGCTGTGAAGACCTTTCCAGGTCAACAGCGTTTTCATTTCGAAAAAAAAGCGGTTGTCTATAGAATTATTGAAGGTTTGTTTGTGATCAGCGTGCCAAACAGTGTTTCTGGAAAAAAAAATCATTGTTATAACGATTGTCCAAAGATTGAATAAAATGAGATCAAAGGTTGTATACACTTTTAAAGGTTCATTTGAAGGACAGTTTAGGAAACGAAATGTATTTTACAATTATTTTATATTACTATTTTTTACCACAAAGTCAATTGACCTCGTCCTAATTTCAAAATCATACAATAAAATAAAAAAATCAAATAATTTTCTGCATTAACGGACATCTAACCTCACCTTCGCCTGCATCCTCCTTCACCAGCCAGTTGCGGTGAAACGGTTGAGCAATTAATAAAAAAAAACTTAATCACGATCGAATTGTCCAAAGTCCGTAGTCGACGTGGTCACAGTTTAAATTGAAGGTTTGATGTTGTCAAGGTTTTTATTAAGTCGATTATATTTTAAAATACGAGCTAGACTTACTCTCTTTGGTTAAGCGCGGTTTGTGTATTTGCCGCTGTTATTTTTTTTTATTGGGTAACAAAAAACTCCTTTGACAAAAGAAAGAGACCTTATCTAGGTTCTCATTATTCGAAAAAGTAACTAGACTTTTACTATGTTACAATAATGAAAACACTAAAAATGAAATGATTATTATGTATGTACATATGTATGGGTAGCCAAGCCAAGCCAAGCCGAAGTGTGTCGTGCACCCTTGAGCTGGTGGCCAAAATAAAATCGGCTGAGTGCCTTAAGCGCTCGTCTTAGTAGTCCGGTGAAGCTGTTAAGACCTTGCTGGGTCAATAGCGTAGTCATTTCGAAAAAAAAAAATCGCGAAGCTCATATGCCAGTTTACAAAATACCCAAAAAATCACTCTAAAATCAAGGGGTATAATCACAGTATAAGGGAAACGCGGTTTCGCGTGACGCTATCAAAAATATTGTAATATCATGTATTATATACATGGTGTTACAGATCAATATCGATAGATAAAAAATGTGACAGGTAAGCAAACATTGTACTGTCATAGAAAAAAAAAAAACATACAGACGAATTGATAACCTCCTCCTTTTTTTGAAGTCGGTTAAAAATATATGATATTTGTTTAGTAACGCGTGGCCACGTCAACTAGTATACGAAGAAGTTTTTACAACTTCGCATTCAAACCAGTTCCCGAGCCTTACCCAGAAGAGGCTATGAATAACAAACACAACGTTAACATATATAACTATTATTAAATAATATCATTTTTCATGTCTGCCTGTGTGTTTCCATAATTCTTTTAAACTATGTAATGCATTTATTTCTCAAACTGACTACGCTATTGACATCGCAAGATCTTTTTTTTTTATTTGTCTACGCTATTGACCCAGCAAGATCTTAACAGCTTCACCGGACTACTAAGACGAGCGCTTAAGGCACTCAGTCGATTTTATTTGACAACTTGTTTTTAATAAACATTTGTTTTTGTATATAGCTTTTTAAAATGATTTATCCACTGCAGTTGTGTAACGTGTTCATAACTAGTGTCATAACGTGTACCGACACCTGAGAGACAGGATTACCTAGTTTAGGTGGCGGCGGTCATATGTAGAATCCATCTTTCTTTTAACTTCTTTTTTGATGGTTTCGCGGTCCATAATTCTGGTATGATAAGTTGCATAATATTTTTTGTAATTTTAAGATTTATAGTCAACATCTTCACTATTGAAGTTTTAGCATTGTTACGGACAGCGAGCATGTGCGAGACACTTAGTGACATTGAATAGTTTTAAATAGTGAATAGAAATAGGATGTGAAAGTGCATAGATTTATTACCCTTTAGTTTGTAGTACATATTGTTTTAGTTTGTAGAAACAGTGTTAGCAATAAGTTATATGGACAATAAGAAACTAATAGACTTATAATTTATTAGGGAAAAGTATTGTTTTAAATTGTGCAAGATGTAATAAATCTATGTCATTGCCACGGTCTAGGGAAATAATGACAAAAGAACGAATCCATGTGCCTTATTTCTCAAACGTGCGCATCCTAGGGGTCTCGGTCGAGCTGATTTCGACTTTAAGCGAGCCACACGCGTAG
Source organism: Antheraea mylitta (assembly GCA_014332785.1). Lineage (NCBI taxonomy): Eukaryota > Metazoa > Arthropoda > Insecta > Lepidoptera > Saturniidae > Antheraea > Antheraea mylitta. Next base: position 2,407,499 of record JACEII010000063.1, on the reverse strand, counting down.
TCCGCGTGTATCGGCCCATTACAGCTGCGAGACCCTTAAATAAGGAACATGAACTTGTTCAAAAACAGTAACATCATAGACTCTGATCGGAACGGTCACCGAGTAGACTCTGAACGATAGAGTTTATTCGGAATATTGACACAACAGAGTCCAATAAGATCGCAAAATAGCTTGAGTGGTTATATCAATACATTATATTCGCGATAATAATACTATAAGAACTTGTAATTAAAATACATTATACAAATATTACGGATAGAGGTGATTTACGATCACCTCAATATATTCCTAACAAGCATATTGTATATTAACTGTAATAATTTATAATTACTTGTAAAATAATAAAACAGCACCGTATTATATTGTATCGCATACGTTTGAATGTAAAGATGTATGTTTAGGAGCAATAAATAAATAATAAATAAATTTACTTTTTGGTGAAAACTCGAAAAAAAAAGAATAAAAACTAGCTTAAGGGTGCACAGCAAACCTCGGCTTGGGCTGTGTTACCTACGTGCAATTCGCGACCTAAGCTAACTATTCATACATATACGAGTTGTTGGAACATATATGTGTGCCAAGCATACATACCTCAACAACTCTTATATATATTTCGTATCGGATAATTTTCTAAACTATTTCAGTTCAATAAGGGAAAGAAATAAAACCCTTCCACTTTTATGTGTAAGCGTGTATGCGTGCACGTGTGTGGATATGATATGTGTAATCTTGTCGCAGTGATGTGAGATTTTGTGTGAGTGTATCGCGCGAGCAGCGCACTCAAGGGCTCCACGCCAAGGGAACGGATCTAGGCTTGAGCTGCTGCCGAGGAGGGACTAATCTGGTTATACAATGGATTTTGATACGTTTTTCACTGTTGTTTAGAAAACTTATTCCGGAAATTTTATATAGAGGAAAGAGGATGTATTCTCCTATTTTTTCATTTCTTCCTCCTTTTCATCTCTTGTTCTGAGTTACAGAACTGAACTGTTTTTAGGTATTATAGGTACCTATATAACTACTTTATGCCTGTGACTTCGTCAGCGTGGAATAGTTACTTTGGGCTAACACTTACACGCAGCGGAAACTTTAAAAAGAGAAAAAAAAAAACGATTTTGATACAGTGCTCCGCTCCTATTGGTCTTAGCATGATAATATACAGATCTATGCACAGCGTGCTCTTGTATATTTTATTATTTTGACAAATGATTTGTATAGAAAAAGTTCTGAGGTAAAAAATATTAAAAAAAAATACAACCAAATAAAAAACCTCCTTGTTGATATCGGCTAAAAATGTATTGAAATCATTACGACATTCCTAACATCAGTTTAGTAAATTGCATGTGTAGTCGGGGTTAATCGCGAGTACTAAATAAATAGGATTTAAATATAGCGAAAATGTTTCTCGGATGCTTCAAAACTTGTTCACCTTGACTTCGGACATGTTTTACAAGCGTTTCTTGTACCGTATCGTATCGGAATTCCCAATATAAATATCTGATTATATTCCAAAAGCTAATGGAACTGGTTGTGGGGAAAATACCATATTTGAGACTAGTTTATACCATTTACTTCGTCTGCGATGCTTATTATTGTGTAATATATAAAAATCCGGTGTCATGATAATTTGTCCACGATGAACTCGGAAACTACTCAACGGATCTTCAGGAACGTTGGTACCTGTGTATAATTTAGTACAAATTGAGAGATAGAATAATTTATATTTCATATGTAATATATTACAAATTAAATTATTGTCAATGTTGATTATTGTATATGAATTGTGAGTTTCATCAGTCTCGGATAGATGTCGCTTTAAATTAGTTTGTTCGCAAAAAACCGTAGTACCGAAATGTATATATATAATAGAAAATATTGCTTCCATGTCAATTAAAAGTTTTCAAGTTAAAAAAAAATTAAAAGATTTCGAGTTAAAAAAAAATCAACCTGTACATAAGTTATTTTGAAGTTTCCACAACACGTAAATTTCTAACATGACACCGCACACATAGAGAGCGACAGACGAAAACGTTTTCCAAATTTGAATTCCGCGGTTCTGATTGGTTAAAATCGAGTACACGACAAGGTTAAGCCCCGCCCCCTATCTACAGGTCGCTATGAGTTGTTTAATCAATACCTAGCATTGTTAATGAGAGAATTTTCTGGACTGTTTTAGTTACGCCTGTTGACGTCAAGGTCTGTATTGGAACCTTAAATGATTATAGGTAAAGTTTTCAAGGCTTAAGATATTTGAATTAAATAATAATTAGTGTTTTGCCTTCTGTTTCCTTTAGAGATAGGAGAGATGAACAATTTTATTTTCGAACTAGCTTCTACCCGCAACTTACTTTGCATGGAATAGTTACATTAGGCTAACGCTAACACGCAGAGGAAGCTCTAAGAAAAAAAAACTATTTTTAAACATTCTTCATTAGTGCTCCGCTCCTACTGGGCCTAGCGTGATGATATAACCTATAGCCTTCTTTGATAAATGAGCTATATAACATTGAAATAATTTTTAAATTAGGACCAATAGTTTCTGAGATTAGCGCGTTCAACCTATTAAACAAATAAACCCTCCAGCTTTACAATACTAGTATAGACTAGCTATATCCGCAGCTCCGCACGCATTTTCAAACACGCACACTTACGCTTACGCTTTTTGGGGTGTAAGGGGTGTCGAATAACATCATAAGACTTGAGACACCCAAGCCTGGTGATGTTACCAGCACGTGGTGCACCCTGCTGAATAACGAACGAGGCAATAGCGATAGTGGGGTGGTAGGGTTTTACAGCCCGACTGTCGCGAAACGGTCGCGTTTCGGGATCAGCCTGTGCATATCCAGCTTATTACAGGCCGGCATGATAGTGGCAACCGGCGATGGACAGTGTGTCAATCGGTGGTCGCTATTATTTTTGGATTGTACTGTGCTTACCATCAGGCTTAGTGCAGTCACTTTGCCGTGCTACAATAAAAAAAAAACTTAAAGTAACATGTAACGTATACATTAAGGATGTAAATACTAACAGTGTATCAATTGAGGTTTATCATCAGCAACATATCTGAAACCTTAACCTACCATATAACTATCTCAGTGCCTACTTACACTGTATTACGCACTAATGAAATAATAACTTAAAATTTTATTATGAAGATTTATATTTAATATACATTGCTATAGTAATTAAGTTTTTTTTTTATTAAAGCACGACAAAGTGACTGCACTATGCCTGATGGTAAGCATAGTACAATTCAAGAACAGTGGCGACCACCGCGAGACAGATCATCCATCGCCGGTCGCCGCTGTCATGCCGGCAATAATGACGAAAGTCACCCGGTACTGGATATGCACAGGCTGAACCCGAAACGCGACGCGCAAAAGCGAGTCATTATGACGGGCTCTTTCGCCATATGCATGGTGGTTGCGACCCAGTCGGACTGTAAAACCCTACCACCCTGCTTTAAGACAAGATTTAGTGACTATACAAAACACAACCGCTTGTCTGTTCTGCATGAAATTTTATTATGAAACTCCCTACCTAATACGTTTACGGTTTAAGATCTTATAAGAAGACCTCTTCTTCAAAGTTAATAATAATTGTAATGTCGAAATAATAAGCCGATAATTATTTCTCGAATTAAAAAATTGCTAAAAAATTAAAATGTTGCTAATGCAGGCAAAGTCGCGGATAACAGCTAGTCTAAGATAGAATGACCTCAGTTACTTTTTATGAGATTCGCTATCTACTAGTGAACATCGGTGTAACCAACCGTTCTGGATAAATCACTGTGAGCGAAGTCACGGTTAACAGCTAGTATAAACTAAAATTGCTTTAATTACTTCTTATAAAATCAACTATCTGGCATTGAAAGTTTTGTAAAGATCGGTATAACTGTTTTGGAGATAGTGCTGCGGACGAAGCCACGGTTAACAACTACTCAAAATTAAAATAGACTAAATTATTTTTTATAATGTCCGCTATCTGTTGGTGAACGTTCTGTGAAAATCGGTCCATCCGTTATTTTTTTTATATCAAAGGAGGCAAACGAACTGGTGGATCACGTGATGTTAAGTAATCACCACCGTCCATAGACACTAGCGACATCAAGGACGTCGCAAGTACGTTGCCAGCCTGTATATGGGAGAAGGGGGAGGGGAAGGAAAGGGAAAGTGGAAGGGACGTGGGCCTCCGGCTCTCTGAGTGACTGAACGAAACACAACAATGCAAGCACTGTAATTCACGTCGGTTATCTGTGAGAGGGGTGGTACAACCCCGGAGGAGCCGACCCATTCATGCTGAAATCAAAAATAGCTTCAGCGGGGCTCTACCACCTACATTACCTTTGGAGATAGCATTACAGACAAAGCCGGGGTTAACACTTGGTCTAATTAAGAGTAGCCTATGTCACCCGCTTTCATTTCAGCTATCTGCCAGTGAAATTCCCGTCAAAATCGGTCCATTCATTTCGGAGATTACCCCGAACAAACAGACAGACAGACAGACCGACAAAAATTTTAAAAATTGTATTCTTGTTATCAGAAGCGTGTATACTTTCATACTCAATCGGTCATTTTTTATAATTTTGATATTACATAAAGACATTTCATTTATATTATATGTGTAGATCTATTACTCTTCTCTCGTAGTTAACTTCAGTTGTCATTAAAGTTACGATAACTTTTGATAGAGTTTTTGGCGGGATTTTAGTCTGTCATGTAGTGGATTTTATATTTTATTCATAATCTTGTGTTATTGGACTCTATATTTTGTAAATTTGGTAGAGTTTTACGTAATCTAGTTAGTTTATTGTGCATAAGTGAAGTGAATGGAAAATAATACCACGGAGCATGAAATTCTGAGATGCCACAAAAACTCCCTAGCAGGTTCTAACAAGGGATCCACCATCTTGTTAGAATATTGACTCACACGACGCAATATTGAAGTGATTGCACGACGCTTGTAATATTATCGACTACGTGACGATGGCAGTAATAATCTGAAAGATTAATTGCCAAAAATAAAGTTAAAAAAAAAAAAAAATTTTGATAGAGTGAACCGATTTTAATGAAACAAAATTGAGTTGCTCCTGAGGAAATGCTTTATGATTTTCTTGCTGAGGTTTTATTGTGAACTCAGTACTTTAGCAGTAATGCGTGGTCATACAAACAGACAGACAGACATTTCTAAAAATGATTGAAATGCATTCTATTACTTATATCTAGACACTTGCAACAATTTTTTTCACGAAAATCGAAAAAGTACAGACACTTTTCATTTAAATTCTTATTTTATGTATAGATTAGCAACCCTAATCGTGGATGTCTTCGAGTTGAATTGAAATTGCTTCTAACACGTCATTCTTTAGGGTTGCCATAGTCACAATCGTTATGTCAATATGCAATACGATTATTAGAATTATCATATCTGAATAAAACCTTTATTAAAATCAACTAAAAGAAGAAATATCGTAGCGCTGCAGTAATAGCCGTATTGAATAGAAAAGTGGTAGATACAAATCTCTAGCATGATTATATTTTATACTAGCCTCAGTCCGCGACTTCGTTCGCGTGAAATAGATACTTTGGGTTAACGCTAACACGTAGCGGAAGCTCTCAAAAGGAAAAAAACCCTACTTTTAAACATTCTTCGTTCGTGCTCCGCTCCTGTTGGTCTTCGTTTTTTTTTTATAACAAAGGAAGCAAACGAACTCGTCGGTCACGTGATGTTAAGTGATCACCACCATCCATAGACACTAGCGACATCAGGGAAGTCGCAAGTGCAGTGCGTTGCCAGCCTCTATATAAGAGGGGCAGGGGAAGGAAAGAAGGAAAGAGAAAAAGAGGTGGGGCTCCGGCACTCTCACTGACCGAACGAAACACAACAATGCAAGCACTGTTATTTCAAGTCGGTTTTCTGTGAGAATGGTGGTACTACCTCTGACGAGCCAACCCATTCATGCTGAAAACAGTAATAGCTTCAGCGTGGCTCTACCACCTATCATCATATAGCGTGATGATATATAGCCGATAACTATCCTCGATAAATGAGCTATATAACATTGAAAGAATTTTTCAAATCGGACCAGTAGTTCCTGAGATTACCCCCTACAACGTCACAAACTTTACCTCTTTATAATATTTTTATATACTAACAATGCCCGCGACTTCTTCCGCATGGAACCTGATTTACAAAACAGTGTCTAATGAAGTCGTCTGAATGTATTGAGTGTAGTTACTATCTACTTTGTAGTCCGGTGAAGCTGTTAAGACCTTGCTAGGTTAATAGCGTAGTCAGTTCGAGAGAGAAAAAAAAGCCTAATTACTAGAAGTCTAATTACGATCATTAACGAATGTCTGATGTTCCTTTTTTTGTAGTCCACGTTACGTAAACTACAAGTGCTCTTAAAAAGGTCAAGGGCAGCCATGATCAAAGTAAGGCCGTAAGCGTTACAGAAGGAATAATAGATTAAGATTCTTAAAACCACCAAACGTTACTTATATCCAATGGAAACTATCTACACCAGGTTAGGCCCCCCTGGGCACCGATCAAGCCTTGGTCCAATCCCTCGACGTGGAGCCCTTGAGTACGCTGCTCGCGCAATACAGGAGCACAAAATCTTACATCACTGCAACAACATTACACATATCACCCCCACGCATGTGCACACATGCACGCTTACACATGAAAGTGGAAGAGTTTTGTTTCTTTCCCTTATCGAACTGTAATAGTTTGGAAAATTATCCGATACGGAATATATATTAGAGTTGTTGAGTTATGTATGCTTAGTACACATGATGATTGATGATTGGTCCGACCGGTTTCGGCCATGGCGACCACTTTGACCCCTAAACTTATAAGCGGCGCTGGTGTGCTCGAAGATGGCTTATGTAGCCTATCTTCGTGGCGAAACTTCGTGAACATTGAGGACACGTGAGTACGCCGTTCTCAAAATGATATGTTATCGCAGCAGGAGGGCGAGCCTTTAAATGGTCGCGTTTGGTATCAAGGTCAGCTTTACGCTGAGCCTCGAACTCGCGTACTTGGCTGTTTACCATCCTGCGCCATTCTGGCCGTTGTGCTGCCAAACTTTTCCAACAAGAGGGCTCTATATTGCATCTCTTCATATGACGCTTTTGGACATCCTTGTACCGGAGGAGGGGACCACCGGGATTCCGCTTGCCCGCCTCCAGTACACATATATGCTCCAACCACTCATATACTTGTAGTCCGGTGAAGCTGTTAAGACCTTGCTGGGTCAATAGCGTAGACATTTCGAAAAAAAAACTCATATATGTATGAATAGTTAGCTTAGGTCAGCTTAAATAGATCGCGAATTGCACGTATCAGGCAACAACCTAAGTCGAGGTGTGCCGTGCACCCTTGAGCTAGTTGCCCAAATAGAATCGGCTGAGTGCCACAAGCGCTCGCCTTAGTAGACCGGTGAAGCTTGTTAAGACCTTGCTAGGACAAAAGAGTAGTCAGTTCGAAAAAAAAAATGAAACGATCTACTATTATCTCGTACTAAGTTGCGTCGTCATTAAAATTACAATAACTTTTAATAGAGTGAACCGATTTTAATAAAACCAAAACTAAATGTTACTCGAGGATATGCTTTATGATTTTCTTGAAGAGGTTTTATCATAAACGCAGTATTTTAGCAGTGATACGTGTTTATACAAAGACATAAGTAGACCGAAAGACATATCTAAAAAAGTTTTTTTTCTCGTTCTAACTACGATCTTAACCTAGCAAGGTCTTAACAGCTTCACCGGACTACTTTCTAAAATTACTTAAATGTATTTTATAGCTTATTAACCGACTCGGAAGCACTTCGTTGGGTGGTGAACATTTGTAAAAAAATATAAAAGTTAGACATATACGGTGCCATTACAAAAAAGTTAAATATTTGGTTTAAAAAAGGTTTCGTACGAAATTCACCGCGCTCGCCCGGAGTAAGATCGCGTTATCCTTTTTTCGCAAGTGTAACCTAACCTAACCAAAGCGAGACAAAAGAGCAAGACCGCGAACATTCACCGAGAGATCTTTTTAAAGCAAGCGTTCAAAACGTGTTTAACTTTTTTGTAATAACACCGATGCTGTCGGTGACTTTTTTGTAGGCATTATTAAGCTCTACAACTTTCCTCAGAAACTCAATCATATATCTCTCATGGTTAAGGCAGCGATTGTTAGAAACGTTTTCTTTCAACAGTTTTTTCTCCGACTTTCTTTGCAAATTCGACTGCCACAGAAATATTCAATTTTCGGGTTATTTAAAGTCCACTTATACGTCTGTCTGTCAGTCTATTCGCGATAAACTCAAAGATGACTTAACGGATGTTCATGTAGTTTTCACCAATAGATAAAGTGATTCATGAGATCATTTGGGTTAGTCGAGATTTTTTTAATTATCAGGGCGGGACAACGTTTTAAAATAAGATAGACTGGCATACCTCTTTAATCAATACCATACATGAGGCATGAAGACAATACCAGGTGCATAAACCCCTTATGGTCACAGTCGATCAGTTCTATCAACCACCTGACAAGCAACCCTTATAATTGACCCGTTACGGTCGATTGCCTCTGCAACCAGTATTGTCTTATCAATATTTATACGGACGGGTGAAATGGTTTTTGTTTTTTTTGAAATTGAACACTTCTTTAACGACGTTTATTTCGTAAGGAAAAAACTTATAGGTTAGGAAAAAAATAAACACTTCTTTAGCGACGTGAAATTTATTTGGTAGGGAAAAAAGCTTATGGGTTCGCGTCACCGATGACCTCGACATGCTCGTGACGTATACGTGTAGTATAGCGGCCTGTGTATATGTTATATTGATATTCTGTGTTATTAATGAAATAAACTTTATACAAATGCGTGTAGTATAGCGGCCTGTGTATATGTTATATTGATATTCTGTGTTATTAATGAAATAAACTTTATACAAATGTGTACCACAGCTTTGAATCGTTTAGTATCGTCTACCAAAAAAAGAATCGACAATAAATACAAAAAACTAGAGTTGGAAAGGTTTGTCGAATCTAACGATGAAGAAATGCCTTCAAAGAGACAAAAACGAATGAATAACTTAGGGGACGTCCATAAATTACGCGAGGTGTTTTTTTTTTAATTTTCTGCCCCTCCCTCCCCCCCCTGGTGAGATGTCGTGAGATTTTATTCAACCCCCTCCCCCATCCCCCAATCTCACGTGAGATTTTTCAAAATGTGAGTTTCTTAAGTAAACGCGTTGGATTGTTATTGTAAAAAGAAAAAAACAAATTTGCTTCGAGCTTTTATTTACGGCTAGTTAAGTTTTTTTGTTTCAATCAGAAAAAAATTGCGTGATATTTGCCGAGACCCCCCTCCTCTCTCCAACGTAAGATTAGATGAGATTTGACTCGACCCCCTTCCCCCTTAAACACCTCACGTTATTTATGGACGCCCCCTTATTATAATTTCAGATAAGGTATTTAAAAAATACAAAAAATAACGTTTTTGAAAAAAAAAATATATAATGAATAACGTAATCAGAATGAAGTATCTAAATTCAATAGTACGATTTACATGTATATTTATATTTTATGTGATTTTCTATGACATGATGAATTTTGGGGTGTAAGGGGTGTCGAATAACATCATAAGACTCAAGACACCCAAGCCAACCTCACCTGCACGTGGTGCACCCTGCTGAATAACGAACGAGGCAATGGCGATAGCGGGGTGGTAGGGTTTTACAGCCCGACTGGGTCGCAACCACCATGTATATGGCGAAAAAGCCCGTAATAGTGATTCGCTTCTACGGTGTCGCGTTTCGGGATCAGCCTGTGCATATCCAGCTTATTACAGGCCGGCATGATAGTGGCGACCGGCGATGGACAGTGTGTCAATCGGTGGTCGCTATTATTTTTGGATTGCACTGTGCTTACCAACAGGCATAGTGCAGTCACTTTGCCGTGCTACAATAAAAAAAAAAAAAAAAACTTCGAATGTAATAAATAAACTTTTTATCCCATTATTTTATGAATTTGTACATAGTGATTAATCGAATTTGAGTTTTTTTTACACCATCAGGAAATAGAGATTTCAACAAACAAAAAGCCCCCGACTTTATGGAAAAAGCTGATATTTTGACGCGAGATTTTTCGATTGAAATAGATATTTTAAATCAAATGAATTACAGTGTATTTGGGACATAATAAGTTTTCAACAAATTTCGTAGAAAGGTTTTTTTTTGTTTTTTGAAAAAGATTAAAATAAAAAACCTAAAACTTGGTTATTTTAATTTTTCACCTAAATTTTGAGGTTATGTAAAAAAATTGTAAATACAAAAGTTGTAGATCTTTCTATTACCTACAACTTTGCGCCATTTAACTTTTTTCCATAGGACTTGTAGTTTTGCCGGAAATCGAGATAAACAATTTTTTACCCTTAAAAACTCACCCCCTCCCACTTCCCGAACTCGGATCGACCGTAATTTATTTTTCCTTTCATTTTTATCATATTCCCTTCGCTTTTCTACTGGGTTTCATCCTACTGTATTTTTTTTTCATTTTTTACCATTTTTGAAGGCTTCGGCTCTGGTCTATATATGTTTCAACAACTCATAAATCTATGAATAGTTAGCTTGGCTTAGGTTAGCTCAGATAGGTCGTGAATTGCGTGTATCAGGCAACAGACCAAGTCGAGGTGTTTCGTGCACCCTTGAGCTAGTTGTCAAATAAAATCGGCTGAGTGCCTTAAGCGCTCGCCTTAGTTAACCAGCTGTTAAGTCCTTGCTAGGTCGATAGTTAACTATACAATATATTGTGAATAAATTTTAAAAAAATAATCCAAAAGGCATTCACATGTTCATATCAATTTCATTCCCACGGTAGCGATTACCTTCAAGCCGTAATACGTGGGGTGGGTAGCGATCGTCAGCGACCTTTGACCATTTCAAACAAGCGTTTAGCTTAATTACACCTCGATACCTATAATTTGTTTTGTAAACTTTATTATTGGGGTCGGTTTTGTTTCAACAAACTCGTGCGAAGGTTATCGCGGTAGGGTTGTGATTTTAATGAATACATTGGAAAAGGAAATGCGGCAATTTTTAATATATATTTCGGCGCGCGGATCAGGTTAGGCACGAGCGTGGGCGGGTGGTGAGATAACTCTCGCCCGCGGCCATAACATAAGAACGTCCCAAACTAGTCTTCACTAATCAACTCCATGAGTCACCCAGTAATTACCGCGTGTCGCCAGAGCCAAGACTGACTAAACGGCGGTCGCTCCGTTCCTTTTATAATAAAGTCGAGTAGTGGGGAAAGAGGCGTAACCGGGTGACGCAACTAGTGAGGGTAGTTATTAAAATGCGGGTAGGCGTCGTCATACCGAAGTCGTCGAGTGGTGTAATCGAATGACGCTATTAATGTGGGTAGGCACCGACATATATATCCATGGATAAATTGTCTGTTTTAAATAAAAAAAATCGGGGCAATCTAATGTGGTTGAGTAGGTGAAGCTATTACTGGTTTCAGCATGAATGAGTTGGCTCGTCCGGGGTCAGTGACGGATTTGCAGTCTTGGCCACGGTAGGCCCCAGGCCATATAGTAAATACCAGCCACCCCTTTCTCAGCACTCACCATATGCAGTACGTGCAGTACGACCTACTATAAAGTACGCTGGTCTTTACAATATTTACATACTTTGAGTTATTTCTTGTGATTTTGAATCAGTATTTTTTTTGTCACGATTTGCCGCCCCTAATATCTGGCTGCCCTAGGCTCGGTCCTCCTGGGTCTTAGGGTAAATCCGCCACTGTCCGCATTAGTATCACCCTCTCACAGAAAACCAACAATAAATACGTGCATTGTTGCGTTTCGTTCAGTCAGTCAGGTCGCCGGGAGACCACCTCCCCTCCTTCTCCCTCAACCCCTCACCCTTCCCCTTCAACTTACCCCACACATAGGCTGGCAACGCACTTGCGGGTTGGTGTTGCTAGTGTCTATGGACGGCGGTGATCACTTAACATCAGGTGACCCGCCTGTTCGTTTGCCTCCTATGACAGAAGTTAAATCTCGAAGCAATGGAATTTAAACTGTGTACTCTTTTGAATTTTTAAAATAATTATAGTGTAAATTATCGAAATTCAATAATTTATAAATTGAACTTTTAACAATCTGGTTTTCGCATCTATTGGTACACAGAACAATAATTATATACAGCTTATAATTAACTAGCCTCTGCCCGAGACTTCGTTCGCATGGAATAGTTATTTTGGGTTGACGATAACACGTAGCGGAAGCTCTCAGGAGAAGAAAACGATTTTGAAACATTCTTTATTGGTGGTCCGATCCTATTGCTCTTAGCGTGATGATACCTATAATCTTCCTCGATAAATGAGTTATATAACACTGAAAGAATTTTTCACATCGGACCAGTAGTTCCTGAGATTACCCCCTACAACGTCAAAACGTCACAAACTTTACCTCTTTATAATATTAGTATAGATAAATGATGGCTTGCACAATCTCGATACAAGATATCAATATAAGATATATACAGGCGAGTCGCTAGTGTGACGCGAGCAGCGTAATACGATCGGTCACGCTTATTCGCGTGTCATGACACGAAATTATAAATATTAAAGCGAGCGCTTAAGGCACTCAGCCGATTTTATTTGACAACTGGCTCAAGGGTGCATGGCGCACCTCGGCTTTGGCTGTTAACAGCCTGATACATGCATTTCGCGGCCTATCTGAGGTAACTACTCGTATTCATACATATACGAGTTGTTGAAACATATATGTGTACCAAGCATACATACTTCAACAACTCTTATATATATTGCGTATCGGATAATTTTCTAAACTATTTCAGTTTGATAGGGAAAAAAATAAGACCCTTCCACTTTCAAGTGTAACGATGTATGCGTGCAAGTGGGTGGAGGTGGTATGTGTAATGTTGTTGCAGTGATGTAAGATTTTGTGTGAGTCTATCGCGCGAGCAGCGCATTCAATGGCTCCATGCCAAAGCAACGGACCTAGGCTTGAGCCACTGCCGAGGGGGGCCTAATCTGGACTAAATTTATCTCCTGACAAAAGAATACCGGTCCACTCACATTTTTTTTAATGTCATATAGGAGGCAAACCAACATGCGGGTCACCTGTTATTAAGCGATCACCGCCGTCCATTGACACTAGCAACCCCAGAGGAGTCGCAAGTATGTTGCCAGCCTGTGTTTAGGGGAATTGAGAGAAAGGGGGAGGAGGAGGAAGAGGAAAGGGGAGGGGAGGGAAGATGGGTCTCCGGCGCTCTCACTGACCGAACGAAACGCAACAATGTAAGCACTGTTACTTCACGTCGGTTTTCTGTGAGAGGGTGGTGCTACCCCGGAGGAGCCGACCCATTCAGGCTGAAACCAATAATAGCTTCAGCGTGGCTCTACCACTACTAGAAGTTTAGAACTAATAGAAGTTTTCACTTCAAAAATAAATATATTATTATTCAATGATTAGGTACATTTTAACAAAAAAAAAAAACAAAAAGATTATATCTATCTAGTATCATTTGAAATATAAATAAGCTACATATATATATTGTTTATGTCATGATTTTCGCCCACGATTTATACATTTTATCGCATTATAAATCAGTTTTGTATTTTATTTACCGTCTTTAATACTACTTCGTTTATTTTACTAGATTCGTGTCACAAATAAATCAGTGAACAGATGGTTCACTTCCAACGAGGTCGCATGTATGCACTTTATTTAACGTTTGTTGCTGTTCTTGTTTCTTATAAATAGACTAGTAATTTACTGCGGTTTCACACGCGTTGTCTATGAACTGATTATTTTCGATTGCATTCTATTTACATCTAAATATATAAATCCAGTGTAATGATGTCTGTTCACGATGAACTCCGAAACTACTCAACGTTTCTTCACGAAAGTAGACGTTTATGTATAATTTGGTCCAACTTGAGTGTTTATTAAGGATTATTTATATCTCGATTAATGGCTTCAATATTTTTTAATTACAAATTAAATGATTGTCAATGTTGATTATTGTTATTAATTGTAAGTTTCATCAGTCACGAACAGATGGCGCTGTAAATTAGTTTATTGGCCGAAAATTATAGGACCGACTGTAATAGATATATCATAGTTGGCGCCACATTTTAATTTTGAATTTCTTAGTTTCTTTTATGTGTATAAATTTTATCAGGCCCAGTTATCGTGCTGGGTCTATTGTCACGGAGTCCAATAGTTTCTTAGACTCGTGATAAAATGTGGTCGCACACTTGCATTTATTGAAACCATAGGAAAAAACTTCGTGGCGATACACGCAGTCACATCGAATAAGTTATAAATACATTTCAATTTTAGAAATGTCTGTCTGTTTGTATAAATACACATTACTTCTAAACAACTGCGTTCACGATAATCATAGAGCATATCTTGGAGTAATGCTTAGTCTTTATTTCATGAAAATCAGTTGGGTCTATCAAAAGTTATTGTAATTTGAATGACTACGTGACTTAAGTAGGAGAGAGAAATAGTTAAGTAAATGGACTTAATACATTCAAATGACTTTATTTATCGCGGTTTTTTACATAAGGTTGCACGCGGACGAAGTCACAGATGCAGCTAGTAAATAAATAATCTTTTTTAACTTATGGATAGCAATATCTCTCCACAATTGCAGTTCTTTAGATACTAAATGCTTTAAAGAATTAGACCATCTGTTTTCTCTAATCTATGATTTATAATATACTTTAATATTGACTCCCTAATATTCAAATTACCCTTCGAGAAATATGTGAAAAGGGAAAGCGTGCCATTGGTCGGTGATTTTCCCCTGAAACCACCAATATTTTTCGCGGAAACCGTAGAACCGTAAATATGTTTGTCTCTGTCGCACACGTGTCGCGTTCCGATGGCTGGCTTGCTCGCACGTTAGGGGTGAAATGGAACGCGGTCGGCTATTGTCAGTGCCTTCTTAGTTTGAATTGTTGGCGGACGTCGGATGAATATTTTTTATTTTTTCTAAACCGATGTACTGCATTCGAATTGTTTCAGTCTACGGTGTACGAAAAAAAAATATCGCGTGATTTAAAAAAAACGAGACGTCGGGTAATTAAACTTTGTACACATTCTAAGCGAATTGAAACGGTCCGTCGCGTCGCTTGCATTAATTTCACCGTACTCTGTGTTAAAAGTGAAAACTTAAAACGTATATAAGACGATTTTTTTAACAATCTTGGGTTTTTTTTTAATCAATTTCTTAATTAAATTGTACCCGTGATGTATCATTTCGGTTTCGTTCCGGACGCGACGTAAATGCGGATCCATTTAGAGACATGATTCCGAACTAAGATGGAATATACCTGGCATATGGAGAACACCGGGGAGCAAGAATCGAACGTGAGACCGTCGAATAGGATCCAAAGCAGGAATCAAGGTAATTCATCATCATCATCAGCTTGTAAGAGGCTCACTGCAGGGCCATAGACCTCTTCCCGAATGTAGGTATGGGCGTAATCACCACGACAGCCCACGACGTATTGGCGATTCCAAACTCTGAGAAATCCACAGTTCTATAGTTTTCCCACATACAGTAGTACTACAAGAACATATCTCAGGTTCAAGTTTCCTCTCAATGTATTCCTTCACCATCAGCCGATACTGTTACCAATTTAAATTAGTAAATGTACGCGAATTTACAGCCCGGGTTTCGTACCTGCGGACATCGAAATGATATTCCACCGATAAAACCACTAAGTCAATATCACTTTTTCCTTACCTTTTTTATTATTATTATACGGGGATATCTCTTGTGGATACGCCACCCTCCCGGGGGAAAGAGTGGGTTATGTCCAACTCGCACGGACTGAAATCCCCACGGTGTACCGTCCGCCGCATGGTAGGGGCGACCAGGCATTTACACCGTTATCTTCCTAAACCGCCCCTGTGGCAGCCTGGCGAGTGGACGCCAGGCTTCTTCCTACTTAAGAGAGATTACTGGATACACAGCCAGTCGCCTCCCCTCTTTGGCCTCTCCTGTGCAACGAGGAGATGAGACCCCGACTCATCCCCTCAAGTTTGTTTTTTTATATCATATAGGATGCAAACGAACGATGATCGTTTAACAACTGGTGACCCGCCGTCCATAGACACTAGCAACCCTAGAGGAGTCGCTAGTGCGTTGCCAGCCTGTGTTTGGGGGAATGGAGAGAAAGGAAAGGGGGAAGTGGGAGGATAGGGGATAGGAGGGGAAATGGGTCTCCCGTGCTCTCACTGACCGAACGAAACGCGACAATGCAAGCAGTGTTACTTCACGTCGATGTTTCTGTGGCTCGGGTGGTACTACCCCAGTCGAGCCGACACATTCATGCTGAAACCAAGACCGGTAGAGAGGACTGGCTCTGAAATGTAACTGTTTGGACACCAGCAGTTACCTGGCTACAGATTTTAAAAAATGAGGGTGGTAGCTAATCGAGCGGTGTTAGAAAAAGACATCATAACCCACCCTCTCCCCCAGGAGGGTGGGTATCCATAAGGGATTTCCCCACACAAAAAAAAAGCACTATGGTTTCATGACGGTGTTTTCCGTCACCGCGCGCTCCGACACCTTTTTTATATTATAACAGACAAATGAACGGGTGGGTCACCTGATGTTAAGTGATCACCACCGTACGTAGACACTTGCAACACCGAGGGAGTCGCAATTAATTACGGCTAATTCTTTTGATGTGAAACATCTATAGGCGGAGGGTAAACCTGACTGTTGTCGTGGCGACCCAAAACACGAACATTGCACTATTACGAAATACTCAAAAACATTTGCAACCCTATCTTGTAAGCCCCTTGTTCTACTAGTGTTACGCGGCACACGCCGAAGCCCTAACGCCCTTTAATAAAGCCGCCAAACATACTGCGCCAGCCACTAGTTGAATTTTTGTATTTAATAGAAATTAATATTTATCTAATAAAATAAATAAACAGTCATTATTTTATGGAACTAATTTGTAATTTTTTTCTCTTTATCTTTTCATTATGGCATAACTGATTCCTGTCGTAATCTGTTCTTTTATGCATATAAGTTGTACAAAACCATCTTGATGTTTTACATTTGCCAGGCGTCCTGTGACAGCTCAATTTATTTTTTTTATAAATAATATTAAACTTTCGATCAAAATCATGAAATGCTAATAAATATGAGTTTATTAAAAACCTTTGTCAAAAGTTATTCAAAAAAAAATCACACATGTTACATATTCACGTGTCATTTAACAGCCAGTGCTTGAATAATTAAAAACAAAAACATTGTTACAAGTTTGTCTGAGCACGTATAATTAAAAAAAAAAAGTAAACAATTATAATTTAAAATGAGAACGTTCGATAAAATTTTCAGACCGATCCTTTTTAAACAGACGAATGGAGCGTGACTTACTTTTGCCATGTATATTTATAGTAGCCACGTAATGTAGCCAATATATTATATATAGCTGTGCCCGCGTCTTCGTCTGCGTGGAACTTTTTTTTTCGAAATGACTACGCTATTGACCCAGCAAGGTCTTAACAGCTTCACCGGACTACTAAGGCGAGCGCTTAATGCACTCAGCCGATTTTATTTTGGCAACCAGCTCAAGGGTGCACGGCACACCTCGGCTTGGCTGTTGCCTGTTGCATGCAAAATCGCGGCCTATCTTAGCTAACCTTGCTAATTATTCATATATGTATGAGTTGCTGAAACGTATATGTGTACCAAGCATACACGCCTCAACAACTCACTCCTCCATATATTTATTATCGGAAAATTGAGAGTTTTTCAGTTTGATAAGGGAAAAAAGTAAACCCTTCCACTTTCATGTGTAAGCGTGCACGTGTGTGGGAGTGATGTATATTTGTGTGTCACCGTATCGCGCAAGCAACGCACTCAAGGGCTCCCTACCGAGGGATCGAACCTAGGCTTGAGCCGCTGTCGTGGGAGGCCTAATCGAGTGTGCGGGAGCAAAATTAACCCCCAGACCACGGCGGCGTGATCTGTGGTTACGCGGGCGTTGGCGTGAACACGCTCTGTTTCGAGGGACAGGCTGGTACTGATCGTTCGCTGACGTGATATCGTCGGGAGGGTCGGTAAAAATGCATCGCGGACGTCTTTTATAACGCGCAGCGTTAGGTACGGGTTCATAGTTTGCGGCGGATACCACTAACGGACTGAGATCAATGCGTGGAACCTTATTTAATAAAACAGTGGTTAATAAAATCATCTGAATGTATTGAGTCCATTTACTTATCTACTTATCTCTCGTACTTAAGTAGCGTCGTCATTAAAATTACAATAACTTTTGATAGAGTGGACAGATTTTAATGAAACAAATACTAAGTTATTCTCGATGATATACTTTATGATTTTGTTGGTGAGGTTTTATTGTGAACGTAGTACTTTAGCAGTGATGCGTGTTCATACAAACAGACAGACAGATTTTGACAACAAATAAAGGGAGTTTTTGACTGGATCTTAGTCTGTCATGTAGTGGATTTTATAATTTATTCATAATCTTGTGACACTATATTTTATACATTTGGTGGTATTTTACGTAATTTAATTAGTTTATCGTGCATTAGTGAAGTGAATTAAAAATAATACCACGGAGCATGAAATTCTGAGATGCCACAAAACTCCCTGGATGGTTCTAACAAGGGATCCACCATTTTGTTAGAATATTGAAATAATCACACGACGCTTGTAATATTATTGTACTATAACGTCCATTGAAAGAATACATTGATACTGGTAAGTGCTTCTACGGAGCCAAAACAAGAAAAAAAAGAAGAAGAACGATACAAACTTTGTACATAGATGATATGAATTTAGTTTGGCATTGACTTCAAATATATTACTAGGTAGTAGAGCAAATATTAATATTTTGGGCTTAATTTCGTTAATTTAATAATTTAGTTATTTTTTGCTTTTTACTCCCTTATTGGTTTTCTAGTATATCGAAGTCGGATTTTTTTTTCAATATTCTTGTTACAAATCTCTTTTCAATTTTTGAAGGTGTAGCTTCTTGTAGCACTCCTGTAGGTGGTAGAGCCCCGCTGAAGTTATTTTTGGTTTCAGCATGAATGGGTCGGCTTCTCCGGGAAAGTACCACCCCTCTCACAGATAACCGATGTGAAATAACAGTGCTTGCAATGCTGTGTTTCGTTCGGTCAGTGAGAGAGCCGGAAGCCCACGTCCCTTCCTCTTTCCTTCTTTCCCTTTCCTTCTCCTCACCCTTCTATATACAGGCTGGCAACGCACTTGCGACGTCCCTGATGTCGCTAGTGTCTATAGACGGTGGTGATCACTTAACATCACGTGACCCACCAGTTCGTTTGCCTCCTTTGATATAAAAAACAATAAAAAAACGCTAGGGAAAAACTTTCGCTACGCGTAAAAGTTAAGTATTACATTTGTACTATTTCCTAAGAAACAATTAAAAATTGCATGATTCAAAAATACAACATGTAAATCGGAAAGAAACGAACTAAACTACTCGATTCAGTTTGAATAAGGGAAAAAAAGTAAACCCTTCCACCAGTTTGTATAAAGGTGCATGTCTGGATATCTGTGTGTGTATATAATCGGTGTGATGTGTACTGTATCGCGATAGCAGCATCTTGTGGATAACCCGTACGATCTCGGGCAAAGATATTGCCGAGAGGACGCGACGTATGTGCGGGAGTGAAACGTAAGGGCCCTGTCTCGTGATGCTCGAGGGAGATGTTCGCGACGTGGCCGGCCACGTGAAATGAAAAGATCGAATTAATTTACAGACTGAATGAATAGCGCCGGCGGCGATATCTAAAAATAGAAATAACGACATTGTTTATCGATTTTAGGGAAAGATAGATATAAACACGTGAGTTTATCGTATATTGAGGTAAATTCTTTTTTCGAGACGGCAGCGTGCGCGAGCCTTTGAAGGGTAGCCGCGATGGCGTGGTACTTTGCGATCGCTCTAATGGGACCTTGATTCGGATCATTTGCTACTATATCGTATGCGGAGATCTCGTGAAAGATTAATAACTGGGCTGACCAGTCCATGCCGGATAGTGCTGATATTCCAGTTTCTAGCAATCAATACAATTAGATTTGTAGGTGGTAGAGCCACGCTGAAGCTATTATTGGGTCGGCTCGCGTGAGGTATCACCACCCTCTCACAAAAAACCGACGTGAAGTAACAGTGCTTGCATTATTGCGTTTCGTTCGGTCAGTGAGAGCACCGGAGGCCCACCTCGCCTCACCCCTCCCTGCTCCTCTCACCCATGCCCTTTTCCCCAACGACTTGCGACTCCACTGGTGTTGCAAGTGTCTATGGATGGCGGTGATCACTTAACATCAGGTGTTCTGTTTATTCGTTTGCCTCCTATAACATAAAAAAGAAAACATACAATAGGTAAAATTATCACAATAATTATATTTAATATAAACATTAAACATTCACTGAAATGACAGTAAAAATCCCACTG
Source organism: Antheraea mylitta (assembly GCA_014332785.1). Classification (NCBI taxonomy): domain Eukaryota; kingdom Metazoa; phylum Arthropoda; class Insecta; order Lepidoptera; family Saturniidae; genus Antheraea; species Antheraea mylitta. Next base: position 2,386,987 of record JACEII010000063.1, on the reverse strand, counting down.
GTTTATTAGAAAGAATAGCTAATAACGGCGTCGATGACCGAGTGCGCACGCGCATCAGTTTTACTAAATACAAACATATTTTATGTTAATTATTTGAAACTCGATATAACAGCGGCCTGATAACGATATTAAGGCGCTGTCTGGGTGCTCGCGACCGGCGATCGTACGACTTTTGTCGCTTGTCGCAACCCGATATTTTTTATATTAAACAACTAAACCCTACTCGCGACTTTGTCCGCGTAGAATAGTTACTCTGGGCTAACGCTAACACGCAGCGAAAGATCTTGAGAGGAAAAAAATCCCGATTTTGAAACATTTTTCATTGGCGCTCCGCTCTTAATGGTCTTTGCGTGATGATATATAGCCTATAAACTTCCTCGATAAATCAGCTATATAACACTAAAAGATTTTTTTAATCGGAACATTAGTTTCTAAGATTACCCCTTACAACGTCACAAACTTTACCTCTTTATATATAATATTAGTATAAACTATTGACGCGCTTATAATCTACGTATGTGCAAAATTAAAAATACTTTATACAATTTAGGCCCTGAGAATGCGCTTATGAAAGTCAAAGCTACCAACAGTACCGAAAAACAAGCCACTCATCGAAAAGAATCATCAAGAAAGTTATATTCGTCTTTAGTAGATGCACAGAGAGGAGCGTAATTTCCAGACGTCAGCATCGTTCCTATCCACTCTATAATAAATAAGCCTTGGACATTAAAACCCGCTTAAAATGGTGCTTGAACTCACTGTCCAGCAAGATAAAGTTGAGTTTTTCATTAAAAAGAGGCTAAAGTGTATGTCTCCGTACATGTATTGAGGCGTGTATGCTTGGTACACATATACGTTTCAACAACTCATACATATATGAATAGTTAGCTAGGTTAGCTAAGATAGGTCGCGATTTTGCATGCAACAGGCAACAGCCGAGCCGAGGTGTGCCGTGCACCCTTGAGCTGGTTGCCAAAATAAAATTGGCTGAGTGCCTTAAGCGCTCGCCTTAGTAGTCCGGTGAAGCTCTTAAGACCTTGCTGGATCAATAGTGTAGTCATTTCGAAAAAAAAAATCATCTCAATCATTATAGCTTGGGCCTTAGAAGGATATTAGCAAATATGTTTTTTAATCCTAATATTCACAACTTGTAAGCAATACCCTAATCGTTTTAGGATTATTGACAATAACGCCTGCCCCTGCGGTAACAGACCTATGCAAACCTTTGAAAATTTGCTTCAAGAATGCTCCCAAGTTTACACCGAAGGGACTAAAGCATATTATGCTTTGTGATAATCTTCGTACATATCCATTTGATCTTTTGGGCTTGATAGAAAAAGTGTCTTCTATTAAATTGTTCGATAATTTTGTCAAGTATGTGATTGCTAATCTTAAGACATTTAGTGGACTCTGAAATTACTGCGACTTTCTGACATGCATCTAAAGTGTTTGGAAATAACCACGACTCTTTGACTATTTAAATCATGGCTGACGAATCTTGGTGACTTTTATGTTATGCTTATGCGATCATCCTTCTCTCCCTTTCATTGCCTATTCTGTACAAAACCAACAAATTTGAAGAAAAATTAAAAAATTACAACTATACCATTCTATAATCCTATACTAATATTATATAGAGGCAAAGTTTGTGACGTTGTAGGGGGTCATCTCAGGAACTACTTGTCCGATTTGAATAATTCTTTCAGTTTTATATAGCGCATTTATCGAGGAATGTTATAGGCTATATATCATCACGCTAAGGAAAATAGAAGCGGAGCACAGATGCAAAAAGGTCTCAAAGCCGGGATTTTTTTTCTTTTGAGAGCTTCTGTTGCGTATTAACCCAGAATAACCCTTACTACGGGGACGACGTCGCGGGTAGGGGCTAGTGTGTCATAATTAGCAAAGTTACAAAAGATTTCTGAAGACTTCATATGAGCAAATGATAACCGGTTATGAAGTGCTAGTTCTATTCAAAATTAACGTTATTCCATTAAAAAAAAAACACTGTTTTAAGTCGTAACGCGTAAAATTACGACGTTCCTATTCATACTGGCAATTGAGTCGCGCGTCGCTTGCACTCAAACTCCACCTTAACGTGTTTGGAATTTCGATTGACTGATATACGGAGTAATAGAATCATCCAATGTGTGTGTGGTCAATGAAAAGCTGTATTTTACAACAATTTGTAGTTTTAATAATGTAACAAATTATGTAAACTTCATGGAGGAGGTAAGGATTATGGTCATAGAGTCACGCTGAAGCTATTATTGGTTTCAATACGAATGGGTCGGCTTGTCCGTAAGAGTACCACCCGACCCACAGAAACACCGACGTGAAGTAACAGTGCTTGCATTGTTACGTTTAGTTCGGTCAGTGAGAGCGCCGGAGGCCCATTTCCCATCCTCTCCCCTCCCCTTTTCTCTCCCCCTTCCCTCTACTATCGCAATCGCACATTTCCTCCATGCCTCAAAAGACGGGCGGACAACGCATTTGAGACTCCTCTGGTGTTGCTAGTGACTATGGACGGTGGTGATCGCTTAATATCAGATGACCCGCCTGGTCGTGTGCCTCCTATATGACAAAAAGAAAACGATCGTAACGAGAGGAGATACTTACGCAGCCCGACATGACAGTGGCAACTGCTGACGGATAGTTTTGTCTCTCGGTGGTCCGGTGGTCGCCATTGTTTTTGGATAGGACTGTACTTACCATCAAGCATAGTGCATAGTAAGTTCAGATATTACTCCCTACAACCTCACAACCTTTACCACTTTATAATATTAGTATAGATAAACATTTAAACTATTTAAATGATTTTTTAATATAAACAACTACTTCTTGTGACTTAAAAAAGTTAGACATATGCTGTCGGTAATTTTTTTATCGGCATTATCAAGCTATACAATTGTTCTCTAGATCTCAATCATATATCTCTCATCGTTAAGGTAGCATTCGTAAGAAACGTTTTCGTTCGACCGTTTTATGTCCGATTTACCGCAAGAAATCTTCATTTTTCGAGTTAATATATAGCCTATGACACTCACAAATAACGCAGCATTCTATTGGTTAATGAATTTCCAAAATCGGCTTAGTATAACCAGATATTACCCCCTACAAACTCACAAACTTTACCTCTTTATAATATTAGTATAGATAATCTATAACAGATTTTGGAAAGTTTGTTATGCTATCTAATAGCGGGTTCGGCGGACATTTCCCGCTTCTGATAATAAAAAAACCTTGACAATTTTTTTACGTAAACCTACCTTATGAATCATTTTATCTACTGGTAAAAACCGTATGAAAATCCGTTGAGTAGTTTTTGAGTTTATCGCGAACAGACAGACAGACAGACTCGGCGGAGAGCTTTGTATTGTTATATACAATAACATAATTTCAGCTAGCACTAGATAAAAAACTATCGGAGTTACATGAAAATAATGTATTTTATAGTCTGTAGTATATATACTAATAATATTATAAAGAGGTAAAGTTTGTGTTTATATTTGTCTCAGGAACTACTAGTCTGATTTGAAAAATTCGATGTTATATAGCTCATTTATCGAGGATGGTTATAAGTTATATATCATCACGCTAAGACCAATAGGAGCGGAGCATCAATGAACAATGTTTAACATTCGGGTTTTTTTCCTCTTGATAGCTTCTGCTACGTAAAGTCGCGGATAGTGGCTAGTTTTTAATGAGAACACAAATACAGACGAGACGAAGTTTGGAGCGGTCTCGTGACTTGTATGTAAGTATTATATACTCGTTAGGTCATAGAGCCTCAGCATTAATGGGTCAGCTCGCCCGAGGTAGTACCACCAACTCACAGACGTAAAGTAACAGTGCTTGCATTGTTGTGTTTCGTTCGGTCAGTGAGAGCGCCGGAAGCACACCTACGACGCAGCCTGGCAACGCACTTGCGATTCCCTGGTGTTGCTGGAGTCTATAGATGGCGCTGGTCACTTAACATCAGGTGACCAACCTTTTCGTTTGCCTCCTATGATATAAATAATAATAAATAAATAAATGTAGTAGAAAAATGAAACACCTGGCAACCCTGAAAAATCAAAAAAATATACACGCGGCAGATGCATTTCACGGATCAACGGTTCAGGTACGTATAGGGGTGTACGTTTCACACGATTTGTTTAACGAATTAACGTTATTAAGGGGACGGAATTAGGGATGAGTTTAGTCGGTGAAAGTCGATATATCGCAACTTTATTAGAAAAAGAACTAACTCTAAAAATATATTTTATGGAAAAATGCGTTTCAAGTATGACCATGTTTACACGTTCGTCTTAAATTTATCTTTAGTGATATTAAAGCGCTTTAAGTCAATTCTAAAAGTAGGGATAAGTAAGTAAGTAAGTATCTTGGAAACTCTTAGTACGGATTTTAATTTAGTTTTCGTGGTTGTTTATTAGTATTTGTTGTGATATAATTATTTTATACCAGCTTCTGCCCGCGACTTCGTTCGCGTAGAATACTTTTACTTTAGGCTAACGCTAACATGTAGCGGAAGCTCTCAAAAGAAAAAAAAATACGATTTTGGAACATTTTTCATTGGTGTTCCGCTCCTATTGGCCTTAGCGTGATGATATATAACCTATAGCTTTCTTTGATAAATGAGCTACATAACACTGAAAGAATTTTTAGAATTTTTAAAATCAGACCAGAAGTTCCTGAGATTAGCGCGTTTAACCTACGAAACAAACAAATCCTCCAGCTTTATAATATTAGTATAGATTACTACTCTTCTCTCGTACTTAACTCCAGTCGTCATTCAAGTTACAATAACTTTTGATAGAGTGGACCGATTTTAATGATACAAAAAATTAGTTACTCCTGAGGATATGCTTTATGGTTTTCTTGTTGATGTTTTATTGTGAACTCAGTACTTTAGAAGTGATGCGTGGTCATACAAACAGACAGACAGACAGACATTTCTAAAATTTATTGAAATGTATTCTATTATTTTATTCCTAGACACCTGCAACAATTTTTTTTCACGAGAATCGAAAAACTACAGACATTTTAGATTTTCATTCTTATTATATGTATATATATTAAATGTGAGCATGAATTGTCATATCCTAGAATACTGCCAATGTTTAACTTTTCACCTGGTATTACTATTTCATTCTTGTAGAAAAAAACATCATAATAAAATAAAGACGTTGAAATAAGCATTTAAGAAATGTTCGAAGGCAAATCAGTTATTTTATACAATACTAGCTGTACCCGCGACTTCGTCTACGTAAAAACAGTGACTAATAAAGTCATGTGAATGTATTAAGTCCATTTACTTATCTACTTTTCTCTCGTACTTACGCCGCGTCCTCATTAAAATTACAATAACTTTTGATAGAGTGAACCGACTGTAATAGAACAAAGACTAAGTTACTCCCGAGGATATGCTTTTCAATTTCTTGCTGAGGGTTTAGTGTGAACCCAATACTTTAGCAGCGATGCGTGTTCATACAAACAGACAGACATTTCTAAAAATGATTCGAATGTACTCTATTACTTATTCCTATCCATATCCACCTGTTCTGTAGGTGGTAGAGCCACGCTGAAGCTATTGTTGGTTTCAGTATGAATGGGTCGGCTCATCCTGGGTAGGACCACCCGAGCATGCTCGGCAGCGAGAATATGTGGAACGTTGTTGTTTCCTTCTGCGAGGAGGTCGTCTCGCAGAAGGAGGCAGCGGAGAGGGTTCGCGAGGAGGACCCTCTAAGCGACCCTCTCTGCCAAAGAAGAACTGGTAGAAGGAGGCGCCAGTTCACGCGCCTTTTCCTGCCACCGTAGCCGGACCTAGGGGAGGTGGGTCGGGGCACCATCTTCCCATTGCACAGGTCCGGCGGACGAGAAGGAGACGGCCGGTGTGTACCCGACTGTCTCCTTACAAGACGAAGGCCCGGCGGCGGCACTTCTGCTGCTGGGCCACACCGCTGGGGGGCACTATGAAGTCTATAGAGATCTCGTGCCGCCCCAACCATAGCGGAAGACGTACATCGTGTGGTTTTAGTCCGTGCGAGTCGGACATAACCCACCCTCTCCCCCGGGAGGGTGGGTATACATAAGGATTTCCCCACGTATAAAAAAAAGGACCACCCGAGCAACAGAAACACCCATGTGAAGTAACAATGCATGCATTGTTGCGTTTCGTTCGGTCAGTGAGAACACCGGAGACAAACCTCCCCTACCGCCCCCATCATCTTTCTCTATTCCCCCAAACACAGGCTGGCAACGCACTTGCGACTCCCCTAGTGTTGCTAGTGTCAATGGACGGGATCTTGGTAGTGGTAGAGCCTCGCTTAAACTATTATTGGTTTCAGTAGGAATGGATCGGCTCGTCCGGGGTAGCACCACCCTCTCACAGAAAACCGACGTGAAGTAACAGTGCTTGCATTGTTGCGTTTCGTTTGGTCAGTGAGAGCTCCGCAGACCCACCTCCCATACCCTCCCATTTCATGTCCCTTACCCTCCCATCTCCTGTCCCCTACCCTCCCATCTCTTGTCCCCTACCCTTTCTCCCATTCCCCCAAATAAGCTGGCAACGCACTTTCGACTCCCCTAGTGTTACTAGTGTCATAGGACGGCGGTTATCATTTATCAAGTGACCCGCCTCTTCGTTTGCCTCCTTTGATATAAAAAAAATAAAAGAATGAATGAATCATTCTATGTCTATTAGTATTTTCCATGAAATACACTTCAGTGTACCAAATTTATCACGACGTAATCACTTTAATATTTAAAAGACATTTTGTAATTCCGGACAAATTTTATCGTAATATCGATATATAAAAAACGTCGTACACACGTCTCTAGTTCATTGGGTGCATTTTAATGGTATTGTGCAATGAAGCTTATGATTTGTCATTAATAGAAAATGATATGCAAAATTCAGGGTGCATTATGAGTTGCAGGTGACTCAAATAAGGGTTGCTAAGACGAACTTTTGTTTGCGGATACGGCTGTAATTGAACGAAAATAATTGGTTGTCTGTAAAAAAAAATTGCATACTTTTATGAATTAAACTGAATTATTCTATACCTTATATATTAATACGTGAAGCCAAAACTATGTACCCCTTTTTTAGCGAATCGCGTGAACGGATGAACTTGAAATTTTGCATAGTTAAAGTTTATATGGAGAAGTACAGAAAGCTATTTTTTAATATAAAATGCATTGCATGCTATAGTCCGGTGAAGCTGTTAAGACCTTGCTAGGTCAATAGCGTAGACAGTTCGAGAAAAAAAAAAAGCATTGCATGCATATTAAATTAATTAAAATATACATTAATCACACTACTGTTTGAATTTTACACACCATGTAGATAAAAAAAAACTTTTTCACACCCGTCATTTCACTTTTATAGATAGACGATATATATATATAGTTGAACGCTTAGGCCGATGGCGGCTCTCTATCGCTTGTTTCACGCTCTCGCTTACATGCTCGGCTCAGTCGGATCGTGACAATTAGTTGAATTTTCGTACTGGAAGCCGGCGTTCATTGATTTATAAGACGTTATCGCATCAAAAAATGTTTTTTTTTTTTCAAAGATTCTCTCGAGGATTGTTATAGGCTATATATCATCACGCTAAGCTCGATAGGAGCGTAGCACCAATGAAGAATGTTTAAAAATCGGGGTATTTTCTTCTTGAGAGCTTCCATTGCGTTAGCCCAAAGTATCTATATATATATATATTCCACGCGAACAAAATTCAAATAATAATACATGTAACAGCCAAGCCGAGGTGTGACGTGCACCCTTGAGCTAGTTACCCAAATAAAATCGGCTGAGTGCCTTAAGCGCTCGCCTTAGTAGTCCGATGAAGCTTTAAAGGTCTTGTAAAGCCAAAAGCGTAGTCAGTTCGAGAAAAAAACAAATAATAATTGCTATAAAAGTTATTTACTAATACTATTCGATTATAAATCAAGTAGTTAAAACATAGATGGCGCTTTACTCAACTTTTATCTCGGCGTATGCATAGTATTATGTTTTCATTAGTTATTCAAATGGTGTCTCTCCAACAGGCGTGCTCGGAGCCATTCACCTGTCCTTTCTCTTAGTTTTTACATATATAAACGCACTATGTTCATCTGATATCGCTGGACTGTACTCACATATGTGTGTATGGGTTTTTAGTATTTTTTTAAATTGAATTATCAGTTTATATTCAAGTACGATCGGATGTGGTATTAAATGACCGAAGTTAAATAAGCTTAGAAATTAGACTTATAAACAGATGAATTATGTCTATTTATCTCGTTTGTGTATTTCTATGTCACTCTTCTTTGATTTGTGAATTATTTCATTTACTGTTACGAATAGTTGTAGTTGTGATAATATTCGTCCAATAGGACAGGCGAAGGAATTAATCCATACTGCCAATTCTGAAGTTGTCAATATATGTGGTTCTTGTATATTCTGTAGTGAGTTTTATTCTGTGTTCAACAAAGGTATACGCGTCAAATTTTCTATGTTATTACGTAAATTTTTAAGCATTTTTTTTATCTTCATTTTCAAGACGTTTCTTTTGCCAATTCTGAAGTTGCCAATACAAATAGTTCTTATGTATTCTTTAGTCTGTTTTCTTCTAAGTTCAAGGTAATGTAAAGGCTTAAGCGCCAAATCTTATATATAATGTTTCAGATATTTTTTATCCTCTTAATCTTCGAATAATCATTAAAAATATGTTCTGATATGTCCATGTGTTGTTAGGATATCAGGATAAGTTATGAGATCGATATTAAAGTGTCGTGCGGTTATTTCAACGTTATAACAAGATAGTGGTTCTCTTGTTACAACTTTCCTGGGAATTTTTGTGGCATCGCAGAATTAATGGTCCCTGGTATTATTTCTCATTCACTTCACTTATGCACAATAAACTAATCATATTACATAAAACACCACTAACTTTACACAATATAGAGTCAAGTAACACAAGATTATGAATAAAATACACTACATGACAGACTGAAATCCCGCCAAAAACTCCCCAGTTACGAATACATATGATTAACTTTTTTTCTTCGCTATGGCCTCTGCCTATGTAGGTAATTTCGCCAATGTCTAGTGTGATACACGTTTTGAATCAGTGTTTCCCAACCTTTTTTAGGCCATGCTCCACCCTAACATTTCTGAAATGTTTATGCCCGCATACATCATTTTTAACCTTTAAAAATTGTTTTGTTTCCTTAAGAAATATAGATGATAAGTTTTAGGAAGAAATCGCTATGAAATTGTTATCGAAACATCGTAAGTAAAATTTCAAAACGCATGACGAAAAACTTACTTGACGAATCTAATTACCCAGTTGATATCTTGGTAACGTCAAACTAAATTATACCTGATAATTTGTTATTTTTTTTATTTGTCTTTTTTGTTAAATTAGTCACCGATATCTAGCATTGCATTTAAATAACCCAAAGCGAAGAGGTTAAAGTCGTTTCGAGTCCATTTTTAAATTGGCATCTTTAACTATCAAATTGCCCCCCCTGAGGGGCGTGGGCCCCACGTTGGGAAACACTATTTTAAACTGAACTGACAAATATTCAGTGTAACAACGTAGAATAATCTAAAATAGCAATGTGTCAACATAGATAAATCACCAAAAGGGGATAGGTATTGTGTTGTGAGTGCCACACAGATTATATACAATACTATATTGGAAATATACATACATATGCATATCATTATTATGTAAGTACTAGCCTCTGCCCACGAATTCGTTCGCATGGAATAATTACTTTGGGCTAACACTAACACGCAGCGGAAGCTCTCAAGAGGAAAAAAGACCCCGATTTTTACACATTTTTCAATGGTACTCCGCTCCTAATGATCCATAGCGTGATGATACATAGCCTATAACCATTCTCGATAAATGAGCTATATAACATTGAAAGAATTTTTCAAATCGGACCAGTATTTCCTGAGATTACCCCCTACAACGTCACTAACTCACAAATTTTACCTCTTTATAATATTAGTATAGATAAATATATATAACATTACGGTTTAATATTATTAGGATAAATGAAGACAGGAAGTGTTTTCAATAAAATAGAATAAACATATATAATTAGCTTTTTGTTTGTATTGAATGTTCCGTGATAAATACTTAAGCATTCTTCGATTTTTATTTTAAATAAGAGAAAACCATTAGTGCAGCCATCTACTGGAACAAAGCTATTATTTGTTTGCAGACACGAATTTATATTATTTCGATCATGTTCCAGGTCCGGGGTTCATCGAAGACTTGGACTTTGAAGCTTACATGGGCCCCGTCAATGAGAGCTGTTTCCCAACGCAGATAGAAACACGTCGAAATGGGTAAGAAATATAGATTTCATCTATGAGCTACAATACAGCGCCTTGTTAAAAATTAACTAGCTAGCTTAACGGCTGCCCCGTCAATCCGCCCGTATCTAAACAACATATAACTATCTCTTTTCCACCACCGATATTGAGAGTATGTCATCTTACTTACACATTTGTATCTAAGACAGTGTGGCGTTACGATATAATTTTACATATGTGTGCGTTATCGTGCCATTTGTTTTGTCAAAATATCATGTAAAAACCTTTTAGTTACAATATAATTTATTAATACGGTTTATTTTCTCTCCTGACAATTCTAGTCAGTCTGTGATTTGGTTATATTATTAGTAAGTACACTTAGAACTAGGACGGATCTCCAGGAACGTGACCTCGAGTAAGCTACTTGCATTTCACACCTGCGTACCAAAACTGTAAACACATAGCATTTGTAAGGGAATTTTGTCTGCTTTGTGGTGTAGGTTTTTAAAGTCAACGATAATTGTCAGATGAATTTCAATACAGAAGATAAGTAGTTGCCACTAATTGTAAAAATGCAGCGATGTTTTATATGGGGTTGTCAGAATAGAAACTGGAAACATAGTTTAAGAGTTATTGTAAGGCTTAGCTGAATAATAGTTTGACATAGGTGTAATGAGTTAGTTATATTATTTACTAACTACCTACCCCAACTTCACGTGAGTATACTAAGGAAGAAATAGATACCGACGTAATCGATCTTATTTCAATAAGGCCATGTAATTAAATAAAATGATATCTAAACGTCAGTCTGTCAATAAAGCCAATATTGTTTGACGATCTTTGTATTGCTTTCTGTCTCACTCGCTCATTAGCTTTAAGATTTGGCCATATTGGTGCTGTCATTTTGATATAATGCGCGTAAATACATTTAGCAGTACCTAGTTTTTTTATTAATGTTTTTATACAGAATATTAACGAACCAGGCAGACGTTGACCCGCCATATTTATAAAAAAAAATCCTTGACAAATTATATACCAAAATCTGAATAACTTTATTTACTGGTGGAAACTGCATTAACATCCATTTAGTAGGTTTTGAGTTTATCGCGAACAGTTAGACAGACGCGGTAGGGGACTTTATACTGTGTAATGATTAGTTAGGCGAGTTCCGTGAAACACTCGAAAATTATTGCATCTAGTATTAATCTCACTTATGTGCCAGGGGACACCAGCTACCGGAGAGCCCCCCGGACTCTGGCTCGGAGAACCCCTACAGTCCATCTGAAACGCAAGTGGCCCACGCGATAACGGTACCCCAGAGCGTCCTCAACCAGGAGTACATGCTCGTACACGATCACATTCCCACACACGAAATTCTCCAGCAAAACGGTAACTATATCTACGAGGAATTGAAAGGGGATAACCTCGATCAAACAATCCTAAGGAATAACCTCGAGAATGTCATCGTTTTGCCCCAAGAATCTGGTATAGTGGAACTGGGGATAAGGCAGGTCCGCCATGATATCGGTATAGGCGAACCATACCAGAATAGGTATACGCAAATGCGTGTGGATATGCCAGAATTGGACCAGGGTATCATGAACTCGCAGCTTGTCACGCTGGGACACGAAACCCTGACGCCAGTTTACACGAACGTGCAAGAACCGAGCGGGAAGAAGAGGAAGCATTCGCAGGATGTCAACTCACAAGTGAAATGTGAACCGGGTGAGATTATATTATTCAACTAGCTGATATCGGCGCCATATTAGTCGTGGTGCTCTAAAGCGTTCGAATATCAATCACCGGCATGTACCAAGGATTTTTTTGGAATTCACGTACGTTTACTAATTTAAATTAGTAACAGTATCGGTTGACGGTGAAGGAGAACATCGTGAGGAAACCTGAACTTGAGAAATGTTCTTAGAGTAATACTATATATGGGAAAACAAGGAACTACGGATTTATCAGAGTTTGAAATCGCTTATACGTCATGGGCTGGCGTAATGATTATCCCATACCTTCTTTCGGGAAAAGTCCTATGGCCCTTCAGTGGGTCTCTTACAGGCTGATGTTGATGATGGTGATGATATCCATGTTATGCATAAGGCACAAAAAATTATTGACCACAGCGCTTGTTCCAGTTTTCCAAAACAAAATAATACACGTCGCTAAATGGGTAGTGCTTTGAAAAATTGTGGTATCTTAAATTTGCAATATTTAGATTGATATTTTCTTTTTGTAATTGTAATAAAGACTAAAGTTGGCTATATTGGTACTGGAGATAATGGATGACTTAAGGGCGCTAGGATTCATAAATTTAGAGATCATTTGGATTATGTTTACGGACTTCTTTTTTATACATTTTAGGGTTCTAGCTTTAGACCATAATCTCATCTGATGTTAAATGACTTTGTGGTCTAAGATGGTAAACTGGTTAAATCTAAAGGAATAGCTTTCAAATGCAGCATCTGGAACACACCAACACGTACTTGACGATCTCAACTTTAGAGTTTTAGCTAGCTAGGCAAATCTAGACAAAGGTCTACCACAAATGTTATGGTTTCACTATGATGTTTTCTTTTATCGAAAGCTCAAACCCATTCGCTAATATTCGAACCTATATCAATATTTTAATTCAGGGAAGTGTAAAAATCCTCAGTGAGAGAGAAGTAATAGGGTAGAATACTATGGTCAACTATTCAGGTCCCTACTTTTTATAATGCCTGATTTGACCTGTCCGTCTTTATCGATGCTGACTTTGAAGCCCCTAAACAATTAAGCCTTCCTATCCTATAACATGGGGTAACTTGAAGAGACAGTTACGCATTCCTTCATCACAGCAGCGAAAGGCAATAGATAGTTTATCTCTCGGTGGTCGCCTTTGTTCTTGGATTGTACTGTGCTTGCCATCAGGCATAGTGCAGTCACTTCGCCTTGCTACAATAAAAACAAGTCATAATAGCTTTAGAAACTTAACTTGTGGCATCCCGGCCTTACCAATTTTTTTTCTTTGAATTTTTATTAGCGGCTCTCTCGCCCGAAAGCGTTCCTCACGCGATCAGAGCACCGCCCTCAGTGGACGGTTCTGAGGCGGGAGATGACACAGCATTACAGTGCATAAGGTTCGCACCCTTCCTGCAGACGGCACTTCATATACTCTACGACAGCAATTTAAAACCTCTGTGAGTACAAGAATTAATGTAATATTGTTACTTTTTTATATATAACAAGAGGCAAACGAACTGGTGCGTCACCTGATGTTAAGTGAGCACCACCGCCCATAGACACCAGCACCACCAGAGGAGTCGCAAGCGCGTTGCCAACCTGTATTGGCGGGGAAGGGGAAGAGAGAATGGGGGGCCTTCACACACACGGTACTTCATACACAAGGTAACACTATCGTCTGATGGTGAAGAAAAACATCGTAATGATATCTGAACTTGATGAATGTTCTTGTAGCACCAACGTATGTGGGGTTAGATAGGACTGTGGATATTCGTGGTGATTACTCTAATAGCTTACTTCGAGAGGAGACCTATGGCTCTGCAGTGAGGGCCTGACAAGTTGATGGTGATAATGATGATTCGAACTCATTACAAATAAACAACGGATGAGTCATCAACCGTGGGAACCAAACTCAATGGTGCTCCATAATATCTCCTCTCTAATTTTACCGAATTATTGACAATGACGTGAGTAATTCTGGTAATCAAAGATTAATCAATCAGATGCAACATTGGGGTGTTTTTAGTGACATTTTTTTCGGTGACTGAAACAAGATTTTGGACTACATTTGTAAAAAAAACTTTTAGAATAAAAAGATTTTTTTTGTTTCACTCAATAATCCCTATAAATTGTATGCTAAAAAAATAAATGCTCTATTGAGCTTTCTGCTTAGGGACGGAAACAAAATTGTCGTTTAGAAAGAATGCACCCTAGTGCAACATCAAGGTTCCTTTAAAAGAGTTCTGCTTTTCCTATGTCTATTGACCACAAATCATACTAGAAGAGCACTGTGTCGTTTCTAGTACTGGTTTCCAGCATTAAATAATCAGGCAGCAAGGTCTCTAGATCATTGTTCTTCCGCAGACAACCACCTACGTATGTAGTAGGCGCGGACAAGGGTTTTAACTACTCTCAAATAGACGAGGCGTTCGTCTGCCAGAAGAAGAACCATTTCCAGGTGACCTGCCAGATCCAGATCCATGGCGATCCGCATTACGTGAAGACCGCCGATGGGTTCAAGAAAATCGACAACTTCTGTATCCACTTCTACGGAGTCAAGGTAATTAATGACGTGTACTGTCGAGTCACAGTGACTTGGTTCTTCCATTTTATTCGAGTACTAGTTGTGCCCGCGACTCTGTATTTTTTTTTATTGAAGCACGATAAAGTGACTGCACTATGCCTGATGGTAAGCATAGTACAATCCAAGAACAGTGGCGACCACCGAGAGACAGATCATCCATCACCGGTCGCCGCTGTCATGCTGGCTATAATGACGAAAGTCGTCTGGTACTGGATATGCACAGGCTGATCACGAAACGCGACGCGCAGAAGCGAGTCACTATTACGGTCTTTTTCGCCATGTACATGATGGTTGCGACCCAGTCGGGCTGTTAAACCTTACCACTTCGCATGGAACTTAATGTATAAAAACAATAGTGATTTAAGAAATCATCTGAATTATTACATTCATTTACTTATCTACTTTTCTCTAGTACTTAAGTCACGTCGTCATTAAAATTACAATAACCTTTGATAGAGTGAACCGATTTTAATGAAACAGTGGTAGAGCCATGCTGAAGCTATATCTGGTTTCAGCATGAATGGGTCGGCTCGCACTGCGTAGAACCACCCTCTCACAGAACTGGCGTGAAATAACAGTGTTTGCATTGTTGCGTTTCGTTCGGTCAGTGAGAGTGCCGGAGGCCCACCTGCCTCTCTCTCCCTTCCCTCTCTTCCCCGTCTCCCTCCCCCTCCGCCCCTTCTCAACAAACACAGGCTGGTAAGGCACTTGCGACTCCTCTGGTGTTGCTGGTGTCTATGGACGATGTTGATTACTTAAAATCAGATGACCCGGCTTGTCGTTTGCTTCCTATGATATATAAAAAAAAGAAACCAAGATTAAGGTTACTCGAGGATATACTTTATGATTTTCTTCGTTTTATCGTGAACCCAGTACTTTAGCAGTGATGCGTGTTTAGACAAACAGACAGGCAGACATTTCTAAAAATGATTGAAATGTATTGTAGCACTTATTCCAAGACACCTGCTACAATTTTTTTAATAAAAATCTAAAATGTACAGACACTTTACATTTACATAGTTATTATGTATAGATGATACAAATGGAGTGTCTTTTTAGTTTGAGCGACTCTCAAAATGAAATAACTACTTATGATACAACTTTCACTGACAGAGTTTAAATAACGCGTATCAACTCTATCGTCTCTTGTTCTCTAGGCTGAAGACCCGAGCCAAGAAGTAAGAGTCGAGCAGAGTCAATCGGACCGCACCAAGAAACCCTTCCATCCAGTACCGTGAGTATATCTGTTATTTACTACTAGCCTCTGCCCGCGACTTCGTTCGCGTGGACATAGTTAATTTAGGCTAACTAATATGCAGCGAAAGCTCTCAAGAGGAAAAAACACCCCGATTTTTAATCATTCTTCATTGTTGCTCCGCTCCTATTGATCATAGCGTGATGATATATATAGCCTATAACCATCCACAACAAATGAGCTGTATAACAATGAAAGAATTTTTCAAATCGGACCAGTAGTTCCTGAGATTACTCCCTACAACGTCAGAAACTCACAAACTTTACCTCTTTATAATATTAGTATAGATATAATGAAGATTAGCTTCTGATCGCGACCACTTCCGCGTGGAATAATTACTTAGGTCTAACGCTAACATGCTGCGGAAGCTCCCAAAATGAAAAAAAAAGATTCTGAAACATTCTTCATTGGCGCTCCGCTCCTATTGATCTTAATATAATGATATATAGCCTATAGCCTTCCTCGATAAATTAGCTATCTAACACTGAAATAATTTTTCAAATCCGACCAGTAGGAGCCAATCAAGAATTACGTAAGCACTAATGGAAGGGGGGGAGTTACTTGATTTGCTTATTTTTGATCGCATACGGGATGGGGGGTCTGGGTGGTGATTACGTCAATAATATATAGTTAAATAGAACAGTTTTGTAAATACTCATATAAATGTTAACGTAACCATTGAAGAGTGGGAAAAGAGCATTGCTTACTTTTGCTCACGAGGGGGAGGTCGCAGTCAGAAACTATTGATGGCATACAAGATAGGTGTCAGGGTCTGGGTACGTCAATAGTATTTATATAGTTGAACAGAACAGATTTCAACATACTCATATAAATGTTAACGTAAACATGGGAGAGGGGGAAACAGCATTGCTTACTTTTGCTGACGAGGGGGAGGCAGCGGTCAGAAACTACGAAGATTCTGCTTACGCAATATTTGAAAAGTCCCCTAGTACTTAAGATTAGCGCGTTCAACCAAACAAAATACTTCATAGGTTTAAGTGTTTGGATACAATGTCATGTGATGCTAAGTGGCGATATAAGATAGTGAACAGGCTAAAGCTAGAAGGGCTGGCTTCTAGATGCAGCTGTTGGAATACGCCAACAGTCTCTTGGCAACAGGTGTCGATCGAGGTGGTAGAAGGCTGAAGCTATAACTCGTTTTAGTATGAATGGGTCGGCTCGACCGGGGTAACCTTCACCTGGTGCTAAGTGATCACCACCATCCATAGACACTAGCAACATCAGGGGAGTCGCAAGTGCGTTGTCAGCCTGTGTAGAGGGAAGGTGGAAGTCCGACGCTCTCACAGACCGAACGAAACGCAACAATCCAAGCTGTTACTGGGGTGAGCCGACACATGCATGCCGAAACCAGTTATAGCTTCAGTATGGCTCTACCGCGTACCAATTATCATGGTATCGTTTAAATACGGTGTTTACTTACTTCGGAAAACTATGGCTCAATTGTAAAGATTCAGGAGCCATAATTGTTTATTGAAAACAGACTATTGGTAGTAAACTATGGGGGCTTAAAAAAATCGAAACTCATAAGGATCGCCGATAAAATGAAAACTCAATACAATAGAATAACTGTTCTGTTTTTTTTTAATTATTAAATTAATTATATTTTGTACATAATTTGTAAATTGAAACATTATAATAACGTACGGAGGTATATCTATGTACCTACATATACACACAGTACAAATAAATCTGTAAAGTGTTCGGTGACGATGACACGAGTGTCACGCTTTTTGTTTGCCATTCGTCACAACGTTATTAAACCAAAAATAGTTAATAATAATTGAGCAGTTAATATTTAATAAATTACTAATAAAAAAAAATACGCTCACGAATACGATTTTTACGTATACAAAATACTACATGTAAGCAAAAAAAAGGTGCGGACCAAGAGTCTGCAGAATTTTTTTTTTTATATAGAAGCACGACAAAGTGATTGCACTAAGCCTGATGTTAAGCATAGTACAATCCAAAAACATCGGCAACCACCGAGAGACGGATTATCCATCGCCGGTCGCCGCTGTCATGCCGGCCATAATGACGAAAGTCGCCCGGTACTGAATATGCACAGGCTGATCCCGAAACGCGACGCACAGAAGCGAGTCACTATGACGGGCTTTTTCGCCATATGCATGGTGGTTGCGACCCAGTCGGGCTGTAAAACCCTACCACCCCGCTCTCGCCATTGCCTCGTTCGTTGATCAGCAGGGTGCACCACGTGCAGGTGAGGTTGGCTTGGGTGTCTCAAGTCTTAAGATGTTATTCGACACCCCTTACACCCCAAAAAAAGAATATAATAACAATTAAAAAAAAAACGCTTCTAAAAAAGTTGTCGTTTCGAAAAGTCCTCCCAACTTTAAGAAGAGGATATACAGTCCGTATAGTAAATTTTATGTGGACTTCTTTAGCGTGGAGATTAGACGAGAGGGTGCGAAAGTGACCGTCGGTCGGTTGCATTTCGCCGAGACGACGAATAATAACATGAGGAAGAAGGGAAGACCGAATCCCGATCAGAGGCACTTTCAGCTCGTCGTGGCTCTCCGAGCGCACGTCGGACGCTCCGACTACATGGTGGTCGCACACGCCAGCGACAGGATCATCGTCAGGGTCAGTCACTTTACATACTAATTCCGCAGCTTTCTCTCATATCACCGTCTTCGAAGGTTGTTCACGTGGAATTTAGCAAATAATCCTTGTTTATTAAAAGAGAAGATGCATTCTACAATCCACAAAAATATGTATCCGACGCAACTAAACGGCCGTTCAGTGTTTTACGTAAGCAGATTTTTTGTAATTTTTCAGCCTCTCCCCTCCCCTCTTCTCAGCAAAAGTAAGCAATGCTCTTATTCCCCCTCCCTCTCCCATGCTTACGTAAACATTTATAGTAGTATTTACAAGTATTATGTATGATTTGGTTGATGATACCTCATCAACAACTCTCCTAATGGAGCTAGAAATATTGGGATACAATGGGAATGATTTGTTCGCTGAAAAAAAAAAAAAAACTTTTTATGTGACCATGCAGTGGTGGGGGTAAACACTGTATCGGGTAGACAGATAGCAGTGTCTTGTTTTGCCTTCGAGTATAGGTGAACAGTGCGAGATATAGCGAGACGTTGCCTTTTTTTTGAATATTCACATCTGCCGCGTATTACCTACATAGAAGCATTTTTGATTGAATTGAGTGATTAAACAACGCACGCTGACGATGTGGTGGTTGTTCCATAAACCTTCCGACAGACAGTATTTAAATATTACTAAAAACCGTATAAATATAGTACCTTAGTATAAAATTTATTGAGTTGTTTATGAGAAGTATAGGCGAACATGAGGGTGTCTGTTATTTACCAAGTTGGCCTTTTAGCTAGCTTTTTTCCACGGATGTCCCGTCAATCCGCCCGTATCTAAGCAACATATAACTATTTCTTTTTCACCACCGATATTGAGAATATGCCATCTTACATCCACATTTGTATGACAGTGTGGCGTTACGATACTACTTTACGTATGTGTGCGTTATCGTGCCATTCGTTTTGTTAAAAGATCATGTAGGTAACATATCTATAGCTTTTTACTTACAATATCATTGCTTGGGATGGAGAAAGTTTGATATTGGCGTCAAAAATTTAATTTGTATACTTTGGTGGAATCACATTTTATTTTTACTGTTTTATCTCTGTATTTGAATGGGAAAAGGATCTTCATCTTGAGTCGATAAAACGGCTTCGGAATAACTTTTTTTTCTAAAATGTTTTTAGTCTATAAATTAATTATTGACACGATACCCAAGTAACAAAAATCCAAATTGGTAAATAACGGACATGCCAGGGAACGTACAGACAGACGCGTGTAGACACTTTACTTTATGAAATTCGTTGGTGACAGGCTTCGAACCCTGGACAGTTTGAATCGGACTGTACGGAGAGTTGGTGGCAGCGCGGTGTTTCCGAAAACAGTGTACATTTCAGCGGTAAAGTCGGCATAAATACAGACAGACCGGACGAATCCTGCGTCGTAAATGGTACGTATTTTTGTACCAGACCGTGCTATGCTAATTTATTTAATTTTTAATTTAGTAATAGTTTTTTAGGTAATATTGTTAGATTTTGCAGCAAAGACCCAAAGCGTATTACCTATTTGCCGGGCTATTTAAGCGCCACGTTAAGCGGGTTTTGATGTCAAAAGGATATTATAGAGTGGATTAATATGTGAACGATGGTGGTGTCTGGACTTTACTCCTCGTGATTGTACATCTATTAAAAACGATTGTAACTTGTATTTTAAATTTAAATTTAAAAAAAGTAAAACTCAATCGAGTTTCTTGCCAGTTCTTCTTAATGAGTAAGTTTGAGGTGGTTTGTCCGAACCGATGGTAGCTTTGACATTCATGAGTGTCTTCTCAGGGCCTAAATTGAATAAAGTATTCTTGATATTGATTTATAACACCTGTGGTGGGAGATAAAAATTCTATTAGTAACTCTCCAATCTCTTCACTAGTGACTCCAAGTAGCTGTTATATACACAGTGTCCACGCCCAGGGCACAGTATAAATATGAGAGATAATACGCAAACTATCTACAAACGCAACAAATGAGAGGAAAGTATTCCATAGACAACACCGCGAAATCCCTTTAGGAATCTCGTCGGTATGCGTGTTTGTGTGAGTGTGTCGGTACGAGCGTTCATTGCTAGTTTCTGTACTGTCCCTCATATGTATACTGTGCCCAGGGCGATCACTACCATCAGTAGACTAAACCCAGTGAAGAAGACTACAGTATTGCATTGTTAACTGGATGATCCTCGTTAGGTACATGAAGTCTGCGACATCATGGTGATCGTCCATTACTTCCTTATTAGTTTGGCGTAGTAACAGGGTAGTACGACGCACATCAAAATTGTTTTCCAGAACCCATATGGTTTACGGACGTTCGCTGCATCTGCCAATCGTATTTGTTTTACGGTCCATTGGAATATAGAGTTCGGTTACGAGTAATAAGTCTTGCGGCGATGGAGTGATGGTTGGGTGAAAGTGTCCATATACCAAGGCCTAATTAATATTCTGCACGTAAGCGTCCAGAAGTGAGTGGACGTTCCCGGAGTCAATTGATAGCGGGGCTCTGGGTTCGGCAAAATGAATGGTGACAAAGCAGTCCTATATAGGACCACTCTGCTTTCCTCTGAATTAAGGAGGAACCTTGATAAGGTGGCCTAGACATAGTCCGCTTCATCTAGGTGTAAAATGGATTTAGGAAACAAACAGAAAAGATTAGTAAAACCAATTCCCAGTAGCTCTGCATAGATACGGAATGTTCGGACACTGCTGGACAATTACTGAAACTTATGGCCAGAGAGAAAAACTGTTCTTATTGCAAAGCAGGTGCCTTGATATAGCGCAACACTTATTGATTCCGAGGTGGCACGAAGTTCGCCTGGTCAGTTATTAATATTATAATATTGGTATAATTTGACAGGTAATTTGAAAGTTATGGGGCATATACTCCATCCGTCAGATGTCAGAGCGAAGCACAACATCGAAGAGCTGGACACGGCGCAACAGTTGCGCAACGTTCAGAGTATCCGAGTAGTCAAGTTAGTGTCTTTATATCTAAACTAGCCTCTACCCGCGACTTCGTTCGCGTCGAGTAGATACACTAATACTAACACGCAGCAATTCTCCAAAGGAAACAACATCCCGACTTTGAAACATTTTTCATCTGTGCTCTGTTCCTATTGGTCTTAGCGTGATGATATATAGCCCATAACCATTTTAGATGAATGAGCTATTAAACACTGAAAGAATTATTTAAATTGAATTAGTAGTTCCTGAGACTAACCCCTACAACGTCACAACATCACAACGTCACAAACTCACAAACTTTACCTCTTTATAATATTAGTATAGATAGCAGTAAATTTATTAATTACTAGCTGTACCCGCGACTTCGCCCGCGTGGAACGTTATGTAAAAATCAGTGATTAATAAACTCATCTGAATGTATTAAGTCCATTTACTTATCTACTTTACTCTCGTACTTAAGTCGCGTCGTCATTAAAATTAAAATAACTTTTGATAGAGTGAACCGATTTTAATGAAACAAAGACTATGTTATTCTCGAGGATATGCTTTATAAATTTCTTGGTGTACTTTTATTCTGAACCCAGTACTTTAGCAGTGATGCTTGTTCATACAAGCAGATAGATAGAGAGACAGACATTTCTAAAAATGGTTGAAATTCCAAGACACCTGCAACAAGTTTTTTCACGGAAATCGAAGAGAAATAGACACGTTAGATTTACATTTTTATCATATGTATACATACATTAATGATAATAAAGTAAAATATGAACTTTTCTAAATATTGTCAGAAACTCCGATTATAGTAGTTAAATTTGCCGTTATTTTCTGTTCAATGTTGCCATCAAAAAAATCAAGGCAGCCGTAAGGAGTATCGACATAAGTGGAAACTCAAAGCAATAGAATTTAAACTATAGGAAACATCAAGAAGAATTATAATGTTGCTAAAATTATTCATCTAAAGCTTTTTGCTTGTTTCATCACAGTGCAATATAGTATTTTCCCCATATTTTTTAACATGTGTGTATTTTACAAAATTTTCCGACTTTTTATTTGTCGTCTAAAAAGTTTTTTATATCTTAAACGGCAACACTGCTCTTATACTAGGCGTCGCTAGTCTGACGCAAACGCAATACGTTCTGTCACGCGTACTTGCATGTCGTGACGCGAAATGCGTAAATTGATACAGGTTTAAATACGACCGTTCGTTCGCCGAGCACTCTGGGCTTCTGGGCTACGACCCAGGCAGGCCTAGCCCAGCGCTGGACACGGGAGTGATCGCTCAGGAGGTGCGGAGAGTACTCCCGGAGGCGGTACGGGAGGCTGGGGACCTCGCTCTGCCCAACGGTGACACTATACCCAACTTCCTCGTCGTTAACAAGGTAAATAAATTTAAAAAATATATCTATACACTAGCTGTGCTCGCGACTTCTTCTATTTGAGTAAAAATAAAAACAATACAATAATGTCCAATTAAAAAAAAAATGAGATCGATTTCTCAATAAGAGGTTCCTAAACTTAAAAAAAATTTTAAGTTATAGGAGGCAAACGAACTGGTGAGTCGCCTAATGTTAAGTGATCACCACCGTCCATAGACACCAGCAACGACAGGGGAGTAGCAAGTGCGTTGCCAGCCTGTGTTTGGGAGGAGGGGGTAGGGATGAGCGAGGGGAGGGGAGTGAAGATGGTCTTCAGGAGCTCTCACTGACCGAACTTTTATGGAACCCCATATCAAAATGATTAAGATCAATCACAATACAAATAAGTAATACATATGAATAATTTAAGCAATGTAACGGTACAAACGTATAATATGTCGGGGCAGCGATAAAATGGCGTCCATGTAGAAGTATGACGTCATCCATAGTGACGTCATGGTTATGATTTGATCCATAAGTCCACCAACAACAATCTAGTAACACGTTAACTGATACAGAAACACAACACTGACTATAGTTACGATGAATTATCCGTGGGTGTGACTAGCCCAACTGTCTGAGCGAGTATGCCCAGCATATCTAGTCGTCGGTCGCCTTTTAAGGCATCAAAATACATATAAACAGCCGTTACCTCTAACCAATGGCGTCTCACATCGGGGGTAAATAATGAACAGTCGATAACTTCAACTAATAGCGTTTGAGGTCATTAGTAATACCCGCACTATAGCCAATAGCGCGGTATCACAGGTCAATAGTCGTTCCCCCAATAAATATTTTATCATTTATCGTGCTAAATATGAATACAGCATTTATAAAATATGCAGACAAAGACATCAAAATAAAGAAAAATTAAATTAAATGAAACATTAAAAAAATTCTAGTTGTTGAGGTCATAGAAACATTTAAAAAAAAAATTTGGAACGTAAACTATTAGGTAAAAAGAGAGAGCATGTGACACAAAGGGCAATGTTGGCCTACATTAGTTCTTGCTAACGACAATTTTTTTTATAGTAAATTAACATAATAGGAATAGGTGCTCAGAATCTGCAGAAAATAAAAAAAAAAGTATATCAGCTGGATATAGCAACCCCAATGGGGTTATCAAAGAAACCCCACCCTTAAACTGAAATAGTGTCATCTTGATACCGTAATTTAAATAAATTATATAACGCCATCTATTGCTCTGCACTCGACTTAATAGTAAGTAGATTACAGAACTGTATTCAGGTAATAATACCAGTAGTTTTTTTTTTCTAAAACCAGGACCGCATCTTCATGGAGAACTTGGGCGCTGTCAAGGAGCTGTGCAAGGTGACGGGTCACCTGGAGTCGAGGATAGATCAGCTGGAGAAGATCAACAAGAAGCTCTGCAAGATCAGCGTTCTGCAACGCAGGGACAGCTCCAGGTCCAGCGTCAGCAACGGTAAGTAACCAATCACAAGCAGCTGTAGATACCTACATGATATTTTGACAAAACAAATGACACGATAACGCACACATACGTAAAGTAATATCGTAACGCAACACTGTCTTATATACAAATTGTGTAAGTGAGATGGCATATTCTCAATATCGGTGGTGAAAAAGAAATAGTTATATGTTGCTTAGATACAGGCGGATTGACGGGGCAACCGTGAAAAGTAAGCTAGTTAGCCAAGTTGTAACTCCTTGTTATGGCTTATGACGTATCGACAGTATTTTAGCTATAATATCATTAGTTATAAGGTGGATTATTATGTAAACGATGGTGATGGTGGTTTGAGGTAATAGTGTTAGGTTTTATAACAAAGTCCTAAAGCACATTACCGATTTGCCGGGTAATGAGTCCAAGCACCATGTCATATGGGTTTTAATGTCTAAAGGCTTATAGGTTGGATTAGTGGGGAAGAAAAGATTTGAATCCTCGTGAGTAAGTCGGGCGCTTTCGGTGAAGGAACATTTCGTGATGAAGCCGCCTTCAAGAGCTACCACCCTTTTATATCATAATTGGCAAACGAGCCAGCGGATAATATTAAGTGATCACCACTGACCATAGACACTAGCAACACCAGGGGAGTCACAAGTGTACTGCTAGCTTGTGTTTTGGGGAAATGGGAAGGTGGGGCAATAGGGGAGGTGAGTCTCCGGCGCTCTGACTCACTTAACTAAACGCAGCAATGCGTGCACTGTTAGTTGGACGTGGGTGTTTCTGTGTGTCGGATGGTAGTACCGGGGACGAGACGATACATTCATGCTGAAACCAGTTATCGCTTCGGCGTGGCCCCACCACCTACAAAACCTACCCTCAAGATGGTGTGTTCCAGCATCTAAACTTGAGAGTCAGTTCCTCTCTAGGCTTAGCCATATAGATAGATAGACCAGATGAGATTGTGGCCATCAATTGTTCCAGATTCTCGTTATTCTACAACTTCGAACTCCTCGAAATCCCTTTACAGCGACAACATATCAATAGACCAAATACGGGACATCGCCCGCAGCATCCGCAAACACGAGTGTTGCCACAAAATGAATCACAATTCCCCGAAATACACACGAAAACAGTGTAAAAACTGTCATGGGAATTACACGAAATTCGGGAAATACTACAACTATAACAAGACGTCCGTTCGTTACCATTCGAGTAAACCCGAGAAGGATGGCAGCATTGAAAATCCGACTTATGTCGATACGAAAAAGTTGCCAGATGCAAAAATTAACACAGTATCTAAGAAGCAGGATAGTTGTGTGTGGCTGCGTAGTGGCGAGCATTTCTCGTATGGCAACACCAAACTCGGCTTCTGCTGTCGGAGGAATTACGAGGATGCCAGCAGTGAACTGATTTCGAATAAGTTTTTACAGATTGTGATCACTATATTGATCTTTATTATGGCCGTCTGGTGAGTAGATGCATTTTTCAATTTTACATATTTGCTTTATTAGCGTAACTATATCTATACTAATATTATAAAGAAGTAAAGTTTGTGACGTTGTAGGCGGTAATCTCAGGAACTACTGGTCCGATCTAAAATCATCTTTTAATGCTGTATAGCTTATTTATCGAGAATGGTTATAGGCTATATATCATCACGCTAAGACCAATGAGCGGAGCATCAATGAAGAATGTTTCAAAATTGGGGATTTTTTTTTTTTTATTGTAGCACGGCAAAGTGACTGCACTATGCCTGATGGTAAGCACAGTACAATCCAAAAATAATAGCGACCACCGATTGACACACTGTCCATCGCCGCTGCACATTCCGCTGTGTGTTAGTGTTAGCCCAAAGTAACTATTACGACGAAGTCGCGGGCAGGGGCTAGTATATTATGCATTTGATTGTGGAATAGATACAAAAAAAATTAAAGCAAAAAAAATACTTTTATTACAAATTGTCTTTATGTAAACAATCTCATCCGTACAGTTCAGACGACCAACAAACATATCAATTATATCTACATACTAGCCTCTGCCCGCGACTTCGTTCGCGTAGAATAGATACACTTACACTCAGCAGTTATCAAAATGAAAAAACATCCCGTATTTGAAACATTTTTCATCTGTGCTCCGCTCCTATTGATCTTAGCGTAATGATATATAGCCTATAACCATTCTCGATGAATAAGCTATATAACACTGAAAGAATTATTCAAATCGGACCAGTAGTTCCTGAGATTACCCCCTACAACGCCACAATATCACAACATCACAAACTCACAAACTTTACCTCTTTATAATATTAGTATAGATAAACATATCAATTATATGTTTGTCCACGATGAACTCCGAAACTACTGAATCGATCTTCATGAAACGTTGACATTTATATATAAGTAGCCTCTGCCTGCGACTTGGTCCGCCTGTAATAGTTACTTTCGACTAACACAAACACGCAGTGGAAGCTCTCAAGAAAAAAAAATAACAATTTTAAAACATTATTTACTGGTGCTCCGCTCCTATTGGTCTTAACGTGATGATATGTCGTATACAACCTTCCTCGATGAATAAGATATGAAGCATTGAAAGAATTTTCAGATTCAGATTGGACCTGTAGTAGTTCCTGAGATTACCACAAACTCAGAAACTTTTTTCTTTTTTATTGTAGCACGGCAAAGTGACTGCACTATGCCTGATGGTAAGCACAGTGCAATCCAAAAATAATAGCGACCACCGATTGACACACTGTCCATCGCCGGTCGCCACTATCATGGCGGCCTGTAGAAACTTGACCTTTTTATAATATTAGTATAGATTTTGTCCAACTTGAGAGATAGAATAATTTGTATTTCTATTAATATCTTCAATATTTTCTAATTACAAATTAAATTATTGTCAATGTTGATTATTGTGATTAATGAAGTTTCATCAGTCTCGAAAAGATGGCGCTTTAAATTAGTTTGTTTAAATAAAACTGTGGGACCGACTATTATATATTTTTATTTTGAATTTCTTTTTAAACTCCAGTTTATTTTATGGTGCACGTGTTATGTTAATCTATTTACGTAACCTCGCTTATATTAAGTCCATTTAAACGTATGCTTTTCTCTCGTTTTTAACTCGCGTCGTCATTAAAATTGCAATAACTTTTGATAGATTTTTTTTTTTCGAAATGTCTACGCTATTGACCCAGCAAGGTCTTAACAGCTTCACCGGACTACTAAGGCGAGCGCTTAAGGTACTCGGCCGATTTTATTTTGGCAACCAGCTCAAGGGTGCACGGCACACCTCGGCTTGGCTGTTGCCTGTTGCATGCAAAATCGCGACCTATCTCAGCTAACCTAGCTAACTATTCATATATGTATGAGTTGTTGAAACGTATATGTGTACCAAGCATAGACGCCTCAGCAACTCCTCCATATATTTATTATCGGAAAATTGAGAGTTTTTCAGTTCGATGAGGGAAAAAATAAACCCTTCCACTTTCATGTGTAAGCGTGTAGGCGTGCACGTGTGTGGGGGTGATCGCGTAGT
This sequence comes from Antheraea mylitta, assembly GCA_014332785.1. NCBI lineage: Eukaryota > Metazoa > Arthropoda > Insecta > Lepidoptera > Saturniidae > Antheraea > Antheraea mylitta. Next base: position 2,359,125 of record JACEII010000063.1, on the reverse strand, counting down.
GTTGTAGCAGTAATGTATATTTGTGTGTCACCGTATCGCGCAAGCAACGCACTCAAGGGCTCCCTACCGAGGGATCGAACCTAGGCTTGAGCCGCTGCCGCGGGAGGCCTAATCGGACAGAACTTTTGATAGAGTGAATCGATTTTAGTTAAACAAAGATTAAATGTTACGCGAAAATATGCTTTATGATCCTTTATGATCTTGAAGAGGTTTTATCGTGAACGCAGTATTTTTGCAGTAATACGTAATCGCACAAACAGACAGACAGACATTTCTATAAATGATTGAGGTGTATTTTATTACTAGATACCTGCATTGTTTTTTTTTCACAAAAAAATCTAGAAAGTACGGCCACTTTAGATTTACATACTTATATACATTCAATGTATAGATTAATTCCCGTGAATTTCAGTTTAGTCGTGATGTCGGCGCTATACTTCAGAGAGCACCAGGAGCTGATGTCAATGAAGGAGACACGAATGCACGAGAAAATCACCAACTACCCGCACTACGGGAAACTGAACGGCGCTCAGGTGCATCGCTTGCCCACCGACCAGAATCGAATACAGGTGGGAAATTGTGTTTCCATCATTCTCCATCTCTCTCTTCTCTCCCCCTCGCTCCCCTCTCACACACTTTCTCCTAATTTTCTAAATTTCTCACTCCAACAGTTTGGAATATTTTACCTTCATAAAAGAAGCCATATTTTTAGTCTGTTTTTGTATCTTCTCTCTGGGAGTATGTAGACTAAGTATTCCATTTTGAAGGTAGTCGTATAATTTTAAATGAACAATGCTTGTATGTATATATATATATATATAAAAGAATAACTGACTGACATATCAACGCGCAATCCAAATGACAGGGCCGTGATTAAAATATAAATTATCCTATGTCGCGAGTTTGATCAAATCAGACATAAATGCCAATGTTTCATAATGATCAGTTCAATAGTTTTGGAATTTTTCATGGACAAACATCATGACACTGGATTTTTATAAGCTTAGATAAAGGGCTAGTTTTATAACTTGAGATAATTATTTCCTTACATCGAAATATTAAAAGAGCAAGCTTCCGACTAATTTTAAAGAGGTAACTCCTTAAGAAAGTAAATGGTCCTTCGAGCCGTTCAATACCATAATCTATACAATCAACCCACATTTACTTTCATATTTGTCTTTTACGATTAAAACTGAAAATAACTGAATTGAATTGTCTATAATTTTTCATAATTAAAAACATTGGTGGTTTCATAAATCCATACTTTTAAAAAAATACTTTATAGGTCTTAGCGTCAAACCACAATCTCGTCTGATGTTAACTAACTTTGGTCTAAGATGGCAAAAATGCTAACCTTATAGGGACTAGATTTAAAAATTGACATAATTATTTTGTTACGTCGTAATATTAAAAAAACTAATTTCTGAACTTATTTTAAAGAGATAACCCCTTGACCATCTAAATGGTCCTTCGAGCCGGCTTTGAATCAGTGATCTATACAATTAGTCCACGTGTTGTCTTATCCGCCGTCAAAATTATTATTAATGAATATAATGTTATCTCTATAGACTGGTCTATGTTTTTTTTTTTTTTTTTCAGAATTTAAAATCCTCGCAACAAATGAAGAAACCTGTTAAAGGTAGGAATTATTTATAAGTAAATATGGACTTAACGTAAATCTACTATGGTTTTAGTATATTTGTTGGGTTAAATCAAGCGAACACAGCATTCATATGGCAATTATCTTCTTTTTAATCTACAGCATGCTCTATAAATCATTTGTTTTAAATACTTATAATAAATACACATGTCGATTGAGTGACTAATCAGCTTAATTAAGTTTTATTTTTGAAGTAATGATTTGAAGGTTTTTAAAATTCTGATCGACAATCTTTTCGTGTGACGCAAAACGGTGAGGGTAAACACTGTGTCGGATAGAGTACTGAAAACACGAGTTCTCGTGCGTTCACCGAAGTTAGCAACGTCGGTCGCGGTCAGTAATTGAATAGTGACCTATTGGGGACACTTTTGGTGTCCAGTGAAGATGTAAAGGCCTTGCAAGGCCAATAGGTCAGTTACAAAAATACATTTTTTTTTGGTCAAATGTTTCCCAATAATACAAACATTTCACTTCTATACTGTGTCTTTGGGACACATCCTGTTTTATTTTTCAAACTCTTTATAGTTTTTAGTGTTGACCACCATCGTATTTCATGTTAAATATCAATATAGGCGTGTTTGACGATAGTTTACCTATGGACGTTGAAAATGTAAACGAATGCCTATTTTAATATTAAGGCTTTCGGATGCAAACCTCATATATAGTAGATTCTATCGGTGTTATTATCATGCCCACGCACGCGTAACCACAGATCACGCCGCCGTGGTCTAGGGGTAAATTTCGCTCCCGCACACTCGGTGTGGAGCCCTTGAGTGCGTTGCTTGTGCGATACATTGGCACAAAAATTTACATTACTGCTACAACACTACACGATCACCCCCACACACGTGCACGCCTACACGCTTACACATGGAAGTGGAAAGGTTTTATTTTTTTTTCCCTTATCGAACTGAAAAAACTCTTATTTTCCCATAAAAAATATATGAAGAGGTTGTAGAGGCGTGTATGCTTGGTACACATATGCGTCTCAACAACTCAAACATATATGAATAGTTAGCTAGGTTAGCTAAGATAGGTCGCGAGTTTGCATGTAACAGGCAACAGCCAAGCCGAGGTGTGCCGTGCACCCTTGAGCTAGTTACCCAAATAAAATCGGCTGAGTGCCTTAAGCGCTCGCCTTAGTAGTTCGGTGAAACTGTTAAGACCTTGCCAGGTCAATAGCGTAGTCAGATCGAAAAAAAAACGATGTTATTACAAAAAAGTTAAATACTTGGTTTAAAAAGGTTTCGTAATAAATGCACCGCGCTCGCCCGAGACAAGTTCGCGTTATCCTTTTCTCGCAAGTCTAACTTAATCTAACCAAAGCGAGAGAAAAGATCAAGATGGCGATCATTCAGCGAGCATGGTGTATTTAAAACGTAACCTTTTTAAAACAAGTATTCAATACGCATTTAATGTTTGTGTAATAACACTCAATCAGTCTCTGATCATCATATGAGATAGGAAAATTCCATGTATTTGTCCAGACAAAGGACCTCATAAGACCACCCAGGAGTACACAACATCAATCCCAACTGAAACCCCTCACACGGTACCAACAACTTTGCATCAAGCAAAGAACTTCTTCAGCAACATCATAAGTGAGTACAAACTCTTATTTATCATTCATAATACATATTCCCTTAGGAGGCATCCATTAGTCACGTGAGAAGATCAGGGGGGAATCCATGCTCCGTGGTATTAGTTCCGAACCACTTCACTTGTGCACAATAGCCGAAGTATATTACGTAAAACACCATCAATATTCCAAGATATTGAGTCAAATAACGCGAAGTTATAAATCACTACGTATTATAAAACAGAGTCCTCTGCCACATCTGTCTGTCTGTTCGCGATAAATAAAAAAAACTACTGAATGGATTTTCAAGCAGTTTTCAGTAGTAGATAAAGTGACTCATGAGGAAGAATTAGGTATATCATTTGTCAAGGTTTTTTGATGTGAAACATCTATAAGCGAGGGAAAACTGATTGTTGGCGTGGCGAGACGTGGCGACGCAAAACACGAATATTGCACTATTAACGAAATACTCAAAAACATTTGCAATCCTATCTGTATAAACATAGATTCAAATAGTTTTGTCGGCCACTCGTTATACTAGAGTTACGCGGTACGCGCTGACGGCCTAGCCCTTTTGATAAATGCCTCCTTACTTACCACGCCTGCGCCTATTTGAATTTTTGTATTTAATGAAAATGAATATTTACATAATAAAATAAATAAACAGTCATTATTTTATGGAACACATTTGTAATGCTTCATCTTTTCAGTACGCTGATATATAGCTGATTCTGATCTGCTAGGCGTCCCGTGACAGCTCTTTTTTTTTATTTAAGCACGATAAAGTGAGTGCACTATGCCTGATGTTAAGCATAGTACAATCCAAAAACATCGGCAACCACCGAGTGACAGTTTATCCATCGCCGGTCGTAATGACTAAAGTCGCCCGGTACTGGATATGCACAGGCTGATCCAGAAGCAGAAGCGAGTCACTATGACGGGCTTATTCGCCATATACATGGTGGTTGCGACCCAATGGGGCTGTAAAACCCTACCACCCCGCTGTCGCCATTGCCTCGTTCGTTATTCAGCAGGGTGCACCACGTGCAGGTGTGTTGGATTTGGGTGTCTCAAGTCTTAAGATGTTACTCGACACCCCTTACACCCCCAACTCAGGACAACAACAACCAATATCAGGGCAGGGCAACGTTCGCTGAGTTTTTAATTACAATGTGAAATATACTGCATGACAGATTAAGATCCGGTCAATAACTCCAGATGTAAAATTAATTTACGCAGATCTCATGCTTATAGATACGGTACAAACTTCATCGCCGCAAACCGAGAGGCCAGTGTTAACCACTCGGCAATCTGATATAATCGGCGATAACTGCGTGCCCATAGTCAGCAATAACAACAATGAACTAGATCCCGAATGCCAGGTAAGAGAATAGTAATAATTTTATAACGAATTTTGTAGAGACTAATTTAATTATTAATGTGAAACATCTATAGAGGGAGAGTAAACCTGATTGTTGGCGTGGCGACGCAAAACACGAACATTGCACTATTACGAAATACTCGAAAACGTTTACAACCCTATCTGTATAAATATAAGATTCAAACTGTTTTGTCGACCACTCGTTCCACTAGTGTTACGTGACACGCGCCCACGACCTAGCGCCCTTTGATAAATGCCGCCTAAAACACTGCGCCTGCGCCTAGTTGAATTTGTATATTTTGATTTATTAAGAATGAATATTTATGTAATAAAATAAATAAACAGTCATTATTTTATGGAACAAATTTGTAATGCTTTATCTTTTCATGATGCCATAGCTGATTCCTGTCGTAATCTGTTCTTTTATGCACATAACTTATACAAAACAATTTTGATGTTTTACATTTATCATGCGTCTCATGACGGCTCAGATCTTTTTTTGAATACATGTTTCTTTAGAAAGTACTGGAAAAATAGTGCATTCAAATCGCTACACGTCACATAAGTAAAGCTGTTAATGTTCAATCTATTAGGTGGAATCGATACGAATCTAAAATTAAGCAATGTTAATTTATCCTTCTCTCATTTTGTAGCGCGATCACGGTGGCAGTGAAGAATTGGCAAAATTACAACAAAATTTGTAGCGAATTAGTTATCAAAATGACGGTTTTATTACTTGTGCCATTTGCAAAAGAACGATATTACTACTTATTACATATATATAGGTAATACGAAAACAAAGTGAGCTACGACTGGGTGCTCTGCGGCGCGCTCCCATATGGAATGCTCCCAATGCGCAGCGCACGGTGGCGCTGAGGGCGATCCGGGCGTACCGGACGGTGTCCTCGGCGGCGGCTTTCACGCTCGCCGGCTCCCTTCCTTGGGAGCTAGAGGCAGGAGTTCTCGCCGCCGTGTACGAATCCACGGCGGCGAGGAAACGTAGAGGGGAGCCTCCGGGTCCCAGGGAAATAGAGGCCAAAAGGCAGGAGTTGCGGGAGGAGGCGGTAGAGCTGTGGATGCCGGACCTGGCGGACGCGCGCTTCGGGACGTACACCGTCGACGCCGTCCGCCCGGTCCTACGGGAGTGGATTGGGAGGAGATGGGGCTCCCTGCCGTTCAGACTGGTGCAGGTGCTGACCGGACACGGTTGTTTCAGGTGGTACCTGCACCGAATCGCTCACAGGGAGCCGACCGTCGCCTGCCATGAGTGCGGTGCTGAGGAGAATACCGCGCAGCACACTCTCTCAGAGTGTGTTGTGTGGGAGGTGAAGCGCCGCACTCTAGTGGCGGTGGTAGGGGAGAATTTGTCGTTGCCGAGCTTGGTTTCGCCCATGCTCGGCAGTGAGCAGGCGTGGCGAGTAGTGGCCTCCTTTTGCGAGGAATTCATCTCGCAAAAAGAGGTGGCTGAGAGGACCCGTGGGGCGGACCCACTAAGTAAGTGGGCGTCTCCGCCATCGGAAGACCGGCAGGAGGAGGCGTCGCTTTGCCCAACTCCTCCTGCCACCGCAGCCGGACCTGAGGGGATGTAGTCGGGGGGCTCATCCCTCAAAATCAAATCAAAATACCCTTTATTCAATTTAGGCCCTGAGAAGGCGCTTATGAAAGTCAAAGCTACCACCGGTTCGGCAAACAACCCAGTCATCGAGAAGAACCGGCAAGAAACTCGATCTGGTTAATCTTTTCATGTTACATATTTTTACAAAGTTCAATTTAGTTACAAAGTTTTTAGTTGATGTGCACATAGGAGCGTCACTTCCAGACGTCAATCGTTCACATACTGGTCCACCCAATAATAGCCTTTAGATATTAAAACCCGCTTGACATAGCTCTTGAACTCACTATCCGTCAGATCGGTAACCTGTTTATTGATTTTGTTATAGAACCTAACAAACTGTTATTGGACTTCGTGAGCCTGAAGCATGGAATGACCAACTTGTTGCAGTTTCTAGTATTTCAATTATATTGGTCTTTTACTTGATCCAGCATGTCTAAGTTTTTGCGGACATACATTAAATTATCAAAAATATATTGGGAGGGCATAGTTAAGATACCGAATTCCTGAAACATAGTCTTTAATGATTCGCGAGGCCCCATATTATAAATTGCTCGAACTGCTCGTTTTTGTAATAGGAATATGGTTTCCACCTCAGCTGCTGTACCTCTCCCCT
>JACEII010000063.1:2304292-2345716 GCA_014332785.1 Antheraea mylitta | reverse complement strand
CCGCAGCGCCACCTATCGGGTCTGATTGTGAATCTAAACCAATCTCGGATCCACTGGAATACGCACACAAAATTTCATCAAACTCGGTCCAACCGTTTGGGAGGAGTTCAGTGACATACACACTAGGGTGGCCCAAAATATTAAAATTTCGACTTGAGATTTTCAGGATCTTTATCATTTTTCTTGTAGAAAAAAGTAAAATAATGAGAAAAATAATTAAAAAGAAAAAAAATCGATTTTTGATGATTTTGGAAATTTTAAAAAATTTGGAGTGACCTCTTAAAAATTTTTTTTTGAGCTGTCTTTTGGAGAGGGCTCTTAAAACATCAAAAACTAACATATTTTCACCCGAGACTCAAAAAAAAAATAGTCGGTTTTTTTGGGCCACCCTAATACACACGTACAGATGAAATTTATATATAAAAATACATATATATTAATTCTCTACAAATATTTAAATTTATTATCGGTTTTCATTGATAATACAAAACGTAACTCTCTTTTTTTCTATCTTCACCAACGCCATATCTCATGAACGTTCCGTTCGCGTCGCACAATCACGCGTTTCCGTAACGCTCTAGTGACGCATTCACTAAACTCAAGCGTGCATAAACAAGTTTTTCTACGAAGACATAAACCTGCGGTTAATTATAACGGTATTTTTATCGACATTAAAAAATTAAAAAATATCGACATAGTCATGGAATATTCGATAATTACGATTTATCTATATTTAGTTAATTTCGTATTGTTACGTATTTTAAGGTATTCCATTCTGTTTCGCATATTTGTTTTTTTCTTGAGCTTGCAATTTTCAGGATGAAATTTGTATGAATGTTTTTTATAATCGTAGGTAAAGTTATGGATTTAGGTTAAAGAAATGTGCATGTAAAGAAATGAGTAACGAATAAGAGAAGCGAATTGGTTGGGGGTACTCAAAAATATTGATAGAATTGGTAAATTGAAGTTAAAAAATCGCTATGTAACAAAATGAGTAAACTAGTAAAAAAAAAAGATATTTGGGGTACTCAAAAATATTGATAGGATTGACAGATTGAGGTACTCAAAAATATTGATAGAATTGACTGATTGAAGTTAAAAACTGTCTATGTAAAAGATGAGTAAACGAATAAAAAAAGCGATTTGGTTGGGGGTACTCAAAAATATTGATAGCATGGACAGATTGAAGTCCAAAAATTTCTAAGTAAAAAAAAATACTAAACAAGTAAGTCAAGAGATTTGGGGGTACTCAGAACTACTGATATAAATGAAAGATTGAAGATGAAAAAAGATATTCATTTGTTCAAATGACATTTTATTTCAATACATGATCAGTAACAGAAAGATTTTGTTAATCTTCTTCGTCATTAGGCAAAGATAAATCACCTTAGTACCTACTGGCTAAATTTAGTATTACCAATAATAAAAAAATGAGCTGTCAAGGGACGCCTGGCAGATATGAAACGTCAAGATTGTTTTGTATAAGTTATATGCATAAAAGAACAGATTATGACAGGAATCAAATATGTCATAATGAAAAGATAAAGCTAAAAAAATACAAATTAGTTCCATAAAATAATGACTGTTTATTTATTTCATTACATAAATATTCATTTTTATTAAATACAAAATACAAAAATTGTAAATACAATCAATTAGACGCTGGTGCTGTGTGTTTGGCGGCATTTATCAAAGGGCGCTAGGTCGTCGGCGCGTACCGCGTAACACTAGTAGAACAAATGGCCTACAAGATAGAGTTGCAAATGTTTTTGAGTATTTCGTTAATAGTGCAAAGTTCGTGTTTTGCGTCACCACTCCAACAATCAGATTTACCCTCCACCTATAGATGTTTTACAACAAAAATGGGAAAACACTAAATTGTATTCCCTATTCGTCATATCATGCTCCTTAAGTCTACAATACTACAATATTTGTAGAATTGTTGATTAAAAAAACACTCAATATACCTTACAAAATAATTATATACTAGTTATAAATCTACTAACATTTACTATGCACGTTATGTTATAGTATTTATACATTCCCTAAGTGCGATTATTATTAATATATCCGTCCTTAAATATATTTAAAAATCTTACGAGTTTTATCTATGCTTATCTTTTTGTCTCTGGTGCTTTTTAAAGTCACAACATGACCGTAGACTAGAACAAGATGGCCACCGTCTTGTTAGTTCATTGAAGTTGTATCAATAAACTTGTAATATCGTTGCTCACTTGACAATGGCAGTAATAGTCTACTAAATAGAAGACTGGTTGCCAAAAATAAAATAGAAGAAGAAGACCATAGACTAAATTGATTTTTTGTTACTTCTGAAGTGTCAAGGAGATTGTATCTTGTAAAAGAATCCTAAAAGATATTAACCCCTGCACTAACAAAGACTATAATGGTTTTATTAAAATAAAGTGAAATACGTATTTGTATTCTTGCTTTAAAAAGGTTACGTTTTTAATGCACCGCGCTCGCTGAAGGTTCGCCATCTTGCTCTTTTGTCTCGCTTTGATTAGGTTAGACTTGCGAAAAAAGGATAACGCGAACTTGCCTCGAGCGAGCGCGTTGCACTTAGTATGAAACATTTTAAAGCAAGTATTTAATACGTATTCAACTTTTTTGTAATAACACCGTAAGGGTTTAAGCTTCTTACAAACGTAAACCTTATGAGGCACAGGTCAACAGATTGTTGGCAGCATAAGTTTTAAAAAAATATATTTATTACAAAATTTAAACAATAACAAATGTTATTTTTATATAAAATGTATAATTTATATAAAATTATATAATGTAAATGTGTAATTTTTATTTACAATGTATTGTTAAATTTCGTGTCTATAGACGCAAGTTCTAAATGTCGTAAATTAAAAAAAAAGTAAATAAAAATATTATCCGCCATTTTCAGATTTGGGTCTTAACAAATCAGCCGAGGGGTTAATATTTTTTGTAAAATTGTTTTATGAATTTGTTTTTTTATTTTTCTTTTTCTCTTTTGAAGTTATCGCAGAATATATTATTACTAGAATATTCGATAGTTTTTAATATTTGATAGTTAAACTAAAAGTTATGAATATTAAAGTATTTTTTGCAGCTTTCTTGACTGGTATTGGTAACGGGCTGTTTGAATAAATTTAAATAATACAAATTTGTCGTTTGAAAAGGATTTTTTTTTATATCATGGGAGGCAAACGAACAGATGGGTCACCTCATGTTAAGTGATCAACACCGTCGATACACACTTGCAACGCCAGGGAAATCGCAAGTGCGTTGCCAGCCTGTGTTATGGGAGGGACAGAAAGGGAAGAGGAGAGTGTGAAGGTGAGGGAAAGTGGGCCTCCCGCGCTCTCACTGACCGAACGAAACGCAACAATGCAAGCACTATTACTTCAACATCTTGTTAGTTCATTGCAATGACTACAATAAACTTGTAATATCATTACCTATTTGGCAATGGCAGAAATCATCTAAAAGATATAAGAAATAAAAAGGTATATTATTAATACTGACAATTCAATATACATTGTATTTTTTTTTTCGAAACTGACTACGCTGTTGACCTAGCAAGGTCTTAACAGCTTCACCGAACTACTAAGACGAGCGCTTAAGGCACTCAGCCGACTTTACCCGGGCAACTAGCTCAAGGGTGCACGGCACACTTCGGCTTAGCTGTTGCCTGTTACATCCGACTCGCGACCTATCTTAGCTAACATAGCTAACTATTCATATATGTTTGAGTTGTTGAGACGCATATATGTACCAAGCATACACGCCTCAACAACCCCTCCATGTATTTTTTATCGGAAAATTAGAGTTTTTTCAGTTCGATAAGGGAAAAAAATAAAACCCTTCCACTTCCATGTGTAAGTGTGTAGCGTGCACATGTGTGGGGGTGATCGTGTAGTGTTGTAGCAGTGTTATAAATTTTGTGTCACCGTATCGCGCAAGTAACGCACTCAAGGGCTCCCTGCCGAGGGATCGAACCTAGACTTGAGTCGCTACCGAGGAAGGCTTAATCTGGTATACATTGTATAATTAGAAGCTAGAGATAAGAGATAGAATCTCATTTACACTTTTGCTTTATTGTAGTCCGGTGAAGCTGTTAAGACCTTGCTGGGTCAATAGCGTAGACATCTCGAAAAAAAAAATTATTTTAAAAATCAAGGCTCTCATAGATTTATGACTTTATTGTCAAACAGCCCGAAAGGTTTATTTTTAACACGTTCCCTTTAATGCTATATTTTAATGTAATTGTAGTTGTTATTTATTCTCAGTAATAAAGAAAATTTATTTTTACAAAAAAGTAGCCATAATTTTTTATATTATTTAATATCATTTTTAAACTGTTGTAAATATTTCGTATATTGTTTTTAATGCAACCAGTGTAGCGTCATTTCGTTTATTGGCTTGGCAGATACATTTGCCACTGTCAGTGATTTGATTTATATTCCATGTAATTTTATAAGTATTTTCGTTATTTTTAACGTAATGAATTATAAAGACGCTGTATAATGTATCCCGTTGTCATTAAAAATGTTTGTAGCGATATTTTTAGTCCATTTTCTAAATCAAACATTGACATTCCATATGAGTACTTAATTAGTATTATGAATCTAATATATTCCTTTTAAAAGTATATATATTTTAAGTAATATTATTGTAAATTTATTACAAGGTATAAAGGATAAACAATTAGTAGAAAAAAAATAGTTTTAGTATATACACTTATTGTTAATCGAGATAAATGTAAACTATATGAATTAAGATAAGTACATCGTTTCTACATGATCTATAGGTTATCTGTATTTTATCAGGGGTACAAATAAAAAGTATCGAATCATATAAGCTTTTAATATTTATTAAAAAAGCGTATATATATATATATGAATAACGTATGATCTAAAGTATGGAGTATAGAGCTATTGAGAACCGTGTCTGTGTATGAAAAAGTGTCCGTGAAAATACATTAAATTAGTGTGGCTCCAGGCATGTATCCAAACTTTTGGTTTGAGTGGGGACATATATATACCTATTTCGTACTTCACCGTGGTTATGATCTCGATTATCTTATGTAACATGGGTTTTTTTATGTCATATAGGAGGCAAACGACAGGCAGGTCACCTGTTAAGCGATCACCGCTGTCCATAGACACTAGCAACCCAGAGGAGTCGAACGTGCGTTGCCAGCCTGTGTTTGGGGGAGTGGAGAGAAAGGCAAAGGGGTTAAAGGGGAGGGGAAGGAAGAGGAGAAGGGAGGGAAGATGGGTCTCTGGCACTCTCACTGACCGAACCAAACGCAAAAATGCAAGCACTGTTACTTCACGTCGGTTTTCTGTGAGAGGGTGGTACTACCCTGGGCGAGCCGACACATTCATGCTGAAACCAGTAATAGCTTCAGCTTAGCTCTAACACCTACAAAAGTTACGGGGTAGGGGTAAATCCCAACTAACAAAGGGGGCTCTGTATACGTGACTATGTGGCGCTACAGTAGCGACATGGTTAATCGTCGTTTAGTTATTTGAATAAATTTTTTAAAAGTTAACACCTTAAAATAACTAAAATTATTATTCGAAGCTCACAAAAATTCTATCACACTCAACAATTCATACGGTAGTTATTTTAGGTTGTAATAACAAGGTTATTTCGGACTACCCATAAATTTTGTTTATGTCATTATGAAGGGTTTTAGAACTATTATTTAATACTTAGAGCTGGACACTTTTTCAACATATCACCGAAATTAGATAGTTTTCTTTGCCTCTACATTCCATAATCTAAAGGTTAAAAAATATTGCATGTCAAAAATGACATATACCGCCATCTTAATTTTGTTCAATATTTGGACACTTGAGTTTTTGGCGGGATCTTGGAATGCCATGTAGTGGTCTTTATATTTTATCCATAATCTTGTGTTATTTGGCTCTATACAATATAGAGATAAGAATGTAATGTTGGTGGTGCTTTACGTAATATAGTTTGGTTAATGTGCACAAGTGAAGTGGATCGGAAATATACCACGCGGCATGGATTCTGACTTACCACAAAAACTCACAAGAGAGTTCTAACAAGATGGCCACCGTCTTGTTAGTTCATTGAAGATATATCAATAAACTTGTAATATCGTTACTCACTTGACAATGGCAGTAATGGTCTACTAAATAGAAGACTGGTTGCCAAAAATAAAATAGAAGAAGAATATTTGGACACTCATCTGTATCCTTCATAGGCTATCCCGCGCGTTTCTAAACGAATTAGACAAATTGTATTTAGAAGTATTTATGATATAATACATAGATACGTCACGAATGGATTTTTAGATTTTAAAAACGATCGTAGATAAGTTAAACATCTTACACAAATAGTATAGATAATAAATATAAAATATAGATAAGTAAGTACACTTATACATCACAGATAAAAGATATAGGTCGATTATTATTTTAGTAAAATGCAACATATATTCTCAAAACCTTCTATTCATTGCCTTTTTAAATCTGTGAATAATTATTTTCTGGAATCATAACCTCACTTTTTGATACAATTTCATGGTGTTGTGGATTAAGCTCGAACTGAAAAATATGACCGACTCAAGTAACTTTAGCTATATTTGAAATAATTACAATCGAAAATATAATTTTCATAAAACTGCATACGCAAATAGAAATACGGACAGAAAATAATTTAGTATTTTACTTTTTAAGGAGACTAATCTCACAGAACTCAAATATATTTATCTTTAAGGCGATTGCTCCCACGTGACCTAATAACATTATTTTTCAGAACTATAACATTTAGATAACTATGTGTTTTATATATGAGTTACTTCAAATTAGTTTTTTAACGTGTAATCTTTTGAGATCTCGTTTCAAACTGTTAGATCTGAGATTGATAGCATATTAAATGGTAATATAAAAGATATTATTCAATAGTTTAGAATCTTATATCCCTAGAAATGTATTTAACTATATTAATGAATTACCTTAGTGTCTACGCGTGTTAAGGTTTTAATTAAGGTATTCTTGCCATATGTCTATTTCATTTGAAATTGTATTGCAATATATAAATTATACGAAGAAATTTGTTTTATTTTATTTATGTTAATATTGTGGTATCTGAAAACGAAGGCTTCATTATTGAAGTGAGAAGATTCTTTAGGTGATTAGGCGTAATTTTTTAACAGGAGATACACTTATAATTTTAATAACTAATTAAATTAAATACATAACCTTATTGAAGTCTAACCTCGATAAATTGAAAACCTGTAAAATTTAAAAAATATGCCCCCATCATTACAAAACCTAAAACCCTCCATGCCTCACAATCTCAACCTTCTTTCTGTAAGTCAAAATAAAAAACTTAAGCCGTCACGTGGCGCCTGGCAGATGTGAAACATCGAAATTGTTTTGTGTAAGTTTATGCCTAAAAGAATAGATTACGACAGGAATCAGCTATGGTACAATGGAAATATAAACTATTACAAATTTGTTCCATAAAATAATTACTGTTTATTTAATTACATAAATATTCATTTTTTTTAATACAGATATTTAACCAGTCACAGTCGCGATGTGTTAGGCGGCATTTATCAAAGGGCACTATGTCGTCTGCGCGTGCCGTGTAAAATTAGTAGAACGAGTGGCCGACAAAAAAAATCTTATGTCTATACGGATAAGGTTGCAAATGTTTTCGAGTGTTTTGTTAATAGCACAATGTTTATGTTTCGCATCGCCACGCCACCAATTAGGCTTACCCTCCACCTTTAGATGTTTCACATCAATAATTAGAGTAAGTGGATAGCTGGGACTTGTAACAGCTGGGAAACTTAGCTATCGAACTCCTACGCTAGCAAGGGATGCGGAATCTTAAGTGTTACTTGATACAGCGAAATATCCCTCTTCTTTTCTGACGATTTGGTGTGTGAAAACAGTCAGTCGCTGTTTTGCATACGCATTGAATGTGTCGTCGTTCGTCGTTGAAATACAACGCGTACAAATACTTAATATTGTGGTACCGCATCGCTTTCCTATTAAAGAAACCCCGCCTCAACAACGGAACAGCTATAACTGTTTTCGTCCTTTGGTGAGTACATTATAGTTCAAATGATTATTCTATTTTAATAAGTGTTTATGCGCCTCAACCCCCACGATTCAAACCTAAATACTCAACCGCGTCGGGCTATTTACACGCCTGAGGTTATCCACACCAGTACGGAACAAGCCACTTACCTTTCTCATGATAATTTGAGATATAAATTGGACCTTTGTAACTGAAATACGACAATAATTTTATAACCTAGTAATTCTATCATATAAGACTCTATAAGTGAAAAAATTGAGCCTTCACGGTTTTGAAACAAAACGATTTTGAAACATTCTTCATTGGTGTTCCGCTCCTATTGGTCTTAGCGTAATGATATATAGCCTTCCTCGAGAAATAAGCTAAGATTAGAGCATTCAACCAAACAAAGAAACCGTCCAGTTTCATAATAATAATAAACTCTATATTGAACACACCTTAAAGATAAAATTAGACATTCGTTAACAATATGTGTACACTTAGGCGGCCTTATCGCTTAGAGCGATCTCTTCCAGGCAACCCTCAGGAGACATTCAATTTCTTAAAATACCGGGTGGCAATAGAAATAGACACATACTTACAAAAAAATAATAAAAATATATAGAAAATGTAAAAAGAAATAACGCAATAAAACAGATCTGTAAGACAGCGAGAGGTAATGCCGGTGGAGATATTTTTTAAATAAGTGTCAAGGATCTTGCCTACCTAATATCCCAAGGGAGTGCATTCCATAGACGTACAGCTTGAACCGCAAATGATCTATTATAAAATTTAGTATGACAGATAGGGAATTTGAGTAAACTTTGAGAACATAGACGACGCGATAGAGAATCTCTGAAACCTAACATCTCGAATTTATATTTTAGGTAGGGAGGGGAATTGGGATTATGAAGAACGTTGTACAGGAGAGACAGAATGTGGCTGTTTCGTCGGTACCGAATAGGTAGCCATTTAAGCTTTGACCGGTATTCAGACACATGATCAAATTTTTTAAGTCCATAAAGCGAATGCATGTATTCTGTAGCCGCTCCAATGTATTAATTAATTCCTCATTAGCGTCCAGGTAGCAGACATCAACATAACCAAGGAAAGGCAAAAGTAATGATTCTGCAAGTATGACTTTAGTCGATGTAGGTAACAAATTGCGCACTCTTCTCAATGAATGTCGTCATTTCTAACTGCATTAGAGGATATAGCTTTAATACTATTTTCTACCTCTTTTTCAGTAACTCGATTAAAGATGAAGCTATTATACAACGGTTTTGACAAATTTAGTAAATTGTTCAATGTTTCTGATTTCGTGATCAAATGAAGTTGTGGACATTGGATGTAAAATGGTGGTTTAAAGCTTCGACAGCCATATTAGTTGCCACAAGATATCTTGACTTCCCAACTCCTACTGATTTTAAAAATTTCCAGATGTTCAATAGATACATGAATATGTCGTCTCTGCGAATCTCTGCACATTCTACTACACCGATTACGTAGATTACGCATTATATTTGGTTGAATTTTTTTCAGATGGATCTTTTTAATATTTAGATTTTCCAATATTCCTTTTCTTCATTAATTTACGTAAATCAGAGTTTAGCCAAGGAGCAGGTAAATGTTTTAACTTAACAGCATGGAGCATGCCGATCATATAGTTGAGTAAGGAGAGAGTTAAATATTTCAACCATCTTATCAACACGTTGGCCCTGAATTACTGCATTCCAGTCAAGCATCTGAGTATCTTGGAGAAGCCTTTCTATATTTAATTTATTAAAATTACGCTGCATTACTACTTTATGTTTCAATTTAGGAGGTCGTAACTTATACGATAAGTAAACAAGATCATGATAAGGAAGGCGTCAGCTGAAAGTTGCCTTTATAATATTACTATATATAAATTAATAACCTTACATTATTCGACTCTATAGTTTGTAATATTGGTCGTAATCTACGTTTTGTTTATTGTTTTTTTTTTTTTATATCAAAGGAGGCAAACGAACTTGTGGGTCACGTGATGTTAAGTGATCACCACCGTCCATAGACACTAGCGACATCAGGGACGTCGCAAGTAAGTTGCCAGCCTGTATATGGGAGAAGGAGGGGAAGGAAAAAGGAAGGGACGTGGGCCTCCCGCTCTCTCACTGACCGAACGAAACAACAATGCAAGCACTGTTATTTCACGTCGGTTATCTGTGAGAGGGTGGTGCTATCCCGGGTGAGCCGACCCATTCATGCTAAAAACCAATAATAGCTTCAGCGTATCTCTACCACCTACAGAGACATGTTGAGTTTTTGCCGGGATCTTAGTCTGTCATGTACTGGATTTTATATTATATTTGTAATCTTGTGTTATTTCACTCTATATTTTGTAACTTTGGTGGTGTTATGTATTGTATTTGGTTTATTGGGAATAAGTGAAGTGAATGGAAAATAATATCACGGATCATGAAATCCTGAGATGCCACAAAAACTTCCTGGAAGGTTCTCACAAGGGATTCACCAACTTACTCGTATTAGAATATTGATTCACACGACGCTTAATGATCGCACGACGCTTGATATTATTCACTACGTGACAATGGCAGTAATAATCTGAAAGATTGATTGTCAAAAATAAAGTAAAAAAAAAAAGATTACATGTTTTATATCCTTGTGCCTGAATTAATTGTAAATACTTTCTAAAGTTGACCATATCCCCTTGCCTTTGGGAAACCAAAAATATATCATCCGTTTTTGAAGTAAAACTTCTAATGTGATTTCCATCAAGATTGCGTTAAACGTTTAACGCTACCATGGAGGGGATATGAAAGCACTGTTGAGTTAAACGTTCAATACTTCTGGGGAGGTGGAATAGAAAGAGACAGAGCGAGAGTGAATGCGTGGCACTGGAAGGCATGCGCGTAGTACACCTGTTTATATAAGTACTAGCCTCTGCCCGCGACTTCGTTGGCGTGGAATAAAGAAATTTTTATTTCTAACACGCAGCGGAAGCTCTCAAAAGGAAAAAAACCCCGATTTTGAAACATATTTTATTTGTGCTCCGCTCCTGTTGGTTTTAGCGTGATAATACTTAGCCTATAACCATTCTCGATATATGAGCTATATAACATTGAAAGAATTTTTCAAATAGGACCCAGTAGTTCCTGAGATTACCCCCTACAACGCCAGAGGCTGCGTTTCAAATTCCCAGCTTGATATAAAGATTTAGAGGGGTGGAAGCAACAAGGGAAAGGGGTGATTTCTCCTCCCCGCGGACAGTCATAGTTACTGAGATATTCATGATCAAAGGTTTGAGGTTAATCACTGGTAATTTTACCAACTTGATAATTTTTAAGTTAAAACAGTTTCGTCATAATTTGGTTAGATTAGGTTAGACTTGCGAGAAAAGATAACGCGAACGGCCGCGGCAGCCGTCGGCGAGCGCGGTGCATTTAATACGAAGGTACCCCACTGTGCTATTGTTTCGTAACGATATTAATCTCCGCTGTAGATTGTAGTCCGGTGAAGCTGTTAAGACCTTGTTTGGTCAGTAGCGTAGTCTGTTTGAGAAAAAAAAATCACTAAAGATTTTGTCTCAATATGTATTTTTAGATCTGTTTACTTTTCAATTCTACTCAACTATAATATTTCCACAATGTCAAAACCTCGTTTTGGAAGTGTTTGATGGGATCTTGGAATTTCATTTAGTAATTTTTATAATTTATTCATAGTCTTGTGTTATTTGGCTCTATTTATGGTGGTGTTTTACATAATATAGTTCGGTTATTGTGCACAAATTAAGTGGATGAGAAATAATAGCAAGGAGCATGGATTCTGACTTGCCAAAAAAACTCTCCAGAAAGGTCTAACAAGACGGCCACTATCATGTTAGTTCATTTAAATGATCACAAGAAACTTGTAATATTTACAAACTTGATAATAAAAATAAAATAAAAACAATATATTTGTATAGTGTCTAAAACTCGTTTTGCTTAAATGTCAAAAGGTCAGTAACCTCTGACGATCGCAACACACTAAAAGTAAAAATATATTCAAACATAAAACAAATATCGCCTCGAAATAGCTTCGGATAATCGAGATCTATATATAGACTCCCCTCGCCTCTTCGATTGCGCATAATATATCAGAGTTGTATTTTATTCGACCATAGAGTTTGGATTCTACGAACCTCTTAAGTCACTTAAAAAATTTTATAGACTTTTTTCAACAGGAAAATAGAGATATTAAAAAAATATGACCACAATACTGCCTTCACGCACGTTCAAAATAAATACCGTCAGATTATAACGCAACAAACAAAACAACAATGTAGTAAAATACATATGAAGCAACCTAAACCGGTATATCAAACCGGCCAGATGTAATACTTAAATTGGCCACAGATTAATAAAAAAATACGCTAGCGCGTTAAAACCTTTGTTATGGTTCCATTCACACGACGCAAAAAAGTAGTAAGATACTAATATATTTGGAATGTTCTTGAATGGAAAACTTATTTAGCCGCATTGAGCGATTTAAAAACTACATATTTGGTAGGGAAAATATATTGTGGGTTTGACCGGCCAGACATAATACTAAAATGACCACAGATTGATAAAAAATAGGCTAGCGCGAAAAAACCTTTGTTATGGTTCCGTTCACACGACGCAAAAAAGAGATGAATATATTTTGAATGTTTTTGAATGGAAAATTTATTTAGCCGCATTGAGCCATTTAAACGCCATATATTTGGTAAGAAAAAAACGCATAGGTTCGCGTGACAGATTACCTAGTCATGCTCGTGACGCTTGATCCAGACATAATAAATACTTGATGTCTTCTATATGTGTTTGATTTTCTGTACTTACGGGTAAAATCTTATGATTTCGTGTCACTGATAATAGAATCATATTCAAAATACTTTATTCAATTTAGAGCCGGAAAAAGCACTTACAAACGTTAAAACTAACACCGGTTCGGAAAACAACCCACTCATCGAGAAGAACCGGCAAGAAACACGATCTAATTTATCTCTTCATCATACATAACATATTTTTACGAACATATTATTTACTAGCTATGCCCGCGACTTCGCCCGTGTGGAACCTAATGTAAAGAACAGTGGTTAATAAAATCATCTGAATGTATTAAACCCGTTTACTTCTCTACTTTCCTCTCATACTTACGCCGCGTCGTCATTAAAATTACAGTTACTTTTGATAGAGAGGACCTATCTAATATCTTTAAACGAGCAATTCTTGTATATTTTTATATATGTATATATTCATGATCTCGGAAATGGCGTCATCTATTTCCGTGAAATTTAATATATAGGTAGTCTCGGGGACGATAAATTGATCTAGCTAGATTTAATTCATAGAAAACTTTTTTTTTACTAAGATTTCAATAAAAAATGTTTTTTAAAGAACCGAGCTAGGCTCGGTCGCCCAGGTACTTTTAATTAAACAAAGACTACGTTATCTTCGAAGATATGCTTTACGATGTTTTTGGTATAGTTTTATTGTGAACCCAATATTTTAGCAGTGATACGTGTTCATACAAACTGACAGATATAACAACAAACATTTCTAAAAATAATTGAAATGTATTTTATTAGTTATTCCTAGACACTTGAAACAATTTTTTTTTTTCACGAAAATCGACAAAGTAGAGACACGTTAGATTTACATTCTTATTATATGTGTAGATAGATATAGACAATTCCATTTGTTTTTGGTGGATACACAGCATCATTTCCAAACGTTACTATCATTCACATATTGATCCACCTTATATCCTTTCGATATTAAAACCCGCTTGACATACCTAACGCTGACACGTTCGAGACGTATTGCGCTTGCGATAGATTAGCGATACATTATAGTTATCAGTGTATATGTATTATTGATACTTTGTATTGAGCTAGTGCAGCCCATCATATGCGTGAATAATTAACAAACTGTATATAATTATTGCTCCGAACGCTGTCATTATCATATCATTTTTCACACAATCCATCCTTACCTTTTTCGGTCTTCCTCTACTCTTATATTTTTTTTTATCGTAGCACGGCAAAGTGACTGCACTATACCTGATGGTAAGCACAGTACAATCCAAAAATAATAGCGACCACCGATTGACACACTGTCCATCGCCGGTCGCCACTATCATGCCGGCCTGTAATAAGCTGGATATGCACAGGCTGATCCCGAAACGCGACCCGTAGAAGCGAATCACTATTACGGGCCTTTTCGCCATATGCATGGTGGTTGCGACCCAGTCGGGCTGTAAAACCCTACCACCCCGCTATCGCCATTGCCTCGTTCGTTATTCAGCAGGGTGCACCACGTACAGGTGAGGTTGGCTTGGGTGTCTCAAGTCTTATGATATTATTCGACACCCCTTACGCCCCAAAATATCCGTCCACCATCATACTAAAACTTATCTAGTTACATGACTTTCATCTCTCCTCATGGCATGCCCATACCATGCTAACCTACATATTACTCGTCAGCTTCTCTGCCACTGGTGCTATTTTCAAACTACCTCTGATATACTCATTCTTAATCTTATCCATTCTAGTTACACCACACATCCACCTTAACATTCGCATCACTGCTACATGTAATCTTCTCTCATCCGTCTCTTTCGTAGCCCAACACTCAAATGCACACAGCATGACTTCCTTATACACATACACCTTCACCTTCCACTTGAGTGATTAAAGGCATTCGTTGCTCCCAGAAAACTTTCAGCAATTCTTCTTATCATGATATTGATCACAAATACCTATAGATTAAATATATTACACAATGGATTTTTAAAATAGTATTAATGTCCTAATAATTCTTATTGAAGCAAGCCAGCTAATATAAATGTAAAAAAAGTCGATGCGATCATATACACAGAAGTGAAAACTCAAAACAATGTTGGTGGCGCCGATGAATTCGCAGCGTCTTTTAGCAGGGTATTCTATTTAGTGGACTGCATATACGGGGATGCCAATATTTTATGCGAAACTATATTGCGATCTATTGTTAAGTCATTGTGATGAGCTATGTGACAAATGGAGACGATATTGGTAAAGAATTGGGAAGGAAGATATTGGCACATATCTCGTGTCGTTTGCGGTGTCATCTGGCTAGACGGTTAGATTATTTTTGATGCATTTCACGGGTTGTTCTTGTCACCAGACTGTTGTACACCATTGTCTATAAAAGGGAGTGTTGGCACGCACTATATGCAATGATGCGATTATTACTACTAAAACACTCGAACAAACGAAAAATGCAACTGTGTGAGGTCGCGGTGCGATGCGGTCACTCCGTCTAGCGGTCCGCTAACGACTGTTGTATTGCCAATGGAAGGATAGCGGGGTGGAAAGGTGACAGCTAATAACAATGCCGCGGCAAATTTAAATTCTATAAAGCGGCGCAACCAAATGTAATTTATACTATGATCTCTTTTGAATTTTTCAATGGTATATAGTGTGGATTATTCAAATTTTGTAATTCGTAAATTGAAATTATTATCATCAGTCTTTCTTTGAAATCTATTGCCACTGCAAATAATAATTATATACTTTCGATGTGAAATATATATAGGTGCGGGTAAACCTGATTGTTGGCTTAGTGAAGTGGCGACGTAAAACACGAACATTACACTATTAACGAAATATTCAAAAAACATTTGCAACCCTATCTGTATGAACATAAGATTCAATTTGTTTTGTCGGCCACTGGTTCAATTAGTATTACGTGTACTCGCCGATGACCTAGCGTCCTCTGATAAATGCCGCTAAAAATACTGCACCTGCGCCTAGTTGTACTTTTGTATTTAATAAAAAAGAATATTTATGTAATAAAATAAATAAACAGTCATTATTTTATGGAATAAATTTGTAATGCTTTGTATTTTCATGCCATAACTGATTCCTATTGTAATCTTTTCTCGATCTGACTACGCTATTAACCTAGCAATGTCTAAACAGCTTCACCGGACTACGCTGTGGTAATCTGTTCTTTTATGCATATAACTTACAACTTCGATGTTTCACATCTGCCAGGCATCCCGCGTTTTATACAGTATATTGATTCATCAAACATATGATGGGCTGCACAATCTCAATACAAAGTATCTATGTTAGATGTACACAGATTCTTATACTATGCGTCGCTAATCTAACGGAAGCCGCGAAAGCGTAGTACAGTCCGTCACACTTACTAGCATGTCATGACGCGAAATTATAAATTTATCTCCAGCCAAAAAAAATACCGCTCAACGCGCCTTAAGAAGCTTTCACTTAAAAAAATGAACAAAAAGTCATACCGTGTCGCGTGTATACGGAACATAATTTACCGGTCAAAGCGCTATAGGCTATGTTTCTTCGGCTGGACAAACATTAACGTAGTTAAATTGATCAAATTCCGTTAGTAATGGTTAGTTGTTCTCGAACTTTACACGCGCGTTGACGTTTAAATCGGCGACAGAACCAACAAATGTTTATATAAGTGTTTATTATCTACTTAAATTGGAATCATGTAAGTATTAAATTAATACTAATAGTTGTAATTCGTCCATAGTTATCAATAGGTACTAATATTATAAAGAGGTATAGTTTGTGATGTTGTAGGGGGTAATCTCAGGAACTACTGTTCCGATTTTAAAGATTATTTCAGTGTTATATAGCTCATTTACCGAGGATAGTTATAGGTTATGTATCATCACGCCAAAACTAATAGGAGCGGAGCACCAATAAAGAACGTTTCAAAATCGGGAATTTTTTCCCTTCAGAGTTTCCGCTGCGTGTTAGTGTTAGCCCAAAGTAACCATTCCACACGTAGTCTGGTGAAGCTGTAAAGGCCAAAGAATTAAGGCCAATAGTGTAGTTAGTTCGAAAAAAAAAAAAACATTCCACGCAAATCGGACCAGTAGTTTCTGAGATTAGCGCGTTCAGCCAGACAAACAAGCCCTCCAACTTTATAATATTGTGGCTCAGTTATCATATCATTACATATTGATAAAAATTCATAATTGTTGTTCATAATATGGCCAATAAACATCACATAACGATTTTTTTTGTTATTATAAAAATCTACTTTCAGTTACTTAAATATAATAGTTAGACTTATGCTGTCGTTGACGTTTTTGAAGACATTATCAAGCTCTACAACTTGTCTCTAGAAGTCAATCATATATCTCACATCGACAGCATTCGTAAGATACGTTTTCGTTCGATCGTTTTTACTCCGGCTTACTTTACAAATCCGATTACCATAAAAAAGTCTTTTAATTTTTGCGGTTAATATATAGCCTATGACATTCACAAATAACGTGGCTTTCTATTGGTAAAAGAATCAGTTTAGTAATTCCTGACTCTACCCCACAACTTCACAAACTTTACCTCTTTATAGTATCAGTATATTATATCTATACTGATATTTTGACTCTATGTCAAACTATTATAAATATTGTAATAAATTTATTCAGAAATACTCATGTAGAATACATACAGGATTTGATGAAATTGTATAACGATTTGGAAACAATTGTACTGCATCTACCTTACTGTATATAGCATACGGCACAAAAAGTGCACGTGACCTTGACTGCACTACTAGAATAGTAATTATGTCTTGTACATAGGAAGAATATACATCGGTAGAATAATCTATATTTAACTGAAACCCACGAGTTTTTCTGCACTTTTAATTATTTCCTTATATCTCAAAGGCAGCGTTTTCACAGAAAGCAGTCAGACTGTTTGATTCAAAAATTTAGATCATTGCTACAACACTACACGATCACCCTCACACACGTGCACGCCTACACGCTTATACATAGAAGTGGAAGGGTTTTATTTTTTTCCTTTATCGAACTGAAAAAACTCTAATTTTCCGATAAAAAATATATGGAGGGGTTGTTGAAGCGTGTATGCTTGGTACACATATGCGACTCAACAACTCAAACATATATGAATAGTTAGCTAGGTTAGCTAAGATAGGTCGCGAGTTTGCATGTAACAGGCAACAGCCAAGCCGAGGTGTGCCGTGCACCCTTGAGCTAGTTGCCCAAATAAAATCGGCTGAGTGCCTTAAGCGCTCGCCTCAGTAGTTCGGTGAAGCTATTAAGACCTTGCCAGGTTAATAGCGTAGTCAGTTCGAAAAAAAAAACAGTCAGACTGTTTGACTCTTTCCGAAGCTTCCTACAATTATTGCTGTAATTCAAACAAATTACACAATATATTGACACATTATATACCTAATCCTTCCTCATGAAACAGTTAATCAACTGGCGCAAACCGTATGCAAATCCATTCAGCAGTTTTTAAGTTTATCGCGTACAAACAGACGTGGCTTAGGACTTTGAATTAAGTAGTGATAATCTATACAATAAATCACTCTAGTTTTTGAATGACACTGAGATACAAATTTTTTTTCCAAATGACTACGCTATTGACCCAGTCTTTCGATCTTCACTGGACTGCTAAGGCGAGCGCTTAAGGCAATCAGCCGAATTTATTTGACAACTAGCTCAGGGGTGCACGGCACACCTCGGCTTGGGCTGTTCCTTTACATACAATTCCTTACATACTCTTCTTACTTCGTACTTAAATTTTTTTTATAAAGCAAAAGTTTCACTTCTGTCGTTTGTCTTTAGGAGACAGCTGTTTTTTATATGTATGCATCTTTCGGTTAAGATCCACGCAGTTTATCTTCATTGCCACGACACGTCTTTTGACATATGCCTGTTAATTATAACATGTGATAAAAAAAAACACGTAATTCGAATTCACATCATACTCGTTGTTATCCGTTTTTTTTATTCATTTATAAGGTTCGTAAAACTGTGTTGCATAAAATATTCTCAAGATATAGGTATACGATACATATTATCCAGATTACTCAAGTATTTAAACGCATACAAACTCCATAAATCATTGACACTGATTCCCTTATCGAACTGAAAAAACTCTAATTTTCCGATACAAAATATATGGAGGGGTTGTTGAGGCGTGTATGCTTGGTACACATATGCGTCTCAACAACTCAAACATATATGAATAGTTAGCTAAGACAGGTCGCGAGTTTGCATGTAACAGGCAACAGCCAAGCAGAGGTGTGCCGTGCACCCTTGAGCTAGTTGCCCAAATAAAATCGGCTGAGCGCCTTAAGCGCTCGCCTTAGTAGTTCGGTGAAGCTGTTAAGACCTTGCAAGGTCAATAGCGTAGTCAGTTCGAAAAAAAAAAACATTGACACTGATTTTATTCAAAACTAGGCTCTGCCCGCGACTTCGTTCGCGTGAAATAGATACTTTGACTAACGCTAACACGCAGCGAAAGCTCTCATGAGGAGAAAAACCCCGATTTTTAAACATTCTTCATTGGTGCCCCGCTCCCATAGGTCGTAGCGTGATGTTATATAGCCTATAACCATCCTCGATAAATGACCTATATAACATTCAAAGATTTTTTTCAAATCGGACCAGTAGTTCCTGAGATTACCCCCTACAATGTCACAAACTCACAAACTTTACTTTTTTTTTCTCGATCTGACTATGCTATTGACCCAGCAATGTCTTAACAGCTTCACCGGCCTACGACAAACTTCTTTATAATATTAGTATGGATTAGACAATATTCATTTTTCCATTATAATGAAGGACGAGATGCGGTAGTGACTGTTAGTAAATACATTGGTGGCTTTGTATCACATTCTTTAATGCTGAGGAATGCATCTAGGGTTGTCTAATCTAAAAGTTAAAACTCATCTTTCTCAAGAACTGTCAAAATATTCTATGATTAAATATATAAATGGTCAGTTGCAGACGAGAAAATAATGAGGATTAAATCTATTCTTGAATTTTGGTTTCAAATTACTAATTATTCACAAAGAAATTAAATTAAAAACAAAAAAAACTATTATTTTCATGTATTTCAGAAACCCCATAAGTCAAATGACTTTTGCTAATGTTATTAAAATTAAGTTAGTTCAGAACAATTTTATGTAGCAGAACAGTTTTTTTACTTCTCCTGGAAAATTAACTTTTTTTTTCTTTTTTTTTGGAAATCAATCTTTCAGATTATTACTGCCATTGTCGCGCAGTCAATAATATTACAAGCGTCGTGCAATCACTTCAATATTGCGTCGTGTGCGTCAATATTCTAACAAGACGGTGGATACCTTGTTAGAACCTTCCAGAGAGTTTTTGTGGCATCTCAGAATTTGATACTCAGTGCTATTATTTTCCATTCACTTCACTTATGCACAATAAACTAACTATATTACCTAAAACACCAGCAAATTTACAAATTGTGAATAAAATATAAAATCAACTACATGACAGACTAAAATCCCACCAAAAACTCAAAACTAACTTTGCTTAACTTATGGGGTTTCTGAAATATGCGATTCAAATTGCTAAACTAATAAATTATGTATTTTTTACTCGTAATAAAAAATTCACGGTCACGGTCTGCGCTATCTCGACTTAAAAGAAAAACGTTTAATCAAATTTTATTATCTGTAACAAACTCAATAAGCCACATAAAAAGTGAACATAACAGTTAAATAGAATTGTTAATGAATCTGAATCACAGAGCGTGTGGGTTAGAAAATGGCTACCGTGCAAAGTTTTCATATTCATAACCTTGCGTTACTCCACGTTTTATTGAGTAATATTGAGGTTATCTTATGTAATATAACTTGGTTATTGTGCCAAAAGAAAGAGTGAAATCGTAACACGAACCATGGGTTTTTAAATGTCAAAAAACTTTCTGGATAATCTTAAGGGAAGCGCCATTTTGTTGGAATGTTCACTAGGTTTTTAGCGGAATCTTAATCTGACATGTAGTGGCTTTTATATGTAATCTTAGGTTGTTATAATTCTGAGTTAACTATTGAGTGCTATTCATATTAACTATTCTATATATATATATAGTAATATGTTAAATCTAATGTGTCTGTACTTAAGGATTTTTGTGAAAAAAATTGTTTCAGATGTCTGGGAATCTATACTAACTAGACTAATATTATAAAGAGGTAAAGTTTGTGAGTTTGTGACGTTGTGACGTTGTGACGTTGTGAAGTTGTAGGGGGTAATCTCAGGAACTACTGGCCCGATTTGAATAATTCTTTCAGTGTTACATAGCTCATTCATCGAGAATGGTTATAGGCTATATATCATCACGCTAAAACCAATAGGAGCGGAGCACAGATGCAAAATGTTTCAAAATCGTGAAGTTTTTTCCTTTTGAGAACAGCTGCGTGTTAGTGTATCTACTCCACGCGAACGAAGTCGCGTGCAGAGGCTAGTAAGTAAAAAAATACATTTCAATTTTAGAAATGTATGGTTTTCTGTTTGTCTGTTTTTTTGAAACCGCTTCAGTGCTATAGTACTGCGCACATCATAAATACCTTTTGAAGAAAACCATAAAGCATATCTTCAAGAATAACTTAGTCTTGGTTTCTTTAAAATCATTTTACTCTACCAAAATTTATTATAATTTTAATGACGACGCGACTGAAGTACGAGAGAAAAGTAGATATCACTGTTTTCTCTTACGTAGGGTTCCACGCAGACGAAGTCGCGGTCACGGCTAATATTCTTTACGTTTTGCATTTCAAATGAATATGAAGTAACTTAACCCAGTTATTTCAAACTTTCTAATAATTCTGTGAGTCGGGTGTTGATCTCTAACGGGCAATAAGCACGATTATATTGTACTATAATACTGCAGTCATGCACTGGAGAAATTTACTAGAAAGTTTGGACAAAATGTTTTGATCATCAATTTATCTGTATTTTCTATACATATTATAATAAGAATGTAGATCTAACGTGACTGTACTTTTTAGACTTTTGTAAAAAAAAATTATGCAGGTTTCTAGGAATAAGTAATGACATACATTTCAGTTTTTTTTTTAAATCATAGGGGGCAAACAAATAGGCGGGTCACCTGATATTAAGAGATCACCGCAGTCCATAGACACTAGCAACATCAGGGGAGTCGTTAGTGCGTTGCCAGTCTGTGTTTGGGGGGAGGGGGAAGAGTAAGAAGAAGAAAGGGAGAAGTATCGTCGCACTCTGGCTGCGGTGGTAGTACGAGACCTCTCGCTGCCCAGCGTGGTAGAGGCCTTGCTCGGCAACGAGGATTTGTGGAATGTTATGATCTTCTTCTGCGAGGAAATCGTCTCGCAAAAGGAGCGGAGAAGGTTCGTAAGCAAGACCCTCACAGTGACCGTCTCCGCTAACAGAGGGCGGGCAAGTAGAGACGGCAGTTTGCCTGCCTACTCCCAACTTAACCGGACTAAGGAAGATGGGTCGGGAGGCCCATCTTCCCATTGCACAGGTCCGACGGACGCAGGAGACGGCCCGCGTATACACGGCTATTTCCTAACAAGACGGGGCCTGACGGCGCTTTTCTTGCTGGGCAAACCGCTGAGGCGGCAGGATAAAGTATATAAAGATCTCCTGCCACCCCAACTATAGCGGCTGGCGTATACCGTGGGGTTTTAGTCCGTGCGAGTCAGACATAACCCATCCTCTCCCCCGGAAGAGTGGCGTATCCATAGTTTCCCCACATACAAAAAAAAAGCTTAGTTCCTTAAACTCTCACTTTAGTAGTCCGGTGAAGCTGTTAAGACCTTGCTAGATCAATGACATAATCAGTTCGAGGAAAAAAAATGAAGAGTTTGTTTGCTTGAAAGCGCAAATCTCAGGAACCGATCTAAAAAATTCAGCGTTAGATAGGTAACTTATCGAGGAAGTCTATAAGCTATACATCATGACACTAAGACCAATAGGAACGGAGCACCATTAAAGAATGTTTTGAAATCAGTTTTTTTTTCTTTTGGAAGCTTCCGCTGCGTGTTAGCGTTAGCCAAATGTAACTAATCCACCCGGACGAATAACAGCATAAGCTATAAAGCAATAATGATTATATATACATTATGAAACATACTATCTGCAGCATATTAATTCTACGAAAAAAAAGCAGTTTTTTATGCTATTAAATACTGTTTTGTTGGACTTTGATTCGCAATACTTCCGGCACGTGAGAATCCATATACTTCGTTATGTACACATTTGACGTCAACATAAATTATTTTACGTTCTGCAAACACGTTCAATGTTGTATGGTAATAATAACTTCATTTACACCGTATTGTCCAATATATTTTTTGAAGTAAAACATTCTCAAGTCTTATTGAGTGATTGAAAAAAAAACCTAGTGGAAAAGCTTCTTTTTTTCCGAAATCAGAACGCTGTTGACCTGGAAAGGTCTTTACAGCTTCACCGAACTATTGGGGCGAGCGCTGAATGCACTCAGTCGATTTGGGACGTCTGGGCGACTAACTCAATGGTGCACGGCACACCTCGGCTTGAGCTGTCGCCTGTTTTGTGCAAAAATCGCGACCTATCTGAGCTAACCTAAGCTATGCTATCTAGATATACGTATATGAGTTATTGAAACATGCATGTGTACCAAGCATGCGTGCCTCAACAACTCCTATATGTATTTTGTTGGTGGAAAAGCTTATGGTTTCGCGTCACCGGTAACCTCGATTTGCTGTGACGCATTATTTTTGCGTCAGACAAGAGATGCTTAGTATAGCGACCTGTATATTATATTGATATTCTGCTTCAAGCTTGTGGTTTGCTCAAATAAAAAATATAACAAGTCAAAAAAAACATTTGGAGTATCTCTCACGGGAAGTTTGTATATTTATACCCTACAGTAATATTATAAAGAGGTAAAATTTGTGAGTTTGTGACGTTGTAGGGGGTAATCTCAGGAACTACTGGTACAATTTAAAAAAATCTCTTTCGGTGTTATATAACTCATTTGTCGAGGAAGGTTATAGGCTATATATCATATCGTTCAGACCAAGAGAAGCGCAGCACCAATAAAGAATGTTTCAAAATCAGGTTTTTTTCCACTTGAGAGCTTCCGCTACGTGTTAACATTAGCCCAAAGTAACTATTCTACGTGAGCAAAGTCGCGAGCAGCTGCTAGTATATATATATACTAGCTTCTGCTCGTGATTCGTCCGCGTGGAATAATGACTTTAGAGTAACTAACACGCAGCGGAATTTCTCAAAAGAAAAAAAAAGATTTTGAAACATTCTTCATTAGTACTCCGCTCCTATTGGTCTTAGCGTGAAGATATCTAGCGTATAGCTTTCCTCAATAAATGAGCTACCTAACATTGAAAGATTTTTTGAAATCGGAGCGGAACTTCAGGTATTTCCATACAAACTTTCATCCTCTATTTCCTATTGTTATTATACACCCTTGAGCGCTCGCCTTAGTAGTCCGGTGAAGCTGTTAAGACCTTGCTAGGTCAAAAGCTTAGTCAGTTCGAGAACAAAAAACACGGAACAAAGCTCTATTTTTTATTCCGTGTTTACAACCGTTGGTAGAATAACCGCCATTTTCAGTCTAATAAGTACCGGGGTGCAACCGTTATTGTGGCATCCGCAATATTTATCGAACGTACTGAATGCATAGTCTGATCAGATATAATATATTAGAAATATCCTGTGGGCCATCCAAGAGGTTTTTTATTCCTAGAAATTTACTCACGTAATTTACTATCACAAAAATGTATAACTAGTCTACTTTCTGTTAAATGCCGCCTTTCTCATCGCAACCTAGCTAAAATCATCTCTAAGTAAGATTTAACATTAAAGAGTGTCTTGTTAAAATCTAAGTGTAATAATGACATACATGGATATACAAGTCCTTTGCTACCACTGCCATTCGAGATTAAATCAGGGAATATAAACCAGTTTTTCGAAATTCGTGTATATTTTTTAAACAGACAACACTGCAGAACGACACTGAACAAAGACATAACTGACACTGAACATAATTTGAGAAATATTATCCTTATGTCATTATGTCTGAGATAACACAGAACTGTAAATAATTAAGTTTACGTCGCTTGTATTCATCGAGAAATTATACTAGTTATTATCATCGCGTGTTTTGTCGGAAAATATCCGACCTTCGTTTAAAGCCTTGTAACGTCAATCTAGCTTGATTACCTTGGTCATATTTTATGTCAATAAATGAAATTTGGCATTACTGTAGTTTTTCTTATACACATCCGTTTTATATTTCGTCAAGTTGATAAATTTATATTTACTTTGTCCGCGTGAAATAGTTACTTTGGCTTAACATACAGCGGGAGCACTCAAAAGGGAAAATCTCAATTTTGATACATTCTTTATCGTTGCTCCGCTCCTATTGGTCTTAGCGTGATGATACATGATACATGAACCTATAGCCTTCCTCGATAAATGAGCTATATAATACTGAAATATTTTTTCAAATAGAACCAGTAGTTCCTGAGATTACTCCCTACAACATCACAAACTCAAAAACTTTACCTCTTTATGACACTATTATTGGTGTAGATCTGTTATAAATATTCATTACGAAATTTTACTGAACTGGAAAACACACTTCAATGGTTAATGGTGCGTGCCGTAACTGCGTCACCTTTTATCCATACATTAACTTTTTACATAATTGATTTTGCTATACAAGTGTTCCGTACAATATTATTTACTAGTAATAATAATACATACGGCGGTTAACGTCAAATTACTTTTACATATATTAAATTCAAGTATAAGTCAATCATTATTTATAAGAATCAATAAATATAAAAAAAACCATTTACATAGATAAAATGATATGTGAAATGTGACAGCTCATTTGTCCTCTACAATTGTCTTTTTTTAACTTTATTTTTGGCAATCAATCTTTCTGACTTTTACTGCCATTGTCACGTAGTCAATAATATCACAAGCGTCGTGCGATCATTTCAATATAAAGCATCGTGTGAATCAGTATTCTAACAAAATGGTGGATCCCTTGCTAGAATCTTCCAGGGAGTTTTTGTGGCATCTCAGAATTTCATGCTCTGTGGTATTTTTTCCATTTATTTCACTTATGCACAATAAACTAAATATATTACGTAAAACACCACTATATTTACAAAACATAGAGCCATATAACAAAAGATTATGAATAAAATATAAAATCCACAACATGACAGACTAAAATCCCGCCAAAAACTCTCAGGATGGTCTTAATTACGTTATAATATAACTGCTATGTCGACTTTACAAAATGATACTTGAATTTTATTATACTTATATGTATGTAGATCACTAAAAAGTTCCTAATTTAGTAGAAATCAAATAATTTATCACATCTTATTACAAAAATATATGTTGCTATTTAAATATATTCTACTCTTTGTATTTTCATTTAATACTGTATACAGTCTGTATAAATTTAATCTTCATTATCTGTCTCGATCGAACTTCGTCGTAGGGATATGCTCTATCGCATCTGTCATTTCTATGCGTAATATGTTTTGATTTCATAATATCTGATATTTGAAAAATATTAATTAATTCGTGGTAATAATAATATGGATGATATGTAAATAAATAAACTATATTTTGCTTGCATAGTTTGTGCAACATCTCATAACACAGGTTGGTGTTTGCCACAGTTTTGAGGCATTTTATGAAACGAACAGTACACGTCACGCTTATATTAACGCTGACGCGATACTGTGATCACCGTAGCTAACTAGCCACGATTTATTAATGCGCTTTTGAAGCGCTTATGACATATCTATATATTTATAATATCATTGGATGATCTGCATTATGTAGAAAGAAGGAAAGAAAAGAAAATATGTTTTTTGTAGTAAATATACGGACAACATGATATTAGAAAAATAGAGTACAAAGGATGTATATAGCATAGAAAAAATAAAGAAATTAAACGTTAAAGTCATTAAAATTATGGCATGGTTTTACTGCAAAGGCATACAATTCAGCACGTGCTGGCTGTCACCTTTACACGTGACACCAGCGCTGATTTTCTATTGTGGTCTTTTTTTTCGAAATGACTACGCTATTGACCCAGCAAGGTCTTAACAGCTTCACCGGACTACTAAGGCGAGCGCTTAAGGCACTCAGCCGATTTTATTTTGGCAACTAGCTCAAGGGTGCACGGCACAGCTCGGCGTGGGCTGTTGCATGATACGTGCAATTTGCGACGTTTTTTTTTACGTTGGAAAATCTTTTATCGATACCCACCCTCCCTGAGGAGAGAGTGCGTTATGTCCGACTCGCATGGACTAAAACCGACAGTTGTTGGGACGGCAAGGGATCAAACACGCTAATCAATCTTGTGTCTTCAGTAGCCAAATCGCTTCGAT
The DNA here is from genome assembly GCA_014332785.1 of Antheraea mylitta. Classification (NCBI taxonomy): domain Eukaryota; kingdom Metazoa; phylum Arthropoda; class Insecta; order Lepidoptera; family Saturniidae; genus Antheraea; species Antheraea mylitta. The sequence goes on along the minus strand of JACEII010000063.1, from coordinate 2,318,411 downwards.
AATACTAACCCCTCGCCAGACAAACATATAGGGTATATGTTATGTGCTATATATATCTATGCGAGCGTGAGGCAGCCTTTTTGCAGCCCCTCACTGTGCATCTTTTGATTACTCAGTAAATATATTATACCAGGAGTACACTATTATTGCTATTACTATTATTGCTTGTACAGCTTATAAAATAAATGTAATTCAGGTTTGATAAAGCATCATCATGGGAGACAAATTCATTTATGTTATTTGCAAAAAACTGTTATAGCAAAATAATATTGTTTTTAAGAGACACTAAAAATGTAAAATCTTTATTAAAAATGATAAATATCAGTATAAAATAGGAAGGTCTGGCAAGCACAGGCTCTTTGACTATTCTGGAAATTATACCGCAGTACACGTACCATCTAACGAGATTAGGCCTCCCTCGGTAGCAGCTCTAATTTTTTATTCTGTTTTCTTTATTCCGCACCGCAACTAATGCGCGCGAGCACAACAAATTATAATAGAAATAATATAGTCACAGATTATCAATCAATAATTATACAACATTAAGATTTAATGGAATTTAGAATTAATCACACACAATTATAAAAACAACTTAAACTTTTAGACTTTGTTCTATTTATATTATATTTGGACTCTTTTTGTCGTGTTTGCAGAATTAGATTGTTAGCATAATAATAACTTTAAACAACTTTTTTTTTTTACCATGTCACTAAAACCTGTTACACATCGTATTGGTTTTCTGTGATTTATATGTCAAAACTGACAGATGTCGGTGAATAAACGTATTTGGCGGAAAATTTATGTGCAAATGTTGTCTCAACACAAAAATCTTTATATTTTTTCTTCTTGTCAAATTTTATGTTATTCTCCTTGTTACAGAATATAGAACAAGAATAGTGTAAAAAGTAACAATGTCAGAGGAGTCGCAGATACGAACTTTTTACAGCGGCAAAAATTTCTTCATCACAGGTGGCACAGGTTTCGTTGGGTTGTGCCTAATCGAAAAGATTTTACGCTGTATTCCTGATGTCGGCAAAATTTACTTATTAATGAGGCCCAAGAAAGGGAAGGAAATATCGCAAAGATTGGAAGAATTTGCTAAACACTCGGTAATATATTTAAAATGGACAATTCACTCATGTTTTGTCCACTCTTAATAGATGTTAAACATACTTTTTTAAACGAAAAATTAAAAACCAACCACATGTGTCATTGCCTGCAATGTTTTCTGTGAGTTTGCTAATTGATGTATGTATAAAATTAATGGCTCATTGATTCAATCCTTTATCGGCTCATGTTAAGTTACAAAGATGCAAGCCATTGGTAAAGAAAACATTCATGATAAATACGACGTATTTTACTTAAGCACTTATGTGTTTCCTGGACTAGGTACCGATTTACTAAGAAACAAACGGTTTCTGTTAATTTACTTCCATAAATAAATACATTATTAATTATAATCAATAATATATTTTGGGGTGTAAGGGGTGTCGAGTAACATCTTAAGATTTGAGATACCCAAGCCAACCTTACCTGCACATGGTGCACCCTGCTGAATAACGAACGAGGCAATGGCGATAGCGGGGTGGTAGGGTTTTACAGCCCGACTGGGTCGCAACCACCATCTACATGGCGAAAAAGCCCGTCATAGTGACTCGCTTTTGCGCGTCGCGTTTCGGGATCAGCCTGTACATATCCAGTGACTTTCGTCATTATGGCCGGCATGACAGCGGCGACTGACGACGGATAATCTGTATCTCGGTGGTCGCCACTGTTTTTGGATTGTACTATGCTTACCATCAGGCATAGTGCAGTCACTTTGTCGTGCATCAATAAAAAAAAAAAATATAATACATTATAATTAGTAACCCTAATTAAATTCTTGTTGGTTGGTTTTTAATTTGTTAGCTATGTTTTAGACATTCATGAGTGACTATCCAGTGCCTGACAGACTAATAAATGTAAAATTTTCTAGCATATTCTGAAAGCTGTTCTTATAAGACAATATCCATTCTAAACAGTATACTCTAATAACATCACTAATGCCAAAACTCAAAATTATGTAGGTTATCTACGGACATATGATTATTTTCATAGTATTTAAACTTTATGCCCTCGAATAGTATGTTTGCAAGTATCCTCCATAAAAGAAAGTGATCTATTGACGAAATAACTGATACAGTATCTTAACAAAATAATAATTGTAGGTGGTAGAGATAAGCTGAAGCTATAACAGGTTCCAGCATGAATGGGTTAGTTCACAGGCTGCCGCAGGGGCAGTCTTTCAGGTTAGAGAGCAAGCTCGACCTCTGACTGCCCCTAAAATGCGGTGGACGGTTCATAGGGTTTTAGTCCGTGGGAGTATATTTATTTATTTAAGCATAAATATATTTATATCTATATATTTGTCCTTGGGTATTACACTGGCTTAATATGGAAGAACAAAATTACACAATTCATATTTAATGCTACCTATAAAGTGGCTCTTCCATGATTTTTTCTTCTATCATAGTAGGCAAACGAACAGGTGTGTCACCTGATTTTAAGTGATCACCACTGTCCATAGACACTTGCAACACCAGAGGCGTCATGCGTTGCCAGACTGTTGGGGGGGATGAGGAAGGTAGGCCTGGGGCGTTCTCATTGATCGAACGAAACAACAATTCGAGCACTGTTACTTCACATTGGTTTTCTGAGAGAGTGTGGTACTACCCGGGGTGAGCTGACTCATTAATTCTGAAACCACTTATAGCTTCAATATGGCTCTACCGCCTACAAAACATGACTAAGTTGACAGGAATAGGCTTGTTCTTCAATGTACTTGTTACTTAAATACACTTTCATAGAATTTTTTTACAACAATTTTAGGTATTTGAGAAACTCCTAGAAAATAAGAGTACTGATGTATTTAACAAGTTAATCCCAGTTGCGGGCGATGTCGGTGAAGATAACCTCGGTATTAATGCACAGGATAGACAAACCCTGATTGATAATGTAAATGTTGTGATACATTCTGCTGCTACTTTGGACTTCCAGGTGAGTAATCTTATTTGTTTAAAGATTTTTAATATTTCTATGGTCACTACAAGATGTTAGATTAGCTAATTATGTAATAACTTAAGACGGAAGTTCATGAAGTAGGGACTTAATAAAATAACCGAGTTGGTATTACATGGATCTCACTTTGTATACAAGAACTGAGTTGCGAGACTTGTTTTTTTTTACATTTTGTTTTTGATGGCTAAATTGAATGTACCTGGACGACAAGCTAGGAGCCTAGCTTGGTACTTTAAAAAACATTTTAAATTAATGTAAACTAAGTAAGTTAGGTTTGTTTCACAAAATTAGCATTTTTTATAAAAAAAAAGATATCTCCCTTATAATTATAATAATAAAATATATTTTTTAATTAAAATAAACTGTTAAGTTTGCTTCACAAAATAAGTATCTTTTTACCAAAATAAAAATAGTGCAATACTTATTTTGGAGTTTTTGGTGGGATTTTAGTCTGTTATGTAGTGGACTTTATATTTGACTCTATATTTTGTAAATTTGGTGGTGTTTTACGTAATATAAAACTTTATTGTGCATAAGTGAAGTGAATGGAAAATAATAGCACGGAGCACGAAATTCTGAGATGCCAAATTATTGCTAAAAATAAATTAAAAAAGAAATACTTATTTTGAAAAGTGTAGTATATTCTATGTTGTATTTTAAGCTAAAGTTTGATATAACAGAAAATTAAAAAGGGAACATTCATTCTATTAAAATTTCATTTTGAAATTTTCTCTTCAGATTTTATACATTCAAAGAATAAAATTTTTTTCAAGTTTCGCTCTATTTTCAGAAAGAGCAATAAATTTTTAGATATAAATCGCGGCGTTTAGTATTTTTTTGTATGTCTCTCGGTGGTCGCCACTGTTTTTGGGTTGTACTATGCTTACCATCAGGCAGAGTTCAGTACACTTTGCCATGCTACGATAAAAAAAATTATTAAAAATTTGTCCAATTCAAAAAACTACTTACATAAAATCAAAATTTCAAATATGAATGTTCTTTAGAAGCCCTTAACTTGACAAATAAATATCATGGAAAATAAATTGTATCTTCCATACCTACTAAAAATTCAATTATGCTCAATATGAATGATTTTCAGAAGATTAACTTTTTATTCCATGATCGCTTCTCTTCAAATGTCCCAGTTTTGATGGTTAAATCCATTTATATGTATGAATATCTATTATTTATGTAGTATCAGCTTAGTATGTTGCATATTGTTTTTCATTGGATCGTTCTAATACTAATGTTTAAAAATTGATGTTGCTTATTTTCAGGATAATTTAAGGCCAACTGTGAATATCAATCTACTCGGGACAAGGCGAGTGATGGCGTTGTGTAAAGAAATCAAGAATTTAAAGGTTAATTTATCTATGCTTAGGTTTCTATAAACTATAAAGAAAGAAGATTTGATATGTTGTTTATAAGGAAAAATTAAAAATTAAATTAAAAAATGCTTAAGGGGCTGTCCATTAATTACCTGAAATGTTTTGAGGATTTGTTAACCCTTTTTCATCCCCCCTAATTTTATTATTATTATTTATGATTACCGAAATTTAATAATAATTTTAAATAACCTTTTTTTTAATGCTGACAACAGTCTATTAATCTGGTGGTCTTGTGATACATTCATCATAACTGGTGGTCTTGTGATACACTAATCATAAATGGTGGTCTTGCGATACAGTCATCATAACTGGTGGTCTTATGATACATTCATCATAACTGGTTGTCTTGTGTCACATTCATCATAACTGGTGATCTTGTGATACATTCATTATAACTGATGGTCTTATGATACATTCATCATAACTGGTGGTCTTGTGATACATTCATCATAACTTGTGGTCTTGTAATACATTCATCATAACTGATGGTCTTGTGATACATTCATCATAAGGTCTACTTACGTTTGTGTATAGTTTTGCACAGTCCAGGAGTAAATATATTTTATTACAATTATGGTGTGTTTTCTTACTCAGGTAATGATACATGTTTCATCTGCTTACGTGAACTCATACCTGACGGATGTGCATGAGAAGATTTATGATTGCCCCGAAGACCCGGAGAAAGTGATATCCCTTGTGGGGACATTAAATGATGCAGCACTCGATGAGATTGAACCTAAGTGAGCATTTTTATTTAGATGTAGCTTTCGTTTGCAGCTACATTAATTCTTATGTGAAATCAAAGATACTGTATTCAATTTACAGCCTGAGAAGACACTTACGGATGTCAAACCTACCACCGTTTCCGTTTTGATCGTTAACCTATATAACCTTTTCACTGGTATTAAATGAGTATTGATGTTGATGTTATTCCAAAAAAATTAAATACGTATTGAATACTCTCTTTAAATAGGTTACGTTTTAAATACACCGCGCTCGCCGAATATTTGCCATCTTGCTCTTTTGTCTCGCGTTGGTTAGTTTAGGTTAGACTTGCGAAAAAACGTTAACACGAACTTGCCTCGGGTGCATTTAGTACGAAACCTATTTAAAGCAAGTATTTAATACGTATTTAACTTTTTTGTAATAACACTGATAGACTATGAAATTAGAGATATTTAAAAATGTCTCCCATTTCCAGGCTTTTGAAAGATCATCCAAACACATACACATTCACCAAGCATTTTGCTGAGCATGAAGTCGTCAAATGTGCTGAACTGTTCCCGTGCACTATCGTTAGACCCACTATGAGTGAGTATAAAAAAATACGATTCTAGACTTATCTATAAACTATACTACACATTTAAAAAGTGCTGTCTATATATTACATCATTCGTTTTGATTTGTGTTGTCTTTCCTCTTCTTTAACGTGACATATAAAAAAGATAGAAATTAGTCAAAGTGGCCACAACCCCTGGTAGCATATTTAGTAAATGATCTGATAGTTCCTTATCTGACTAAAATGGCATGGAATTAGTCATATATTGCTGTAGAAATTCTAGACGATAAATGCTCTGGTAGTTCCGTATTTGTGTGAAATTGCACTGGATTAGTTATATAGTGCTGTTGAAAATTCTAGATAATAAATGCTCTAATAATTCCCTCTGCTTGAAAATGCTCCGGATTATTCATATCTCTATGAAATACTAGACGATAAATGCTCTGTTAGTTCCCCATCTGCCTGAAATTGTACCGGATTAGTCATATATGTTTATATGAAATACTAGTCGATAAATGCTCTGATAGTTCTTTATCTGCTTGAAAATGCTCAGGATTAGTCATTTATCTCTATGAAATACTAGACAATACATGCTCTGATAGTATCCCCATCTGCCTGAAAATGCTCCGGATTAGTCATTTACCTCTATGAAATACTAAACGATAAATGCTCTGATAGTTTTCCTATCTGCCTGAAAATGCTACGGATTAGTCATATAGTGAATGAAGTTCTGTACAATAAATGTTCTGATAGTTTCTTATTTGACTGAGATGGTGTCAGATTAGTATACAGTTCTGAAGAATATTTAAGACAATAACTACTCTGATATTTCTGTATCTGCCTTAAATTGCACTGGATTAGTCATATATCGTTTACAACATTCTAGATGACATCTCTTTAGAGTTGAAAGTGTTCACTTTTAAAATTTCACAGTAAACGTAAAGTTTGATGATATTTAAACCATCTCTAGAAATCTTTGATTTTATTTTTCACAATTAATCCTCTAATCATCGTTTTCAAAGTGTGGCTCGCGACCCCGTGGGGCTTCACGTAGCTTCTATAGTGGAGTTGCAAAAGATTGGGAAAGCTATTGCAGTAAAAAAAAAACAAAGTTTTAAAAGTAAATTGTTAACTAAAGGACATAATCAATCGTATCAAATAAACAAACAATAAAATACGCGTATGAGATTTATATCAAACCAACAAAATATAAAAAAACATATGGGAACTTTTATGTATTTATCGGAACCTTAATTATAAAAATGAATAAGTAGGAAAAAAAAGGAAGCCTAGGTACTCGAAATATTTCTTAATACTAAAGGGGCCGTGTCAATTTTGAAAAATTTCAAGTCAAATTTTGAAAAACACTTGTAGGTTATTAATGTCATTATCGAATAGGTAATATTATTACAAGTCTCTTGCGAACATTTCAAAGTTATAACAAAATGGTGGCCGTCATGTTACAACTTTCCAAGGAGTTCTTGTTGTATCTCAGTGCATACATACTCTGTGGTGTTATTTCCAATCCACTTCACTTATACATAATAACCGTAACACGCCACAAATATTACAAATATAGAGTGGTACTACCACTACGGTAGTGACAAATAGGTGGTAAAGCCACAATGAAGCTATTACTGGTTTCAGCATGAATGGGTCGGCTCATCCGGGGTACTACCACCAGACACACAGAAAATGACGTGAAGTATCAATGCTAGCATTATTGCGTTTCGTTCAGTCGGTGAGAGCGCTGGAGGCGCACTACCCCTCCCGTCCCCCCTCTCCTCCCTCTTCGTCCTACTCCCACCCTCAAATACAGGCTGATAACGCACTTGCGACTCCCCTGGTGTTTCTATTGTCTATGGACGGCGATGATCGCTTAACATCAGGTGACCTGCAAGTTCGTTTGTCTCATATGGTATAAAAAAAGAAAAAAACACGAGATTATGAATAAAATGTAAAAATCACTAGAGGACAGACTAAAATCCCACCAAAAACCCCATCTCTTGAAATGACTAACGTTTTATGGATATAATGTTTTGGTTTACAGTTGTAGCGTCCTGGAAAGAGCCAGTTCCAGGATGGACCTGTTCCAAAGTCGGTCCTCAAGGCTTCATAATGGGTGCTGCCAAAGGTATGAATTTTTACATTACATATTGATACACTGGAGACAGGATCTCTTTATTCAAACTTCTTTAAAAAAATTGCATAACATTTCAACTCCTTAGAAGAGAAATTTGTTTTTCTAGAAAGATTATTCATATAATATAATAGTTGTCACGTCCATACGTTGCTTTTTTTCCTCAAACTGACTACACTATTGACCTAGCAAGGTCTTAACAGCTCCACCGGACTACTAAGGCAAATGTTCATGGCACTCTGCCGACTTTATTTGACAACTAACTCAAGGGTGCACAGCACACATCCTCTTGGGCTGTTGCCTGATACGTGCAATTCGCGATCTATCTGAGCTGACCTAAGCTAACTATTCATACATATATGAGTTGTTGGAACATATATGTGAACCAAGCATACATACCTAAACAACTCTTGTATATATATCGTATCGGATAATTTTCTAAACTATTTTAGTTCGATAAGGGAAAGAAACAAAACCCTTCCACTTTCATGTGTGAGCGTGTATGCGTGCACGTGTGTGGTGGTCATATGTGTAATTTTGTAGCAGTGATGTAAGATTTTGTGCTCGTGTATCGCGTGAGCAGCGTACTCAAGGGCTCTACGCCGAGGGACCTAGGCTTGAGCAGCTGCCGAGGGGGGCCTAGTCTGGTGACTAATGGTTTTGATAAAATTCGGTTCTTATTTAAAAAAAAAAAAAATTATATATTTTTTTAAAACTGTGATCTTAAGCACTATGTTCTGAGTTATATGTGTTTTCTTCCCATTGAGTGCTTATATTTTCTCCCCTGTACATGAGATAGATTTTAAAAATAATTAATTACGCAGACGATGCCGCAGGCTTTAGATAGTCTTTTCGTTAGTTAGAAGCAGTTGTGAAAATGTTCATGCTTGCTTATACGCTAAATGAACGAATCAATTTTCGTTCATTCATTTACACATGTACATTACACGTAAAGAGTCTGTTAATTACGCTTTTGACAGAGTGAGAGAGAGAGAGTGAAAAGATTTTCTCACTCTTTCCTTTAGTTAGAGCAGGGTTAATGTTCCATCGTTATCCTGATACACTTTGCAATTAAGTGTTGTAGGATTTTGGTCACTTTAGTAATAATGAAAAGATTGTTTTATAAATGAACGACACTTTTATTACGCACAGAGCACCACAGAGAGAACATCAATAGACAATTGCATAGACAATATATATAATGTATCAACACAGTGGCGCCAACTATAACTCATAAGAATGTTGCGTTGACAATTCAACAAGTGTCTAAGTTAATTTTAATATCCCTACATCATCAGAAAAGGAAATTGATATTTAGATTTGTTCCTCGTCAGCCAGGAGTCTTTTTAAGTTTTTTTTTTTGCCAACCAACCTTCTAGTAGCTTATTACTGCCATTGTCAAGTAGGTAATGGTATATTACAAATGGTGGCCTACATTTTAGAACTTTCCAGCTAGTTAGAATCCATGATCTGTGGTATAATTTCCCATCTAGTTCACTTGTGCACAGTAACCAAACTATATTACGTAAAACACCATCAATGTTACCAAATATAGAGTCGATTAGGTGGTAGAACCGCGCTGAGTCCAGGGTACTACCAATCGACCCACAGAAAACCTATGTGAAGTAACAGTGCTTGCATTATTGCGTTTCGTTCGGTCAGTGAGAACGCCAGAGGCCCACCTCTCCTAAACTTCCCACTCTCCTCTTCCCTTCCTCCCCCCCTCCCTCCCGCAATACAGGCTGGCAACGTACCTGCGACTCCCCTGGTGTTGCAAGTGTCTATAGACGGTGGTGATCACTTAACATCAAGTCACCCACCTATTCGTTTGCCTCCTATGATATAGGAGATTTAGGGTGTAAGGGGTGTCGAGTAACATCTTAAGACTTGAGACACCCAAGCCAACCTCATCTGCACGTGGTGCACCCTGCTGTATAACGAACGAGGCAATGGCGATAGCGGGGTGGTAGGATTATACAGCCCGACTGGGTCGCAACCACCATGTACATGGCGAAAAAGCCCGTCATAGTGACTCGATTTTGCGCGTCGCGTTTCGGGATCAGCCTGTGCATATCCAGTACCGGGTGACTTTCATCATTATGGCCGGCATGACAGCGGCGACCGGCGATGGATAATCTGTCTCGTGGTGGTCGCCACTGTTCTTGGATTGTACTATGCTTACCATCAGGCAAAGTGCAGTCACTTTGCCGTTCTTCAATAAAAAAAAAAGTCAAATAATGTAATATTATGAATAGATAATAACATTCCAAGGTCCTGATAAAAATTCCCAGTGACTCAATTTCCAGCGAGGAGTTGTTCTCATGGGCGGTATATAATTTCCAGGTGTGGTACGACGTCTCCCTCTAGCAAAAGAGAATATAGCCGATTACATACCTGTTGATGTAGTAGTGAATGAGCTACTTGTAGCTGGTTGGCATGCCGCTACAAATAAGTATGTATCTTGTTTGTAATAATTTAGGATAACTCCGATCTGTCCTTCCCCTTCAGTTACTTTATCCCTCTTCATTTCTCTTTCCCCCCTCTTATTTCTCTTTCTCTCCCTGCTCTCTTTCCTTCCCCATATCTATCCCCTTTTTACTTATTTTTCTCTTCCTACCCTGTTACTTACTGTTAATCAATGAAATTTAATAACAACATGGTGCAGACGTCTATTTAAAATTAATACGGCATAAACTATTTCTGTGTGACCAAGTTGTGTTGAAATTAATATTGGTACATACGCACAATGATTGTTCCTGGTCTTATAACTAGTGGTAGTCCAATGGCTGAACTTAAACCATAAAAAAAAATCCTTTACCAATTTTGTATTCATTTACCTTGTTAAAAAAGATCACACCATAGACTTATTTAGTAATTCCCTATTTAATTTCAAATCTAAAATGAGTGTTTTATATAATTAATTTCTGTAGGGTTTTTTTTCCTTAATTTTTAAGTTATACATTATCGAATTGTTTTATTATATTTTCTTCTTAATTTTTTCTTTTACTTTTATTGTCTTCCGCATCGCATCTTATATTCATAAATGTTGTAGTCAACTATAAATAGTGACATAAATATTTTTTAAGTATTTTCATGTATGTTTTTAGCTTTTTATTTTATGTTACTGTTGTTGATTTTATATGTTAAATAAATAAATAACACTAAAGCTTGCTAATACTAACAATACAAAAAATTGAACCGACACGGGATGCCTGGCAGATGTGAAACATGAAAATTGTTCTGTATAAATTGTATGCCTAAAAGAACAGATTACGTCAGGAATCAACTATGGCATACTGAAAAGATAAAGCATTATAAATTTGTTCCATATTATAATGACTATTTATTTGATTACGTAAATATTTATTTTTATTAAATACAAAATACAAAAATTCAACTAGGCGCAGGCGCGGTGTGACAAAACAATTTGAACCTCATGGTTATACAGATAGGGTTGCAAATGTTTTTGAGTATTTTGTTAATAGTGCAAAGTTCATGTCCTACGTCGCCACGCCAACATTCAGGTTTACCTATATTTATTTCACATAAAAAAAGAATGACTATATTCTTAACTGTTTCCACACTGCCTGTTTACATTTGTATAAATGTTCACGTCTTAATTAACAAAATGTAACTAATTTCATTTATGTTCCGGTTGTAAACATCGATGTAATTATATTTGTAATGATACTCAAATGATTTGAACACAAAACATTCACCTATTATAGTATACGTGTCTAATATACTTTATACTGGAATTATATTAAGTGTGATTAATGCCATAAATAACTGCATCTTCTAATAGTTTTCAGTTATATAATTTTACATTAATTATATATTTTGTTAATAAAAAATTAAGCCACTGGTGTGTCAAAAGTTGTAACAAAATTCTTAGTGGTAGTGTCACGCTGAAGCCATAACTGGTTTCAGAATAAATGGGTCGGTTCCCCGGGGTATCACCACCCGAACCACAGAAATACCAACGTGAAATAACAATGCACGAATTGTTGCGTTTCGTTCACTCAGTGAGAGCGCCGGAGATCCACCTCCCTTCTCCCTGGGGAGGGGAAGCCTTCCTCATTCCCCACCGACACAGGCCGGCAACGTATTTGCGACTCCCCTGGTGTTGCTGAGGTCTACGGACGGTGGTGATCGCTTAAAATCAAGTGACCCGCCTGTTCGTCTGCCCCATATAGTATAAAAAAGTGTCTTATTTATTATCCTAGGTCCGGTATAACAGTATACCACTGTTCCTCGTCTACACAGAATCCTTTCCGCTGGTCGATGCTGGAGTCCACAGTCAACGAGAACCTGCATAAGTATCCATTGAAGAGTGCAGTCTGGTAAGTATTTTAATATTGGTGAAAGTATCTAGGGCCTTAAATTATCATTATTTCAGAGGGTGAAACATGAGGAATATGGAATTCATATCATTATATCATTTTTTTAAAAGAATAGTTATATTTTAAATTCGGATTTTTCAGTAATTATTCTTCGAATCAAACACATATAATCATAATAAAACCATACGGAATATCCTCGAGTAACATTTAGTCCTTGTTTCATTAATATCGGTTCACTCTATCGAAAGTTATTGTAATTTAAATGACGATACTTAAGTACGAGAGAAAAGTAGATAAGTAAATGGACTTAATACATTCAGATGATATTATTATTCACTATCATTTGCATAAAGTTCCACTTAGTTAGTGGTAGAGCCAAACTGAAACTATTATTGTTTTCAGCACTAATGGGTCGGCTCGTCCGGGGAAGCACCAACCTCTCACAGAAAACCGACGTGAAGTAACAGTGCTTGCATTGTTGCGTTTCGTTCGGTCAGTGAGAGAGCCAGAGACCCACCTACCTTCCCCTTCCCCTTTCCCTTCCTGCCCCTCCCCCACCCTCCTCCCAAACACAGGCTGGCAACGCACTTGCGACTCCCCTGGTGTTGCAAGTGTCTATGGACGGTGGTGTCACTTAACATCAGGCGACCCATCTGTTCGTTTGCCTCCTATGACATAAAAATAATACGCGGATGAGGTCGTGGGCACATCTAGTTTACAATAAAATGTTATACGTAGCAATCTATAGAAAAAGTTACTTTTTTTCTTTATTGTAGCGCGGCAAAATGACTGCACTATGCCTGATGGTAAGCATAGTACAATCCAAAAACAATAGCGACCATCGAGTGACACACTATCCATCGCCGGTCGCCACTATCATGCCGGCCTGCAAAAAGCTGGATATGCACAGGCTGATCCCGAAACGCGACCCGCAAAAGCGAGTCACTATGACGGGCTTTTTCGCCATATACATGGTGGTTGCTATGCAGTCGGGCTGTATAACCCTACCACCCCGCTATCGCCATTGCCTCGTTCGTTGATCAGCAGGGTGCACCACGTGCAGGTGAGGTTGGCTTGGGTTTCTCAAGTTTTAAGATGTTATTCGACACCCCTTACACCCCCCTTTCACTCTATATAATAGACAAAAATGTATCAAAAAAAAGGGAGACATTTTTGTAGGGTTTTTAAGTTCTTACATAAGTAATTATAGCTTATTAGAATTATTGGTTTGTGATCTACAAAATTCTATAAAAAAAATGTATTTATATGTGGAAAATGGAAATCCCCAATGCACAACTTCTAATATTAAAAGTTTCACAAGTTATTTCTACTACCCTCAAAATGTTTCAATGCAGAGTCTGAGGAAAAAAAATAGCGGATTTCTTTGAAAAAGCCCAACGTCCTGACTGTTATTCTTATGAACTTATATATGAAGTTAATTTCTCCTTTATCTGATTAATTTTCTTTAATTTTTTTTTATTTACAGGTACCCACATCTGAAATTCGTATCGTCGCTCTGGCTGTTCAAATTGTCCGCCATCTTTGTGCATTTCATACCGGCTATATTATTGGACATGGTTTTAAGGTTGACCGGAGGGAGACCCATGTAAGTTTTTAATCTGTGTAAATATATTTGTTTAAATATTGCTGGTGTCTAGTAAAAGATACAGGTATTCAATTCAGAAAAACTGCAGGATTTTGGAATTAATAACAGATTTATTACCCTTGAATACGACTAGTATTAGCAACGATTTTTATATGTTAATATTTTAAATTAATCAATAAAAAAGAAAAGACACTTCTTACCATAGATAATAATTGAAAATGTATTAGATATTCAAACTCATTTCATGTCTTACAGCCCACACAGATGTCATTATACAAAAAATCACTTCATAAATTAATAAACAAT
>JACEII010000063.1:2250080-2291554 GCA_014332785.1 Antheraea mylitta | reverse complement strand
ACGGACTTCCGTTACATCATCGTCCAGTTACCTCCTAGTCGCGCCTAAAGAAGTTTTACTTCAAAAAGAAATAAATGCAAGGAGATGGTATATATTATACAGTGTTTCTTATATTTTCGATTTCAATAACTACCTAATACTCTCTCTGGACCGAGTTTTGTATGTGAGTGTGTGTACCTGAGTATTATGAAATTAAAGAGGTAAAGTTTGTGACGTTGTAGGGGGTTCTGTGGATCTGTTAAACCTATTTCGAACATTCTTTTACCAACCGAAAGCCATGTCATTTGTGAATGTCATAGGCTATATAATTAACCCGAAAAATGAAGACATTTTGTGATAGTCAAATTTGCAAAGTAAGTATGTGAAAAAGCGGTCGAACGAAAACGTTTCTTACGAACGCTGCCTTAACTATGAGAGATATATGATTGAGTTCTACAGAAAAGTTGTAGAGTTTGATAATGCCTACAAAAAGTCATCGACAGCATATTTCTAACTTCATTTTTTTATTATCAGGGCGGGACAATCATTTTTTGAAGTTTCACTACACCGCATATGAATTATACTCATATTTTTGTCTGTTCATCCGAATTTCACACGATTACGATTAAGAAAATGACATGGCAAGTATATAAGGAGTACATCAAGGGATCGCACACTATAAAACATCCTATTTGAAAGCGAAAGGAGATAAAAAAGTAAATACCTTGATATGACTCTGAATACTCTTGATTTGATATACAAAAATAGTATCAATCTATCGGTCGTACCTCGTCCAACCAGGATTAATATTGTTTTATTATATCCAACCTCGACTGACATCCAAAGAGAATAGAATTATGAAGAAGTTAGGTTATAGCTCCACCTAGGGACACGGTATCGAATAGAAAGTATCAATACTGTACTCATCAGTAGTATCGTACTGATAAAAGTATCGGGTACTTTTGGTAGGGCCTAATGCGCGTACGCCAGGAAGTAATGTCAGTTAGTAAGTAAAATTAGTTTATCTTCAGTAGAACTTTACGTAAAGTGACCGGTGCTCCGTGATACATCCGGAGAGTCGATCTCCATAGAGACCTAGAGATCCCTTCTATCTGGGCGTACCTAAAATCACTTACGATTAACTATTTTGAATAAAGTAAATTTTCAAAAAAAAGTATTAACCGACTTCAATATTGATCAGAGGCATAAAAATAAGGCACTAAAAACCGGAAAATAAATAGTTTATCAAATTAACCAAATTTAATGAAACATATGAATATGTGTGCTACCAAGAGATGCATTGGAAGTCGGTGCCAACCGAAAATCATATCATCTACATCTAGGTACAAAGGTACCGACTTCCAATGCATCTCTTGGTAGCACACATATTCATATGTTTCATTAAATTTGGTTAATTTGGCAAACTATTTATTTTCCGGTTTTTAGTGCCTTATTTTTATGCCTCTGATCAATATTGAAGTCGGTTAATACTTTTTTTTGAAAATTTACTTTATTTTTCCATTTTTAGTGTACATATTTTTTTTTTCTAAAACATGCGGGTCCCCTGATGGTAAGTGATCACCGTCGCCCATGGATACTTGCAACACGAGAGGAATCACAGATGCGTTGCCGGCCCTTAAGAAAGGAGTAGGCTTGTTTCTTGAAAGTTGTGTTACTTTGTCACGGATCCCATAATCAGAACCTAACCAAACTCTCATCAAACTACCCTTGAAGAACATCCTTGACAATAAAAAAGGAATCATCGAAATTGGTTGGCATGATATTGAGTTATTCGTCTATTTGTCGTATACACACCAAATGCAAATTTAACACTTATACCGTTTTGCACTGGATGCCGTTGA
The DNA here is from genome assembly GCA_014332785.1 of Antheraea mylitta. Classification (NCBI taxonomy): domain Eukaryota; kingdom Metazoa; phylum Arthropoda; class Insecta; order Lepidoptera; family Saturniidae; genus Antheraea; species Antheraea mylitta. The sequence continues at coordinate 2,289,713 of JACEII010000063.1, read as the reverse complement.
CAGAACTGGACCAAAAAAAATGGGACCACACGGGAAGCACTAGCTTTAATTAAAAAAGAATCATCAAAATCGGTTCAGCCAGTCCAAAGTTATGAGGTAACAAACATAAAAAAAAAAAACATACAGTCGAATTGATAACCTCCTCCTTTTTTTGAAGTCGGTTAAAAAGTCGCGAATCATCTCAGTCCGTTAGTAGTATCCGCCGCAAACTATGAACCCGTACCTAACTCTGCGCGTTATAAAAGACGTCCGCGACACATTTTTACCGACCCTCCTGATTCAATCACGTCAGCGAACGATCAGTACCAGCCTGTCCCTCGAAACAAAGCGTGTTCACGCCCACGCCCGCGTAACCACACATCACGCCGCCGTGGTCTGGGGGTTAATTTCGCTCCCGCACACCCGATTAGGCCTCCCACGGCAGCGGCTCAAGCCTAGGTTCGATCCCTCGGTAGGGAGCCCTTGAGTGCGTTGCTTGCGCGATACGGTGACACACAAATATACATCACGCGTGGAATACACACACTACACTAACACGCAGCAGTTCTCAAAAGGAAAAAACATCCCGATTTTGAAACATTTTTTATCTGTGTCTCCTATTGATCTTAGCGTGAGCCTATAACCATTCTCGATAAATGAGCTATATAACATTGAAAGAATTATTCAAATCGGACCAGTAGTTCCTGAGATTACCCCCTACAACGCCACAACGTCACAAACTTTACCTCTTTATAATATTAGTATAGATTGTGTAATAATTTGCACTCTCATTAAAACTTCCATCAATAAATTAGTACGAGTGTGGACTTAGTAGAAATATTAGAATGAAAAAAAAAATAACGCATTACTATAATATAACAATATTTAATTAAATAATGCATATAGTTTCTTTTTTTGTTATTGTATATAATATACTTTTGGGGCATGTTTAATGTAAAATGTGTGATAAAATCAAACACTAATTTTGCAACCGAAACTTTTAATATCCACTTCTTTTGTCGAGGAAAAATTGTATATATCTGACATCGAATATGTCGCTGTTTTCAAAAAGGCCAGAGACATTTTTTTATGGCCAGCACGCTACATCACCCTCCTACGGAGTAAAGAAAGCCCAGTATATAAACATTTACAAAGCATAACACATATATACATTAGTATAAAAAAGTGAAGCATACAGAAATATAGACAAAGTTAGAAAGAATTGATATTAAACACCATATTGCGCGGTTCGATTTCGATACTCGCAATTTAGTGATGTTAGTTATTACTTTTTGAGTGTTCGTTTTCATTGTTCCGAGCCGGCACATCTGTGCTACATCTGCGTTCTGTTTCCTGGAACTGAGCGAGACCTTTCCTTACAATTTATTTATTGTTTTATCTATTTCTTGGTATATTTATTTCTTTGCAAATTTATTTGTTTCTTTGTTTGCGTATTTCTTTAATACTTCAGTAATTTTTTTATACACTTATTTACTTTTTATTATCTGTTTTTTGCATAGTCTTATATTAATTCCTTTGTCTCGCTCACGTATTTATTTGCATTCTTTCGCCTACTTTGTTTAGTTTTAAACGGTTGTCTTGATCCGGGCTCGGGATAGTTCCGTGGTTTTTCGTTTGGCGTGCCCCCTGCCCGTAAGGCAGGGAGGTTGATTCGCGGCTCCCATCGGTATGCACCGTCAAGTGTTTATAGAAACAACGCGCGCCAGGCTCCTGGCACAGGGGCTCAATGACGATGTAGTCAATATAAATATTGAAAACTCTATCGCTCAGATCTATGAGAATGTGCTGTATGTGCCCTGCGTGATTATATCAAACTCTTTTGATACGCTATCGCCGTATTCGCCGTTAAACAATAGGGATAGGGGTGTTGTCATAGCACCCATACTAAGCTCCGGTTCGGAGGCCGGCGCCGCCCGCGACCGGTGACGCGTACGCGATTCCCGCGCCTTCAGCGCAAAATATACATAATGATGGGTATAAAACTGTCACTTACATCAAACGCCGTGGTTCGCGTTCGTCAGATTCTGACTCGGGCTCCGTACGCCCCGAAAAGTTAGTTAATATAGACGGTGCTCGGGTGCCAGCCCCGGCTATACCGGCGGCCTTTAAAACACGTGTAGGCTGGTGTAGGTGGTAGGGCTCCGTAGCTAGGAAACCGCCCCCAGTAACTATTCAAGATGAGTCCCAGTGGACTTCAAACTCGAATAAATTAAAGTGTCTTAAAATCAATTTCCGCCACAACAGTGACACAAAACCTTACATCACTGCTACAACATCACACACATCGCCTGTACATGTGCACGACTACACGCTTGCACGCTGTTTTTCTTTTTCAGAGAAATTAAACGACAAGGAGTTCTACCCTTATTTTTCCTTATGCTATCCTATCCTATATACACTCATCAAAAAAGTCTAAGCAACATGTACTAATTTAAATTTTAGGATGGTTCTTCACATTATAACGTTGTATTTTATTTTTAAAATAATATCTTTAGGGTTCTATGATGTAAAAATAACAGCTGTTGTCTTTATAAGTTCTTTTAATAACAGAAATGAACAATATTAGAATATACTGTAGAAATTAAGATACATAAGAAACTAAACTTTTTTTTTACAAAATGAAATTTCTAAAGAAAATGTATTTATTGTGAAAGAATAAAACAATTTAATACAGATTATGGTCTCCTCTGCTATTCAGAACTTATCGGCAACGATTATTCATTGAATTAATAAGACTGTTTATGTCATCTTGCGGTATTCGCTCCCGATGGAATTGTAGCAAATACTTCAGCTGTTGGGTTGTTGTCGCTCCGTCAAAGTCCTTCAAAACACGTTTCTGGAGCATGTCCCATGCGTGCTCGATGGGGTTGAGATCTGGCGATTGGGCAGGCCAGGGCAAGGGCAATACAGGTTGTTCTCCATTGCAAAATATTCACTGGTTCGCCGAGCTGTATGTGAACGCGCATTGTCATGCATTAACCTAAAATCGGAGCCAAAGGTTTGTGCAAATGGGTAGACATAAGGTCTGAGAATATCCTCAATGTAATTTTCAGCATTCATGTTTCCATTTACAAAAACGAGCTCAGTTCGCCTGTTCTTCATAATACCCGCCCATAACATAACTGTTGAGCCGCTGTATGGATGAACTTCCTGAACGCACCTGAGCCTTTCAGTATTTCCGGGCCCAACGATACACTCGCACCCTTCTTGTATCAGGCTTAAACCCGAATCGCGACTCATCGGAAAACATCATTTTATCCCATTGTTCCTGGGTACATGTTATGCGTTCTCTACGCCATTCATATCGACGAGCGCGATTCCCGTAACGTGTCGGTGGGCACCTGATTGGGCGTCGAGCTCATAGGCCGTACTTATGCAGTCGATTTCACACAGTTTGAGGACTTACATCAACACCACTTGAAATTTGTAGCCTCAAACTTATCTCTCGAGCGGTTAACATCGGCTGGCGTCTTGCAGTCAGTTGTACCAGTCTTTCCGAGTGGTTGTACTCCTTTTACGGCTTGGATGCTGTTCAGCGGGGTCTCCTGTATTATTGTAGCGCTGCCAAAGACGACAAATAACACTTCTATGAATGCCAAAATGTCGAGATACCTGAGATTGATTACTTCCCGCTTGCAACATCCCTATAGCTCTTTGCATTTCATCTACCATCAAATGACGTCGCTTCATGACGTAAACAGTATCTAACAATTCAATTTTGTCGCTAACTTTATTTATATGGTTGGTAAAATTATAAAATCAAGACTAAACGTAGCAATTAAAACGCACGTAAATTCAAACAAATTCGCAGTCATTTGAATTTTATGAAAAAACAAAACATAATTAATATTTTTTTTACAACCAGTATGTCATCAATAACAAAAAAGTTTACTTACCTACGCACTTTGTTTGAGTAAATACTTAGAAATTAATTCATATAAATGGTAAAATTTGTAATATCACGCATGTTGCTTAGACTTTTTTGATGTGTGTAGTTTAGAGGAATTTATCCGACACAAAATACATATTGGAGTTGTTGAGGCACGCATGCTTGGTACACATGCATGTTTCAATAACTCATATACGTATACCTAGATAGCTTAGGTTAGCTCAGACAGGTAGCGGTTTTTGCACAAAACAGGTAACAGCCCAAGCCGAGGTGTGCCGTGCATCCTTGAGTTAGTCTACTAAATATCCCAAATCGGCTGAGTGCCTTCAGCGCTCGTCTTAATAGTTCGGTGAAGCTGTAGAGACCTTTCAAGGTCATCAGCGTTTCCACTTCGAAAAAAAAAGGCTTAAAGGACTTATATCCAGTTGCTTTAAAAAGGTAGCACTAATCAGTTGTCAAACGTTATTATCGGAATATTGCTGAATTTGTGGTTATATTTTTCAATTTGTTTTCGGGAAACTAATTTAGAAACTGTTACTCATAATATACGATACGGTAGATATTGTTGTCGTAATATAAAAAGCTAAAGATCTATAGACGTTTTTATTGTCTATAAAATTAAACAATTGAAACCGGATTTTTTTCTCTAAATTATTTATACAACAATGATCTATTAAACTCTTTATGTACTTTGTATAGATAAGTCGCCAAGATTGCGTAATACGAGCAGCTAAGCAATATAATTAACGGCTTACTTATTTATATAGAGATGTGGCCGATAATAATGCAATTCTTAAGAACAAATGCTCCATACATAACATTACCCATTGCGGCAATCGTCGGTGTTATTGGATACAACTTAGAAAGTTTACTATCAGATAAATACACACCATACAATAGTAAGTACGATGTATTATTTTAATTTTAAACAACATAAGCTAAATATTAATATATTTAATGTGATGGCCAAAATGCAGGGACTTAAAACGCTACCGCAATCCATACTAAACCTCTAAAGATAGCTTTTTAGTTGGTAACGCCACGCTGAAACTATTGCTGGTTTCAGCATCAATGGGTCGGCTTGCCTTTTTTTTTAATTAACGTGGGATTGCTTTTGTTGATACACCACCCTGCAGGGGGAGAGAGTGGGTTATGTCGACTCCCATGGACTAAAACCCCACGGTGTACCGTCCGCCACATTGTAGGGGCAGCCAGGGATCAAGCTTGCTCTCCAACCTGAAAAATGGGTCGGCATGCCTGGGATACTACCACCCGATCCACAGACACACCAACGTGAATGTAAGAGTGCTTGCATTATTGCGTTTCGTTCGATCAGTGAGATCTCTGTAAGCCCACCTTTCTGTCCCTGCTCCTCTGGTCTCCCCTTCCTCCTTCCCAACATTCCTCCCAAGCAGAGGCTGGCAACGCATTTGCAACTCCCCTGGTGTTGCTAGTCTGATATATTTGTTGAGATCGCCTCGGTAGCAGTCGGCGAGTGCAGTGTATTTAATCCATAAGTGTTGATACCATATTTATTTCTAAATTTGAAAAACTTCAATAGTAATAAATTACAGAATGTGAAATTATAAATATTGAAAACATGATCATGGTATTAAAACAACAGCTCAAGGATTAAGAAAAGTGTAAAAACTCCATGTTAAATAATTATTTTTTCTTAAAAGTTTAAATGCTTTATAGCAGTTTATACTAATGATTTCAAGAATAGCGAAGTCTGTGAATAAGGGAAACCCTTCTCCATATAGATATTTTCTATACTCTCATATAATTAGATCTAAATAAAAAGTTATTATATTTCAGAAGCTATCGAGGATCAAAGACTGGAAAGACTTGCAGACGAAGATCTGTTAAAGGATCCAACAAATGTCCAGAAGTTAAGATATAAAGAGAATGTCCTCGGAAAGAATATTTCACCGTCATTAGAAAGGAGTTAGTATGTTTCCTCATTTTTAGTCAAGGCTTACTACAGTTAACAGAGGATCACGGAGAATAAAACCTCTGGTAATGGCTCAGTGCTTAATAAGCATCGGAAAAAGTGTTAAGTTTATGAAGAAATTATTTGAGTTGTTAATGTAACACCAGTTTTTATTGACAAATTGACAATAATTCAAAAATTGCATAAATTACAAATAGATAAGTAGATAGATTAACTAATGTATCAAAAATAATTGTATAGATTTAGCATATTTTCTGAAACCTTTACAGTCTATAAACAGTTAAAAAAAATTGAGCGTCACTCGACCCCTGGCAGATGTGAAACATCGAAATTGTTTTGTATAAGTTATATGCATTGAAGAACCGATTACGACAGGAATCAGCTATGGCATAATGAAAAGATAAAGCATTACAAATATGTTCCATAATATAATTACTGTTTATTTATTATATTACATACATTTTTATTAAATACAAAAATTCAACTAGTCGCTGGCGCGGTGTTCGGCGGCATTTATCAAAGGGCGCTAGGTCGACGGCGCCTACTAGTAGAACGAGTGGCCGACAATAACAGTTTGAATCTTATGTATATACAGATAGGGTTGCAAATGTTTTTGAGTATTTCCTTAATAGAGCGAAGTTCGTGTTTTGCGTCGCCACGTCTAGCCACGCCAACAATCACGATTACCCTCCGCCTATAGATGTTTAACATCAAAAATTACAAGTTTTGATCACTACAGTTATTTAATAAAGTAGTTAAGTAGGTAAGATTCTTATACATGAACTATCTACTTACTAAAAAGTCATAGCCCATATCACAGACCGTGTTATATTCTCTTCTCTTGTATGTCGAACTAACGAGGTATATCTTTAATAAAAACTAGCCATTTCTCTGAATATACCATATTATTTTATGAAATTTGTTAGTTTTTTTTTTTCTAATTGACTACACTATTGGCCTAATAAGTTTTAACAGCTTCACCGGACGGACTACTTAGTAATAAATAATACTTTTTTTCCCGTCTTGTTTCGGTTTGCACGCGTACTGAGTTCTGTATATTATATGCAACTTGATGGTTAAGTTAAAACAGTTTCGTCTCGGTTTGGTTAGGTTACATTTGCGAAAAAAATAACGAGAGTCGGCTGCGGCAACGTACGTATCTAAATTTCTTAGTACATAGAACAATGTAGTTTAAAATTTGTACTTTTATTTATTGTTTGCGTTCAATAAAGATTATTATTTTATATAAACGTATGTCTTATGTAAATATTAGAATGTTTTGTGAATAAATCCTTATATTTAATGATGTTGTTTTATTGATGACAATTCTAAAGTATCTTTCGGTATTCTGATGTGTTGTTATAAATTGCTGGTATACATGGTTATTGGTAATTCGACGTATTCCCGTTAGGAGGTGATAGGGGTGACTATTATATATAATTTTAACTCCCGTATGCTTTATGCAAAGTGAACCAGTTTTGAGTTTTGTTATTCTTAATAAGTCAAAAATGCAACATCAAAATTTTAGTTGATAAAGTATGAATGTAAATCTCATTTTTTCTTCAGATTTATAAAAAAACTATTAAACACTGATTATTTAATTATCATTATTAAGACAATATTAATCGTTTCAAATTAAAAATCCGAGACGAAAACGATTTTATTTCAATATTTTCTTGAGATTTTTTGCACTGTAATATGTTATATACAAAAAAAAATTATGAATCTTGACTTACAGATTATTTAAAAACATTAGAAACGTAGAATTATTATTATTAAAAAGATGGATCGATGTGAAAAAATAATTTGCCATTTTGAGAACTAGGTCCCCAAAATCAACGGAGGCGGGCGGCGAGACGGGGACGGAGTTTTTTTTTTTACTTTATTTTTGGCAATCAATCTTTCCGATTATTACTGCCATTGTCACGTAGTCAATAATATCACAAACTTCGTGCGATCATTCCAATATTAAGCATCGTGTGAAACCATATTTTAACAAGATGGTGGATCCCTTGCTAGAACCTTCCAGGGAGTTTTTGTGGCATCTCAGAATTTCATGCTCCGTGTTATTATTTTCCATTCACTTCACTTATAAATAATAAACTAACTATATTACGTAAAACACCACCAACTTTACACAATATATAGTCAAATAACACAAGACTATGAATAAAATATAAAATCCACTACATGACAGACCAAAATCCCACCAAAAACTCCAGGGGACGGAGTTTTGCGCGCAAACGAACTGTGTGTCAGACGCACATGAGATTAAATATCTAAAGATGAGTCTTGTGTTATGCGTTAACACTTTATATTCCCAAGTATTAAAGATTAATTCCATTTATATTTGTTCTTTGTGTTTATCTAAAAATCATATTGGACAAAAACAGAGATTAGTTATAATTATACTCGTAAATAAACAGCTTAAAAAAATATGCTTTGATATCATAAGACGTCGGACACTACGAATGTCATATGAGTTTATGCTCTTTCCTTCCCACTCCCCACCTCCCCGCGCATACCAAAGGCGCGCTACAGCGGTTGGGGTCAAATTATAATTTGTTTTTATAGAGGTTGTATAAATTTTACTTCAAAATGAAAAAACTTTCTGATACACTATCATTTATTTTGAATTTAAAACATTATTATCAACAGCACAGTACGTGTAAATAAAAACATATATATTTATTCGTATAAAATTGAGATACTTAACTATATAAATGTACAAACATGAACGAAACATCGTCCTAACAAATATTTAAAACAATCTTATTATTTAGAATACACACATAAATCTTATAATATATAATTGTGATTAGTTTTGATGGAAATTGTTATCATAATTTAATTTTGTAAAACTTTAAAATAAACATATTCGAATCGTCATAAACAATAAAATAAGATCAGACCATTGTTAAAATAATAAGACATTATGTAACATATTTACAATTATTTTTATTGGGTCTGTAACACATTTTTGTAGGTTAAATAAAAATATATAGCGTATACATAAGAGGAAGAGAACTTGCGTCCAAATTCCAAACTTATTCCTACCCCAATATATGACGGACACATGCCTATTTCTTCACCAAAATAATACTCGGCTTTTAGTTGGTTCGATAGTAGTATCGGTGTTATTACAGAAAAGTTAAATACGTATTGAACACTTGCTTTAAAAAGGTTACGGTTTAAATTCACCGCGCTCGCTAAATGTTCACCATCTTGCTCTTTTGTCACGCTTTGATTAGGTTAGGTTAGACTTGCGAAAAAAGGATAACGCGAATTTGCCTCGGGCGAGCGCGGCGCATTTAGTACGGAACCTTTTTAAAGCATTTATTTAATACGTATTTAACTTTTTTGTAATAGCACCGTTTAGATCTATTAATAACTGTGTTCTTTCTAAATCACGGTTATTTCAGTTTCAAAATAGTACTCGCATATTAACTGATTCAGGACTTCAGGCTTTCTAAGTCAACTTTACATTTGACCCAAAACAGTACGTCGTGGTGGCGTGGAATATTATTTCGATGTCTGCAGGTTCGACCCCCGGTACGTACCAACGAATTTTTCGGAATTCGCGTACATTTACTAATTTAAATTAGTAACAGTACGGCTGACGGTGAAGAAATATGTAGCGGGACTCGCGACCGCTCGGAACCGGTCGGCTGCGATCGGCATCGCGCTTCGAGCGCGATCGGTTTTACGTGCCGAGCCAGTCGATCCGCAGTACTGACGCCGGGAGGCTGCGCGCACGCGCCCCCGCGCACTCGCGAAATCGTTATAAGTATTGTGTCGTCACAAGTGCATAAACGTTGTATGTCAAATCTGATATCGTGATTATAATAAATGTTCGTACATGCACAAATGTGTGGTTTCATTCCAACCGCCCACATATTGGTGACCCGTATATTAGTGACGACAAAGACGTTTTATGGACACGAGGCGGGCACCCGCCATTTTGTGCTGTGTAGTGTTCGTGCCGGTGACACGTGACAATGTCGCGATCGCAAGACAACGTGTCTGCAGAAAGGACAATGGAGACGATCAATAGTGTCAGTGTGAAGGTGCCTCCGTTCTGGCCTGATGAACCGACCCTGTGGTTTGCACAACTAGAGGGGCAATTCGCGCTAGCAAATATCACGGTAGACGCTACTAAATACAATCATGTGCTAGCCAATTTAGAATATAAGTACGTAATGGAAGTGAAGGATGTCATCAAAAACCCTCCGACCACAGGAAAGTATGACAAATTAAAAAGTGAGCTGGTGGCCCGGCTATCGTCGTCGCAGGAACAAAGAGTTCGACAACTGTTGACACACGAGGACATCGGCGATCGCAAGCCATCGCAATTCTTGCGACACTTGCAAAGCTTGGCTGGTCCAAATGTACCTGATGACTTTGTGCGTTCCCTGTGGTCAAGCCGATTACCCACACATATACAAGTCATCATAGCATCGCAGTCCAAAAGCACCCTAGACGAACTAGCGACCCTCGCCGACACCGTGAATGACGACATCGGTCAACCACAGGTTCAGCAAATAGCGACACCCACGTCTAACGCTGAAATCAATGAGCTACGACAGTCTATCACCGAGTTGACGCGGCAGGTCGCCGCACTGTCTACACTGCAACGCTCGCGGCGGAGATCACGTGGGCGTAGTTTAAGCTCACAGCGAAGACCACGCCACTCTAACGATAAAAACCAAGACTACTGTTGGTACCACCGGAAGTTCAGAGAGAAGGCTACTAAGTGTCGTTCGCCATGTTCGTATCCGGAAAACATGCAGGGCAGTCATTAATGGCGGCGGAAAGTGACTGTCATTCTACCGCGCGTCGCTTATTTGTTGTGGACAAAACTTTGAATGTGAAATTTTTAATTGACACTGGATCCGATGTGTGTGTGTACCCGCGTAAATACATACGCGACAAAACTTATTGTGTAAAAAGTGGTTACGAGTTGTACGCGGCTAATGGTTCGACTATACATACTTTTGGTACGATCAAATTAAATTTAAATTTTGGTTTGAGGCGCGAGTTTCTATGGCGATTTGTGGTAGCCGACGTAACTAAGCCCATAATCGGTATAGACTTTCTCTCGTTTTATAATCTTCTTGTTGATGTACGCAATCAAAAACTAATTGACAACGTCACATCATTAAAAGTCAAGGGCATCTTCGCTAAACCAGACATTTTATCTGCGTGCTAAATTAAAACTGTTCCAGGAACATCCCGTTACCACAGCTTGCTCACCCAGTTTCCGGAGATCACGAGACCCCGGGGTGAACCCACAGTACGAGAAGCGAAGCACAACACTCTGCATTACATCCGTACCACACCTGGACCGCCTGTGTATAGCCGTCCACGCAGGTTAGCACCAGATCGACTCCGCAGAGCCAAGCACGAGTTCGAGGATATGGTAAGAGCAGGTATTGCACGTAGATCTGATAGTCCTTGGGCAGCACCGCTCCAAATGGTCCTTAAAAAAGATGGCACATATCGACCATGTGGTGACTATAGGGGCATCAACGCTAGGACAATACCTGACCGATATCCGGTCCGCCATATTGCCGATTTCTCACATAACTTGTATGGCTGTACAGTATTTAGTAAGATTGATCTTGAGCGAGCGTATAATTTAATCCCAGTCAAGCCATCTGATATTCCCAAGACGGCCATTACCACCCCTTTTGGGTTATTTGAATTTCCTTTTATGAGTTTTGGATTAAGAAACGCCGCACAGTCATTCCAAAGATTCATGGATGAGATTCTTCGGGACCTGGATTTCGCATTCCCATATATCGATGACATTTTAGTAGCATCGCGTGACCATAATACACACGAAATTCACCTCCGACAAGTACTTGAACGCCTGCAGGAACATGGTGCTGTTTTGAATACTGCGAAGAGTGTATTTGGAGTTTCAGAGATTGAATTCCTCGGTTACCTGGTCACTGCAGAGGGAACTCGTCCAACGCCCGAGAAGGTCAGCGCCATCCAGAACTTCACGCAGCCGAAAAACCTAAAAGAGTTAAGAAGATTCCTTGGTATGATTAACTTTTATAGAAGGTACTTACCTAATGCTACAAAAATCCAGGCACCACTGCATTGTTTACTATCTGGTTCTGATGTTAAGGCGAAAACACCCTTAGTATGGAATACTGAGCTCGAGGAGGCATACAAGCAATGCAAGCAGAGCCTTATTGATGCTACTCTTCTCGCTCATCCCGACCCACAAGCAGATCTGATGGTGGTAACAGATGCATCTGATGTAGCGATCGGAGCTGTCTTACAACAGAATTTGAATGGCACATGTCAACCCTTAGCTTTTTTCTCTAAGAAGCTGACCCCAGCTCAACGCAAATACAGCCCTTTCGATAGGGAACTGCTAGCAATTTACGAGGCCGTTAAACAGTTTCGTTTTATGGTGGAGCTGAAACCATTCACGATCTGGACTGACCACAAACCTATCGTCGCTGCTTTCAAGAAAGTATCAGAAAAATGCTCACCACGTCAATTTCGATACTTTGATTTCGTATCACAATTTACGACTGACGTTCGACATATCTCTGATGATAAAAACATCGTAGCTGATACTCTTTCACGTATCGAGAGCATTTCTGGTGGTATATGCTTAGAAAAGCTGGCTGCTTTGCAAGGCACGGACACCGAGCTGAAACATCTTTTGAATTCAAATGTTTCGCTGAAATTACAGAAAATTGATGTTTCTAATTCCAGCAACTGCAAGCTGTATTGCGACGTGTCCGGCTCAGCACCTCGCCTGTATCTCACACCCGAGTTTCGCAAGCAAGCTTTTGACTCTGTGCATTGTCTCAGCCACCCAGGTGCCGCACTCACCATCCGATTGATGACCGAAAGGTATGTTTGGCCTAGCATTAGAAAAGACTGCAGAGCATGGACGAAAACGTGCATCGCTTGCCAAAAATCAAAGGTGTCGAAGCATACACGATCACCGATACATACGTTTGTACCGCCATCTTCACGCTTCGAACATGTCCATGTTGATTTAATCGGCCCGCTTGCTTTATCACATGGATACCGCTACTGCTTGACCGTGGTAGATCGCTTCACACGCTGGCCCGAAGCTATTCCGCTAGTAGACATGACAGCTGAAACTGTAGCACATGCTTTCGTGAGTGGTTGGATCTCACGCTTTGGTTGCCCTCTTAAAATCACAACGGATAGAGGAAGACAATTTGAATCAAATTTATTCAAACAGCTTGCCAAATTAACCGGATCTAACCACCTAACAACTACTGCTTATCATCCTGCTGCAAACGGCTTAGTGGAAAGATTTCACCGCCAATTAAAATCAGCTATAATGTGTCACAATAACGAAAGCTGGTCTGAGGTACTTCCACTCGTACTGTTAGGTATACGCAGTGCCTGGAAAGAAGATATATCTTCAACCTCCGCAGAACTAGTTTTTGGAGAGAGCCTACGATTACCTGGTGACCTGTTCCGGACTTCAGGGACCGAAGTTATCGATTACAGCGACTTCCTATCCCGCTTTCGGAAACACATCCGCGAACTGAAGCCGTCACCTGTTAATCACCATGGTACTGCAAAAGTTTTTGTACATAAGGATCTTCCCAATGCAACCGCTGTTTTTCTACGACAAGACGCGTAAACCACTACAGCTACCTTACTCTGGCCCGTATAAGGTTATCGAACGCGCGGAGAAAACCTTCAAAGTTGATATCGGAGGGAAAACTGTCACTGTATCCATAGATAGGTTAAAACCTGCGTACATTGTAAAAGACGCTGAACCTGCCAGCCCAGTCACCACGACAAGAGACCCCGCATCTACCAGTAAGACTCCGTACGTCACGCGTTCTGGTAGACACGTTAAGTTCCCGACAAGACTTACATTTCAGACCTAAAGGTCTTCGGGGAGGCTGATGTAGCGGGACTCGCGACCGCTCGGAACCGGTCGGCTGCGATCGGCATCGCGCTTCGTGCGCGATCGGTTTTACGTGCCGAGCCAGTCGATCCGCAGTACTGACGCAGGGAGTCTGCGCGCACGCGCCCCCGCGCACTCGCGAAATCGTTATAAGTATTGTGTCGTCACAAGTGCATAAACGTTGTATGTCAAATCTGATATCGTGATTATAATAAATGTTCGTACATGCACAAATGTGTGGTTTCATTCCAACCGCCCACAAATACATCGTGAGGAAACCCGAACCTGAGAAATGTTCTTGTAATACTACTGCATATGGGAACGATATAGAATATAGTGGATTTCTTAAGAATTTAAAATCGTTAATACGTCGTGGGCTGGCGTGGTGATTACGCCCATACCTTTCTTCGGGAAGAGGCCTATGGCCCTGCAGTGGGTCTCTTACAGGCTGATGATGAGTATAGGTCTATTGGTAATTGAGTCAGAATTCTGATTTTTTTAGGATATGTCTATTTCTATCCAAAAACAGTACTCGCCAATTAGTAAATGAATCAGGACACGGTCTTAAAACAGTAGTCGACTATGGGTAACTGAGGTATGACAAGTTATTTCTAAGATTCACCGATTCTTACCCTAAAATAGTACTCTCCAATTAGTAAATGAAAAAGGACGGGACAAATATCTACTACAAAACAGTAGTCGCTTATTTTAACTGATTTAGAATTTCGGTCTTTTTTATAAATGACGATAAACTCAAGTGACAACGAACTTAAATCCCAATTTTAAAACGAATCTAATATATCAAGAATTGTGACTTAGAATCTAGTAAATCTGTAGGAAGAATTGGAATTGCGAACAACAAATAAAAATTTGAACATTTTAACGTAATCAAAAAAAGTAAAGCTAATCTAGAAAGTTCGAAATGCCTTAGTTTATTTTCTAGATCATACACACGAATGTTTTGTACATTCTACAAAATACTAATATTATAAAGTGGTAAAGTTTGTGAAGTTGTAGGGGGTAGACTCAGGAATTACTAAACTGATTCTTTTACCAATAGAAAGCCACGTTATTTGTGAGTGATATTCAAATGAAAACTGAAAAGACATTTTGTGGTAGTCGTTCAAATAAAACTCGGTGAAATAACGGTCGAACGAAAACGTCTCTTACGAACGTGGCCTTAATGTTGAGCGCCCAACGTAATGGGCACGGGTCAGTTACTAATGAATAATTTCCATAACTCTTAGCCAAATTTCAATATAATAAATCGGTTTTTCCTTATAAAACATTGTACTATTTTCTCAAATCTATAACAATTTCACTATTAAGGTTTCTGCTTATAGATATCTAATAAAAACTATGATATTCCAAAAAAAACTCCCTTCGTATCTGAGAAATAGTCCAAAAACTACGTTATAGATTGCTTCTCTTCATTCCACATGCAAAATGTATATCGACATGCGATAACATGTCTGTGCAAAATTTTGAACACTTGCTTCAAGATTGCCGTAGGTTTAGCACTAAGAGACTAGGGCACACAATGCTCTGCGATAATCTCTATACATGTCCATTCGATCTTTTGGGCTTGATGGAAAAGGAGTCTACAATCAAATCGTTCGATAATTTTGTAAAGCATGTAATTGCTAATCTCAAGACATCCAACGGACTTTGATTACAAAGACTCTCTTACCTGCATCTAAATCTTTTTGAAATAACCACGACTTTCACTCTGACTTGTATATAGCTATATCAGGACTAACAAATCTTGGTGACTTAACATTACGCTCATGCAATACTGAATCGTATCAAATTGTGATCAGCCCTCTCTCCGTTTCTTTTACCAATTCCAAATGACGCTTTTGTGAAAACAACAAGTTTAGAAAAAAAAGGATATCAATAAATAATTCGATTCCATGCTGTCTTCAGTAAAATTCACGTTCCAGTAATCATAAAACAGAAAACCATGTACCTTGTAATAAATCAAGTACTACGAGTAAAACGTGTAACGTTCCAAGAGATTCTGAAACCGATGAAACGCCTAAAAGAAATAAAAAATCTCAAGATTTTGACCAAATAAAAAAAAAATAGTTAAAAAACTGCCTAAAAATTATGCCATATCTTTTATTTTACTAGATGCTATATCTATTTTTTTTTTTTTTGAAATGACTACGCTATTGACCCAGCAAGGTCTTAACAGCTTCACCGGACTACTAAGGCGAGCGCTTAAGGCGCTCAGCCGATTTTATTTTGGCAACCAGCTCAAGGGCGCACGGCACACCTCGGCTTAGCTGTTGCCTGCTGTATGCAAAATCGCGACCTATCTTATCTAACCTAGCTAACTATTCATATAGTTGAAACGTATATGTGTACCAAGCATACACGCCTCAACATCTCCATATATTTATTAACGGAAAATTGTGAGTTTTTCAGTTCGATAAGGGAAGTGCTATATCTAGTGATATAGTGACCTTATAAAATTATTACAAACTAGCCTCTGCCCGCGACTTCGTTCGCGTGGACTAGGTATACTAACACTAACACGCAGCAGTTCTCCAAAGGAAAAAATCCTCCCGATTTCGAAATATTTTTCATCTGTGCTCCGCTCCTATTGGTATTAGCGTGATGATATGTATCCTATAACCATTCTCGATGAATGAGCTATATAACACAGAAAGAATTATTCAAATCGGACCAGTAGTTCCTGAGATTACCCCCTACTACGTCACGAACTCTCACAAACTTTACCTCTTTATCATATTAGTATAGATTAAGTAAAGATACTGAAAGACTGAACAATTAGGCAAATTATGAAAAATGAACTGAACAATTAGGCAAATTATGAAAAATGAATTTTTTTGGAAGACAAAGTCATAATTTTATCCGTTTACCAGAAAATTGTTTTTTTTTTTTTTATTTCTTCAAATGATCGTGGACATTTTGTCAGATTAAAACAAAGACTCTGCCAAAATCTGAGCCTTTTATATTGATGTTTAGAGGTCGCGATTTCTTTTTAATTTTTCATCTAATTCACAGAGGTTTCTTTTAAACTTTGGAATTCTTTTACTCAGCCTCGGATTATCGTTATGAAAAAAAAAACAATTTACGTTCTTACATGAAGGAAGAAAAAGTCGATTTTTCTGGTACACCCTAACACTCATCTGTGTCGATTTACAACAAGCTTTCGACTGCATGTCGCATGTAAAACCTATGAAGTATAGTAAACAAAAGGAAAGCCTTTCATCTATTCTCCCTTATTGTTTTTTTACAATATGGACTTTTCAAGTGAAAGAACCCAAGTTATATCAACCCTCAATGAAATCAGAACACAGCAACTAACCAATCCAAGGTGTACCACAAGGGTCTGACTTAGGTCCAACGCTTTACAAATTAGACATTACGAACCTGAAAGTTGTTACTACTGGTACGTATGCTGATGGAAACGTGATTTTTGCTAGGAATTGAAATCCTGATATAGCATCTCTGTCCCGTCGAAAGACAGTTAACTAAATATTAAACAGGTAGATATTTGACGATTTCAAGGTATTCATAGTTGGTGGGGCCAGAGAAAAAGTAATCTATCTATTTCGGACGAAACGTCAACCGGTCTGAAGTTGGACCCACACGAACTTCATTCCACAACAACGATACTCGCATAACGAGATTCGAATCAAACGCAATCAAATTGTTCTACGCATTAAAATTGTAAGGAGTGAAAATTTCTTTTTCCACGCAACCACCGCTACACTATACCTGAAGGAATCATTTCTATATAAATTTGGGTTAAAATTTAGATCAACATCAAAGATGGGAGGAACAAAGACAATAAAAAAAAACAGTTGCGATAAGAAAATATGTATTGATCGGACGAAACACCAAATTAACGACAGACTGTAAACGACTATTATATAAAACAAAACTAAAGCAGGTATGGATGGACAGTCCATGATTGAAGAACATAAAAATCTCTTAGATAATGTAATCTTAAACTGGTCACGAACGCACAAAACGAAGGAAGATATCAGAGACGGTTTTAAATACCAGAATCGTCTTGCAAAGAACAAAAATTAGCAATAGACTTGATCAATCACTTCTAAGACATCGCCTAACATTTAGACCTAACATTTAGATTAAAAATTGAAGATGCCTTCATGATAAAATTGATTTACATAATCTTTAATCATTCAGTGAAACTGTTCAATTAGGCATATAGATGCTTAATTAATTTGCTTCTAAAACACTAAAGTGTTAGTGAGGTTCATTTTTGATATTAATATATTTCGATTTATGTGTAGTAAGTACTTCACCTACCTTATATCTGGATCCACTAACTTGAACTGAAGACAAATTGTCGTAACACTCATCACTAAACTCATTACCGAGCACATGTTCATAAACACTATATATTAATTAAAACTTATCGGGCTATCGGTAAGAAACTTCTCGAGCTCCATATAATTACAATACATTTCGTAACAAGTATTGGACGTTTGCAGGTACTTTTTCACCACTTCCAGATCCTCGAGCGCTCTCAACTTCTTTATTCTCTTCTCTTTCTCACTCGATTCCGGCTTCTCCGTCGCTAGAGGAAGTATATCTTCTTTCTCTTTCTCAGCGATCGCTGCAGCATCGATTACTTTGTGATTTCCACCAAACACGGAGACGTTAGTCCCTTGCCCGGTCAATAACTCCTCATCGACTGTCAAAAACATATCTAAATTCTGCATGTCTGTATAATACGACTCCACGTCATAATCTTTCAATAGATTACACAGCATTTCTTCATCATTATCATAGACTTTGGGTATAGTTTCAGTCTTCTCTTCTAAAAGGGTCACATCGTAGCCAATATTTATAAAACTTCTGCCTATAACCTCACTCGAAGTCCGTGTCCAAGCTTTCTCTAGTAAATACAACGCCTCCAAGCATGTTAAATTCCTGTCTACACCACGAATCGCATTCAGAGCCTTCTCCTCCAAGAACAGTCTTCGGTATTCATCACGGAACGCATGGAAAATACCATTTTTAATCGGCATCAACCCACTTGACGCTTTCCACGGCACAAACACTAACTTTAAATGAGATAACTGCAACTTAGAATGTATTGTAGCACGGTCCAGAATTAATATAGCTCTACGGTTCTGTATTTGAAGTTCTCTGTTCCAATATTTCACATATTCTTCAAACATTTGCGTTGTGAAGTGAGCTTGAGCATGTCTTATATAAGTCACAGGTAGAGTATCGGGGTCTCTATATGAGTGAATTAGAGGATCTTCAGTACCGCAGACCAGCAGTTTCTTTTTATCTGTTCCATGAACGTTGACACACATAAATATAGCTAATCTGTCTTTTGCATAGCCTTGGATAAACTTCTTCCCAGCGAGCTTCTTTATACGACCTTTGGACGGATTAAAATATAGACCGACTTCATCTGCAGTGTATATATCTTCATCGTTGATATTCAGCCTAAAGTCACACCACTGTTCACTGAAAAACTGATTTTTCCACTTCGATTCCATACAATTACTATAGTCCCGCTTAACTGGAGTCCCTCTTAAAGATATATTATATCGTTTCTTGAACCTGTCCAGCCATTTTCTGCTACCGTTGAATGCAACAAAACCACACTCTTTCGCGAAACCCTCCGCTACATCCTGTAGCATTTTTCCTGACACCTGGACATCTTTAGCTTTCTGATTGTTGAACCATTCAATAATCCTCGAGTCCAAGACACTGTTCATATATTTCAAAGTCTTCCTTGCCGCTTTCTTAGCTAGCGTGTACTTGTCCCTGTCTTCCCATATTTCATTAACCACTTCCGGGGTCAAGTTGTACAATTTACAAATATCGTCGATACTTCGTCCCTTGTACAACTTGCTGACGATAGCACACAGAGTTGGATATGTCAAATCTTGTTTCCTAAAATATGAATCGTTTTCTATTATATTCTCAACATGGTAATTCAAGTTATTAAATTCTTCAGACACGTTGCTTTCATTTTTCAAGGTAACATCTTCAGGATCCTGGTCTGATGCCGTGTCTATTGGATCCATTTCTCTCTTCACTGACAGATCTTTAGGCTTCGACCTGGAATGTTAGAAAGTAGTGAATTGTATTTTTGAACAGTTTCGTAGGTGGTAGAGGCACGCTGAAGCTATTACTGGCTTCAGCATGAAAGTGTCGCCCGCGACACTACCACCCGACACACAGAAACGCCGATGTGAAGTTAAAGTGTACGCATTGTTGCGTTACGGTCGTTCAGCGAGAGCACCGGAGGCTCAACTCCCCGCCCTTCCCTCCTTCTCCTCCCCTAATACAGGATGTCTATGGACGGTGGTGATCACTTAACATCAAGTGGCCCACCTGTTTGTTTACCTCACTATTTCGCTATTGACCCAGCAAGGTCTTAACAGCTTCACCGGACTACTAAGGCGAACGCTTAAGGCACTCAGCCGATTTTATTTTGGCAACCATCTCAAGGGTGCACGACACACCTCGGCTTGGCTGTTGCCTATTGCATACAAAATCGCGATCTATCTTAGCTAACCTAGCTAACTATTCATATATGTATGAGTTGTTGCAACCTATATGTGTACCAAGCATACATGCCTCAACAACTCCTCCATATATTTATGATCGGAAAATTTAGACTTTTTCAGTTCGATAAGGGAGAAAAGTAAACCCTTCCACTTTCATGTGTAAGCGTGTCGGCGTGCACGATCACCCCGATCGTGTAGTGTTGTAGCCGTGATGTATATTTGTGTGTCACCGTATCGCACAAGCAACGCACTCAAGGGCTCCCTACCGAGGGATCGAACCTAGGCTTGAGCCGCTGCCGTTGTTTCTAATGTTTGTCTATGGAATATCTATCTCGCCAATATGGAAGTAGCATAAGAGGCAAAGAAAATCCCGGGACCCAATATATTAAATTATCTATAATATTAATAGATAGAGTGGACTGATTTTAATGAAACAAAAAATTAGTTACTCCTGAGGATATGCTTTATGATTTTCTTGCTGAGGTTTTATTGTGAACTCAGTACATTAGGAGTGATGCGTGATCATACGAACAGACAGACATTTCTAAAAATGATTGAAGTGTATTCTATTACCTAATTCTAGGCACTTGCAACATTTTTTTTCTTCAACAAAATCCATAAAGTACATACATAATACATTTACATTCTTTTTTCTTCTTTTTTTTTATTTATTAGGAAATTTAATAATCAAAACACTTACATTTCCTCCTCGCGAGCCTGTTCTCTAGTGTGAACTCTGTAATGCCTCCGTAACTGATCTTTTGTATGAAATTTCGCATGGCATTTGTCGCAATCCACTGTTTTTTCATGGGTCATCAGATGTCGAGCCTGGAGGTAAGATCTTAGAGTATACATCATTAATGTCAATATGAGATTTATCATTGCACAAGAAAAACAAAATGAAGGCAGCTATAAGGACTGCAGATAGAAGTGAAAAACCCAAAACAATAATATTACCGTGTTCTCTTTTAATTTCATCATAGTCTGAATAACAAGATTTAATTTTCAGAATTTGCTTATTGAAATTATTATTAACATTGGTTTTCATATCTCTTGACACTTCGAACAGTAAGTAGTCTATACTAATATTTGCGGGCCCGGCGGACGTCATCCCACCCTGATAATAAAGAAAGCCTATTATCCGACCGCAGCACCACCTACCCTATCATCATCTTTATCAGTCTGTAAGAGACCCTTTTTTTTATTAACGTGGGGAAATCCCTAACGGATACGCTACCCTCCCGGGGGAGAGGGTGGGTTATGTCCGATTCGCACGGACTAAAACCCCACGGTGTACCGTCCGCCGCATGGTAGGGGCAGCCAGGGATCGAGCATGCTCACTGACCTGATAAACTGCCCCTGTGGCAGCCTAGCGAGTGAACGCCAGGCTTCGCCCTACTATAGAGAGGCTATTGGGTACACGACTAGCAGCCTCCCCTCGTCAGCTTCACCCATGCAACGAGGAGATGGGGAGTCTGTAAGAGACCCACTGCAGGGCCATAGGCCTCTCCCCGAAGGAAGGTATCGGCGTAATCACCAAGCCAGCCCACTACCTACTGACGATTTTAAACTCTGAGAAATCCACAGTTCTACAAGAACATTTCTCAGGTTCCAGTTTCCTCACGATGTTTTCCTTCACCGTCAGTCGATAATGTTACCAATTTAAATTAGTAAATGTACTCGAATTCCGAAAAATTCGTTAGTACATGCCGGGGTTCGAATTTGCGGACATCGAAATAGTATTCCACTGATCAAACCACTAGACCACCACGACCCCCTACCTACCATATACAATTGTAAATCTAAACCATTCTCGGATCCACTGGAACATGCACACAAAATTTCATCAAAATCGGTCCAGCCGTTTAAGAGTTCAGTGACATACATACACACGCATAGAAGTTTATATATAAAAGAAGATTATAAAGAGGTAAAGTTTGTGACGTTGTAGGGGATAATCTCAGAAACTACTGGTCCGATTTAAATAATTCTTTCAGTGTTATATAGCTTATTTATCGAGGATGGTTATATTGGTTATATAACATCACGCTAAGACCAATAGGAGCAGAGCACCAATGAAGAGTGTTTCAAAATCGGGATTTCGTTTCCTCTTGAGAGTTTCCGCTGTGTGTAAATGTTAGCCCAAAGTAACTATTCTACGCGGAAGAAGTCGCAGGCGGAGGCTAGTTTTATATATCTCTCTATCAATGAATTAAATATGATGAGATGCAAAGTATGAAAATAACATGAACACAGGTCGGTATACTAGGCGTAGCTAATCTGACCTAAGCGTAGTACGTCACGAGCATGTCGACGTCATCAGTGACGCAACCCCATAAGTTTTCCTCTTAATAAAAAATCGCTCAATATAGCAAAATGAATTTTAAAATGATCATGATATGCATTTAATGCTCAAATATATTTGAAAACATAAAAAACCGCTAATTTTTTTAGTATCAAATAACTTTAAAAGAAAATCAGCTGAAAAATAGAGGAGGCTCTTAACTGTTTTTTTCGTGCCAATTTATATATGGATAATATACGAATCTAACAGTTAATATGATCAGTTTAATGAGTTGTAGTCCGGTGAAGCTGTTAAGACCTTGCTGGGTCAATAGCGTAGTCAAATCGAAAAAAAAAAAGTTTAATGAGTTTAATTTTACACTAACCAAGTTCACTTTAAAACCGAAAGTGAGATCGCAGAGCGGACATTTCTGGTGTCTCTCGATATGCACTTTACTGTGCAGACGGAGGCTGAAAGCCTTCTTGAAATACCGACCGCATTCCTCACATTTATGCCTGGAATAAAATTAAATCAGATTAATTAAGAACATAATATCTCCTTAAAACTATTACCTCTACAAGAATGATAATCCATATCTATCTATCTTCAATCTATCTATTTACTATAATAAAACTGTAACAAGTCGAAATCTGTACATTAAATATTTTTTTAAAAATTTTAATCAGGGTAGATTATGTTTTTTTTTTTATCTTTATTTTTGGCAATCAATCATTTAGATTATTACTGCCATTGTCACGTAGTCAATAATATTACAAGCATCGTGCAATCATTTCAATAATAAGTGTCGTGTCAGTCAATATTCTAACAAGATGGTGGATCCCTTGTTAGAACCTTCCAGGGAGTTTTTGTGGCATCTCAGAATTTCATGCTCCGTGGTATTATTTTCCATTCACTTCACTTATGCACGATAAACTAACTATATTACGCAAAACACCACCAAATTTACAAAATATAGAGTCTAATAACACAAGATTATGAATAAAATATAAAATCCACTACATGACAGACTGAGATCCCGCCAAAAACTCCTGTAGATTATGTTATCGATATAGAAGCCAAAAAATAATCTTTTTACAATTTTTGTCTGTCTGTCTGTCTGTCTGTCCCTGTGAACACGCATCACTTTGAAAGTATTAAACCAATATTGACGAAACTTGACATAGTGATAACTAATATTACGAGATTACATCTAAGATACTTTTTGTCTTATAGAACGCAAAAGGTTCTCCAGGATAAAGTCTAGAATCTAAACCCGTATTACTCTGAAAGTACAGAACCAATTTTAACGAAACTTGACACAGTGATAACTAATATTACAAGGCTACATCCAGGACACTTTTCGTCCCATAAAACGCAAGGGGTTCTCCAGGATAACGAAAAACAAAAATTTATAGTTAATGTAATTATACTGGTATTATAAAGAGGTAAAGTTTGTGAGTTTGTGACGTTGTGGCGTTGTAGGGGGTAATCTAAGGAACTACTGGTCTGATTTGAATAATTTTTTTAATGTTATATAGCTCATTTATCGAAGATTGTTATAGCTGTGTGATAGCATATCATCACGCTAACACCAATAGGAACGGAGCACCAATGCAGAATGTTTAAAAATCGGGGTTTCTATTCAACGCGAAAGAAGTCGCGGGTAGAGGCTACTTTTAAAATAATTAGAGTGAGTTATCACTAGACACTATTGTGTTTTTGAACTTCAATTACTTCCAAAAAACACACCTGTGTGAATTGTGTACCTTGTTCTACTGCTCTTTCGAAATTCAATTAATCCTGTGAAAGGCAGCTGTGAGAAGCGTAAACATTTATTTTTAGTTTTGTGCTACTTTTAGTCCCGACTCGCGCCATCAAAAACTAGAGCATCCCTCGCGAACACCTCCAATAGTGAAGGTCCTCAGCCTTCAAAACGTCCCATTAAAGAAGGCCCGTAAGTCACTCATCCCCGATAGTTCGGCTTCACCCGAGGCTGCGGGTTCCGGAATTATCGCGGCTGTCCCCGCACACAAAGCGACCCCGCTACCCTAGACAGGTCTTACCGGTTAGGGTGCCCGCTGCCTCAGCCCGCCCTCGACCTCCGCCACTCATGTCTAGAGGGGCCTTCCCGAACCTCCCAAGCATATCTCATGCCCCGGTAGTGGCCATACCCGCGCCTAACAGGTACCGTAGGCTCCTAAGATTGCGTCTCAATCCGATCCTCGATCCCAGACGGCGAAGTCTTCACAGACTGACCCCGCCTTTTCCTTCAATCTATCCGATATTGATTGGATAGGTCAGTTACTCATGTTTCATGAGATATCTGAGATCTCCGCGTTCGATGAAATGGCGAATAGTTCCAGTTTAGGTCCCCTAAAAGCGTTTTCTAGGTTTCCTGCCATAGCGGCTAACCTACAATGGATAGCGCGCGCCTCCGTTTCGAAAAAAGAATTCCTTTTTGTTAAAATAGAATAAATCCGCCCATTTATATCTATCTTCCCCCTTTTTTTTATTAACGTGGGGAGATCCTTTATGGATACCCACCCTCCCGGGGGAGAGAGTAGGTTATGTCCGACTCGCACGGACTAAAATCCCACGGTGTACCATCAGACCATATTTGTTGGAACGGCAAGGGATCGTACTAGCTTCTCGACCTTAGATAGCCGCCCCAACGGTCCGCCCGGTGGAAGGTGGCCGCTGGGCTCCTACCTACTAGGGAGACAGACTGAATATAATCAAGCTGCCCTTTGCATATCTATCTTCCCCTAAAATGACCGTTACACAATTTTTGTTATTTCTATATTTAGATTACAACGCCGCCGCCATTTAATAAACATTTAGATTCGATTTCTCTTAACATGCCTACTTGCGCCCACGCTCGCTTAACCCTCCCTTACGTCACCGCGGTGGAGAGCCCCTCTATCTAATCTCACACATATGTCGCGTTTCTTCCAGTAACATGTTGTTACTATCGCGATACAGTGACTCACCTACATAACTTTACACAGATGAGATTACCCCACACACGTGCACACACATGGTGGAAGGGTTTTATTTTTTCCCTTATTTGAACTGAACTAAACTACTCACAGTGTAGTTCATTTCATTTCCGATATACATGTAGGTGTTTATGAATCATAGACTTTCAATTGTATGATTCACAAACAAATACATATATATGAATAGCTTAGAATAATTTAGCTAGGTTAGATCTGGGATTTCTGTAACAACCCAAGCCGAGGTGTGAGTGCACCCTTGCGCTAGTTACCGAAACAAAATCGGCTAAGTGCCTGAAGCTTCTTTTTTTTTTCTTCAGAGTGACTACGCTATTGACCCAGCAATGTCTTAACAGCTTCACCGGACTACAGTGCCTGAAACGCTAACCTTAGTAGTCCGGTGTAGCTGTAAAGGCCTTGCAAGGCCAATAGCGTATTCAGTTCGAAAAAAAAAACCAACATTCCATGGAACTGTAATTAATAAATGAAATGCTGTATATTCGAATTATTATGAACATTATTAAATTTCAAATTATGTTAAATGTTAACATGAATCTCTTTCTTAGTATCTTACTTGTATTGTCTACATTCCTTGATTAGTGTGTTAACTTTTAATTTAATCTAATGTTGAAATGGAAGTTGTTGAAGTGGATGAAAATCACATTCAAAGACTGTTACATTATTAGACAATAGATAAAGGTGAAACTAAAAAAAAAAAAAATAATATATTAGAATTGGTTATTTGTCGGGCTATTCTCACCAGTATAACATAATCCATAATCTAAAAAAACATTCCAGTTACATGCACATTCAATATAGATGAATATTATCTAATACAATACATAATTTCACTTAGTATCTTAGAAAATAAATGAGAGTCTGTAAATATTAGATCACCAATAAATGGATCTACATTGTGATACTAATATACTACAATCATAATCCAGAAAATCATAAAGCATTTCCTCGGGAGTACTCTTGGTACTGGTAGAGCCAAGCTGAAGCTATTA
Source organism: Antheraea mylitta (assembly GCA_014332785.1). Lineage (NCBI taxonomy): Eukaryota > Metazoa > Arthropoda > Insecta > Lepidoptera > Saturniidae > Antheraea > Antheraea mylitta. Next base: position 2,263,120 of record JACEII010000063.1, on the reverse strand, counting down.
TTGTTTTCAGCACGAATGGGTCGGCTCGTCCGGTGAAGCACCACCCTCTCACAGAAAACCGACGTGAAGTAACAGTGCTTGCATTGTTGCGTTTCGTTCGGTCAGTGAGTGAGCCAGAGACCCACCTACCCTCCCCTTCCTCCTTCCCTTCCTGCCCATCCCCCACCCTCCTCCCAAATACAGATTGGCAACCTACTTGCGACTCCCCTGGCGTTGCAAGTGTCTATGGACGGTGGTGATCACTTAACATCAGGTGACCCATCTGTTCGTTTGCCTCCTATGATATAAAAAAAAAAATCATTTTTTGTTTCATTAACATCTGTCCACTCTATTAAAAGTTATTGTAATTTGAATGACGACTGGAATTAAGTAGAAGAGAAGTGTAGTAATCTAGACTAATATTATAAAGCTGGAGGATTTTGTTTGTTTAGTAGGTCGAACACGCTTATCTCAGGAACTATTGGCCCGATTTCAAAATTTTATTAATTGTTAGATAGTTAATTTATAGAAGAAAGGTATAAGTTATATATCATCATATTAGGACCAATAGGAACTGAACACCAATGAAGAATGTATCAAAATCGTTTTTTGTCTTCTGAGAGCTTCTGCTGCGCGTATACGTTAGCCTTTTTTCTTGTTTTTTTTTTAACATGAGGAGATCCCTTATGGATACCCACCCTCCCGGGGGAGAGGGTGGATTATGTCCGACTCCCACGGACTAAAACCCCACGGTGTACGTCTTCCGCTATGGTTAGGGCGGCATGAGATCTCTATAGACTTCATAGTGCCGCCCCAGCGACGTATACATTAGCCTAAAGTAACCATTCTAAGTGGATGAAGTCTCAGGCAGAAGCTATGTTATAATTTAGTTTTTTTTTTATATCAAAGGAGGCAAACGAACTGGTGGGTCACGTGATGTTAAGTGATCAGCACCGTCCATAGACACTAGCGACATCAGAGACGTCGCAAGTGTGTTGCCAGCCTGTATATGGGAGAAGGGGGAGGGGAAGGAAAGGGAAAGCAGGAAAGAGGAAGGGACGTGGTCCTCTGGCTCTCTCACCGACCGAACGAAACACAACAATGCAAGCACTGTTATTTCACGTCGGTTATCGGTGAGAGGGGTGGTACTACCCCGGAGGAGCCGACCCATTCATGCTGAAACCAAAAATAGCTTCAGCAGCTTCTTCTACCACCACCGCACACCGTTCTTTGTATGAAGGTAGTATGTATACATATGCTCTTAAACATTTTTAAAATCAGTTCATACCTTTCAAAAATTTGCCCAGAAATAAAAGTTACTTAATTTTCAATGCAACAAAAATAACATATACCTAGTCTTGACTTGATGCTCCAGTGAATGTTTCTTCAGATCCTGGGCCGAGTTAAACATAACATCACACAAAGGACACTGGTACATTTTACGAGTGGGTGTCTTTTTCTTGAGTTTATCCTTCTTTAATTTTATCTTTGCTTTCTTGTCCTTTGATGTTGAGGGTTCTTCTCTTTTCTGTAATATTTTAAATTCTATTCTTATCTTGGTCCAAATGAGCAGGGGTATTTAAAATTAGTTGTACAACATTTATGATATGGAGATTAATTATATCTCTCCATATGGCCTTTGCCTTTATAGGCAATTTTAGAGGGATAAGTACTGTGTTGTGAGAGTCACAGAGGTTATATACAATAATATATCGTTTTTTTTTTCGAAATGACTCTGCTATAGTGACCCAGCAAGGTCTCAACAGCTTCACCGGATTACTAAGGCAAGCGCTTAAGGCACTCAGCTGATTTTATTTTGGCAACCAGATCAAGGGTGCACGGCACACACCTCGGCTTGGCTGTTGCCTGTTGCATGCAAAATCGCAACCTATCTTACTAACCTAGCTAACTATTCATATATGTATGAGTTGTTAAAACGTATATATGTACCAAGCATATACGTCTTAACAACTCCTCCATATATTTATTATCGGAAAATTGAGAGTTTTTCAGTTCGATAAGGGAAAAAAGTAAACCCTTCCACTTTCATGTGTAAGCGTATAGGCGTGCAAGTGTGTGGAGGTGATTGTGTAGATAATTTATTGGGAATATACATAAATTAATATTATTACAATAAATAAAGACAGTAAAGGTTTCAATAAAAGTAGAATATACCAATGGGTCAATTCATGAGAGATTTTTTTTCCGCCCCGCTACTATTTATACACTGCTTCCATTTGGGTCATTTCATGTGAGATTTATAGTTATTATTTTTTTTTCATTGAAATAATTTTTTGTCATGTTTGGGATCGAAAATAATCTATATGTATTTTTTTTTTTCAATGCTATGAATCAATATGATTTTAACATCTGTCCTCTGTAAAAACACTTTGTTAGGTTAACTGTAATAAAAGTTTCAAACATAAAAGTCCGCTTTGCACTTTAATTGTGTGTGAGTGTACAAGCTTTAAAAAAACTGTAGCACATTGTCTTAAAACATAGTGCATTGTTATAATAAAATTAATTTCTTTTACTTGTATCTATATTTTTAATTGTTTTTTCTACAACTTTTTGTTAAATATTCTCAAATATACATGCAAAATTTTGGAGTGGAAATATTAAAATTATAAAGGGAATCTGAGAGTTTGCGACAGTTGAAAAATATGTGATCCATTGATCCCTCAACAAGCCCACTCACATAGAGAATAGTCATTCCTGTTAAGCAATACGCATACACTAAGTAGTCTATAATACTTTTTTTAAATACCGAAGTTTATAATAATTAAAATTTATAATAATGGAGCTATCTAACATGGCATGAAGTAACTAAAATATTGATAAATTACTTACGGTGGTAAAGTCGAAAGCCTGAGCCTCGTCCATCTCCTCAATTTCGATCGTAACCATCACTTCAGATATAACCGGCTCATATTCGCTACCATCACTTTGTTTACGCTGCCTAGTTAATAAAGTTTTCTTCTTTAGTTCGTACAAATTTTCATCGTCCGAAGAACTTTCCGCGACAGCTGCACTGTCAGAGTCCTCGTTTGTGGACCCCATGATGTTAAATACTAATACTACATATAACTTTATTTACTTTAAAACTTGCATTGTATAAAAAAACAAATAAACGGTATAGTGTATCATATGGAAAACAACGCCATTTTGGATTAACTGTCAAGTACCCGAAATGGTCTATGCCTAAGGTTTTTCAGCTTTGGATTTATGGTTATAATTTATCTATATCTATACTTCTATACTAATATTATAAAGAGCTAAAGTTTGTGAGATTGTGGGATTGTGAGGGTAATCTCAGGAACTACTGATCCGATTAGAAAAAATCTTTCAGTGTTTCATATAGCGTCGTTGTATTTTTTTTCTGCAATCTTCACTGTCTTATACTTATGCTACTCCCATATCTGCGAAACGAAGCTTCGAGTACTTGTCGCGCTAAAAATAACATCAATAATCATTCCGATAAAGACACAGATTATACGTTGCCACACATGTTTCTTTCTTATGCGACTCCCATATCTGCGAAACGAAGCTTCGAGTACTTGTCGCGCTAAAATTAACGTCAATAATCATTCCGATAAAGACACGGATTATACGTTGCCACACCTGTGTCTTTCTTAATGACTCGACATTAACATCCGCTAAACTCCTTTGATGTGTGTAAAAACCGCCAGCCGAGTTATCGTGTTGCGTCTATCGTCACGCAGTCCGATAGTTCGTAACGCACGACGATAATGTCTTCCCACATCTGCATTTAGTGTGACCATAGACGAAACTTCGTGACGATACACGCAGGTATGGGAGTACCATTACATATATAATCTGTCAAGGTAGAAAAATGAAATTAGCTATGCTACTGTCAATGAACCGCTCGAAAAAAACCAACGCGCATCGCTTCTCTTTTGGAATTTATGATACTGTAACAAGGCTTGCTTTTGTATTAGCAAGTTCAAAATTAACACGAAATCAACTAAAACTTGTAAACAATGCGCGATTAACACTTGATATCAACGATACGGTGTGATTAAACGATTTTGAATGTAGTGTACTAAATAATACAGATCAATATCGGAACAATGAATCCGTGATATAGCGTCACTGCGCCATAGGAACCAAATGGAGACAAAATCCGGCGTCGGTATCCAAGATCACTGGATGAAGAGTATTATGGAGCCGGCTGGAGGCGATAAGAACGATCGTTCGGTGAAACGCGAAAAAATGGCCGAATATAATGGTGAGGCGACGAATACTAATTACGAGCGACAGCAGCGAAATGACAGTAGATACCGGTGCGAAGTATGTGATCTGACTTTTGATGGCCTGGAATATTTGATACTACATCAAAAGTTTCATGGCAATGAGAAAGACCCGTTAGCTCCCACAATAGAGCCGGAACCTCAGCCCGTGGTCAGAGACGGTCGTAAAAAGCGTCGCAAGTTTAAATGCGACCAGTGCGACGTGAAAGTGAACTCTCAGTACCATTTAGACATTCACAGGAGTAAGCATGAAGGCGCTGCGTCAAAAAAGTATTTATGCGAGGTATGCGACCGCAGTTTTGTGGCGGCGCAATTTTTAAAAAGTCACATGCAGACTCATTCTTCAGTGAGTACAATAAATTGCGAGATTTGCAACAAAACCTTTACTGGGCAAGCATATTTAAAACTACACATGCAGCTACACAACGATATAAAGAAATTCAAATGTTCGAAATGCGACGAAATGTTCCCAACAAAGAACTGCCTGAAAATTCACTTGAAGAAGCATACAAAGGTGAAAAACTTCAAATGCGATTACTGTAATAAACTGTTTGTGTCTAAGATAACAATGGAACGACATCGGCAGAGTCATGAAGGGCAACCGATAGACTGTCAAGTAAAATGCACACAATGTGAAAGGACAATGCATTCGACACTGTTGCGTACGCACATAGCTCGTGCGCACTCTTCGACCATCGACGATGATGTGAAGAGGCCTCACAAATGTTCAACATGTGGGAAGAGTTTTATTGTGAAGATTAATCTCAACTTACATATAAGAGTCTGTCATCCGGATTTAGCTGAACCGGAGGATGAAGATGATGATGTAATGACAGACAACTCTTAATTTTTATCCATATATGCCTATACACAATGTATTATTAGAAAATATAATAACTTTTTTATGCAATGTTTAGTTTCTTTTTTATATGTTAATTGATGTTTTTTTCTCAAACAGCTCTCAGTATGCAGTTGAGTCCTGTATTGAAAGGAATTTATAAATGTAAAATACATGGACACAATATATACTAAGAATTACGGCAGTTGTTTGTGGAGGACACAAATAAAATATGCTTTGCGCAGTTTGAAGCCTTCGACATTCAATGTGGTAGTAACTCTAAGTGGATTACTTAAAGAACACTATGTTATCTACAGTCCAGTAAAGCTGTTAAGGCCTTGTTAGGCCAATACCATAGTTACCTTTAGAAAATAAAACGACATTACTCATTTTTCTTTTAATGATAGCAAACTAACATGCGCGTCGCCTGATGGTAAGTGATCCCCGCCGCCCATAGACACCTGCGACACGAGAAGAATCACAGATGCGTTGCCGGTAAAACATAGTACTTAGGTTTTAATTTATTTGTTACCATCCATAATCCGTGACATAATGCAATATAATAAAAGTGCATGAAGTTTGTTACACTTTCACTCTCCCAACTCCCTAAACTGATCATTATTGAAATTTGTGTACACATTGTCAATTTTCAGAATTGTCAGAAAATAATTTAAAATAAAAAGAAATCCGAAAGATAGGTATGATCGAGGGTTAGGTCAAATATACAACTCCAGCAAAGGGTAGAAAAAATGTAAGAGATTATAGTTTTTTTTTTTTTTTTGAAAATTTATCTTCTGGTTGATTATTACTGCCATTGTCAAGTATATAATGATATTACGAGTTTTTACAATCATATCTATACTAATATTATAAAGAGGTAAATTTTGTGACGTTATAGGGGGTATTCTCAGGAACTACTGGTCTGGGTAACCAATATTTTTTTTTTATAAAACTAGGATCAACAGTAATTAGTGAAAATAATAATCAGTATTCTCAAGAATCAGCACAAAGATTTACAATTGAAGTAACTGTAATGTATTCTCAGATATTTGAGAAAATGTAGAAAAAACTAAAATCACCATTTATGGACACTTAGGATCCAGTAGTCCATACCCAGTGATCGACGTTACCCAGTAATGGACATCCAGTCATCGACAACGAACAACAAACATAATTATAGCAGATATAGAAATGCGAATAAATTAATATTTAAATTGAAACCGAGACATGTATTTTCATTCCATTATGGTTATTCTTTATATAGTCTATAAATTTAAAACTGACTGAAATTAAGCATCATAAACAATATTCTTACTCAAAACCCATAGTACTCGTACAAATAACTATTATCAATGATCATTATTGATATTTACTAAATATTAAATTATAATTTTTTTTATCAATTTTATAATTTTTGTAATCAATTTTATATAGTCTAGGTGGCGCTGTATATTATACAGTTGAAATAGTACTCGTACAAATAACTATTATCAATAAACATTATTGATATTTACTAAATATTAAATTATATTTTTTTTTATCAATTGTATAATTTTTGTAATCAATTTTATATAGTCTAGGTGGCGCTGTATATCATACAGTTGAAATAGTACTCGTACAAATAACTATTATCAATAATCATTATTGATATTTACTAAATATTAAATTATATTTTTTTTTATCAATTGTATAATTTTTGTAATCAATTTTATATAGCCTAGGTGGCGCTGTATATTATACAGTTGAAGCAATCGTCACAACAGTTGTTATTTGTTGTTTGCTAGATGTTCTGTTATTTATTACATTATGTACTATAAAATATAATATTAACAAACACATGTGGAACAACTTCTGCTGTGGGGACCAGATTAGGCCCCCCTCGGCAACGGCTCAAGCCTAGGTCCGTTCCCTCGCCGAGGATCCCTTGAGTACGCAGCTCGCGCGATACACTCACACAAAATCTTACATCATTGCAACAACATTACACATATCACCCGCACACACGTGCTCGCATACACGCTTACACATGAAAGTGGAAGTGTTCTGTTTCTTTCCCCTATCGAACTGAAATAGTTTAGAAAATGATCTGATACGAAATATATATAGGAGTTGTTGAGGTTTGTGTGCTTGGTGCACATATATGGTCCAACAACTCATATATGTATGAATTATTAGCTTAGGTCAGCTCAGATAGTTCGCCAATTGCATATATCAGGCAACAACCCAAGCCGAGGCGTGCCGTGCACCCTTGAGCTAGTTGTCAAATAAAATCGGCTGAGTGCCCTAAGCGCTCACCTTAGTAGTCCGGTGAAGCTGTTAAGACCTTGCTGAGTACAATAGCGTAGTCATTTCGAGAAAAAAAAAATCTGCTGTAGGGGATAGCTGCTGAGGTAGAAACCATAATTTTATTACAAAAAAGGGCAGTTCGAGCAATATATATTACTAGGGACCCGGCGGACGTTGTCCCACCCTGATAATAAAAAAGCCCATCATCCGACCGCAGCGCCACCTACCGGATGCAATTGTGAATCTAAACCATTCTCGGATTCATTGAAACACGCACACAAAATTTCATCAGAATCGATCCAGCCACGTAAGAGGTATTCAGTGACATACACACGTACAGAAGAAATGTATATTATCGTATATATAAAGATAGGACATCGCGTATCATTAAAGACGAAGTTCCAGGAATTAGATATCTTAATTCTACCTTTCCAATACATTCTTGATAATTTAATGTATGTCCGTAAAAACTATGTTTTTTTTTTTCGATACTACGCTGTTGACCCAGCTTCACCGGACTACTAAGGCGAACGCTTAAGGGACTCAGCCGATTTTATTTTGACAACCATCTCAAGGGTGCACGGCACACCTCGGCTTGGCTGTTGCCTGTTGCATGCGAAATCGCGACCTATCTTAGCTAACCTAGCTAACTATTCATATATGTATGAGTTGTTGAAACGTATATGTGTACCAAGCATACACGCTCAACAACTCCTCCATATATTTATTATCGGAAAATTGAGAGTTTTTCAGTTCGATAAGGGGAAAAAAAAGTAAACCCTTCCACTTTCATGTGTAAGCGTGTAGGCGTGCACGTGTGTGGGGGTGATCGTGTAGTGTTGTAGCGGTGATTTATATTTGTGTGTCACCGTATCGCGCAAGCAACGCACTCAAGGGCTCCATACCGAGGGATCGAACTTAGGCTTGTGCCGCTGCTGTGGGAGGCCTAATCGGGTAATAAAAACTATGAAAAACTACATTTTGTAAAACACCGGCGTAATCTTAATACTATAATCTGTTACAAATTGGTCGTCCTATGTTTCAGACTTAACAAAACCAGTAATAGTTGTTTAGATAACAATGTTAGGTTTCACAATAAATAAAAAACAAATCTTATACAATTTGTATTTTGACGTCCATAAGTACCTTACTAGAGCCTAAAATGAATAAACATTGTTTAATTTGATTTGAACAGGCACAGGCAGTACAGTAAAAAAGAAACAAAATATAAACTGTATTTATTAGTATTTTGTTTACAATTATTCTTCTTTCTTCACTTCTGCGACTTCTTCGCTATCTTTATTCACCAATTCTTCTGCTTCTCTGGCCGCTTGCTGTGAATTTCAGAAATATTTTAAATATTTTTATGATAAATTATCCAAACAATCTATACATACATGTGAGTAGCAAGTAAAGCTCCGACACAAATCTTTTTCCGTGTTCGGAATAAAAATGTATTATTAAAAAAAACATCTGCGCCTAATTATATTGTCTATATAATTTATTAATATTGTTTTATTCTTAACATGTCTTGTTCATAACTGACCAGGAATATGTCGTTAAATAAACGTTTGTCTAACTGTTTGTATCTCCAGATGTAACTTAAACACATGCTACGTCAGAAGATATCACAAAATATTAGAAGAGATATTTTTTTATATCATAGGAGGCAATCAAACAGGTGGTTCATCTGATTTTAAGTGACCACCACCGTCAATAGACACTAACGACACCAGAGGAGTCGCAAGTGCGTTGCCAGCCTGTGTTAAAGGGGAAGGGGGGATGGGATAGGAGGAGGGATAAGGGAGAGGAAGGAGGTGAAGCCTCCGTCGCTCTTACTGACTGAACGAAACGCAACAATGTAAGCACCGTTACTTCACGTCGATGGTTCTATGAGAGGGTGGTACTACCCCGGGCAAGCTGACCCATTCGTACTGAAAGCAGGTATAGCTTCAGCGTGACTCTACCACCTACAATAAAATCAAGCAAAGTTTAATAAAGTTTTTGTGATGAAAATTGTGAATTTTCTTTGACTTTTTTAACCTCTCAAAATATGTTACGTGTTAAAAATACGTCCATTGGACGTTGTGACATCAAGTTAACCCCTGGGCTGATTTTTTAAAACTCAGATCTCAAAATGGCGGATATTTTTTTTGTTATATTTGTTTTTTATTATAATTGTACTTTACCAAATTTGTTACTGTTCAAGTTTTCCAAATCATTACACATTATATAACAAAGTTATCTACCATGTCTGTCTATCTGTTCGCGATTAACTCAAAAACTACTGAACGGATTTTCATGCGGTTTTCACCAGAAGGTGAAGTGATTGAAGGAGGGTCTAGTTATATAATTTGTCAAGGTTATCTTTTGATATTAGAGCAGAAAACCAGGACTGAAGCTAGAGTTGAATTTCGGATAGGGTAGCATTGGTTACAGTAAGGGCGGAAGTAAAAAAAAGTATAACAGTTAATCTGTCCTCATATTAACTTTACGCTATGTAGAAACATAGCAAGGTCATAATAGCTTCACCGGCAGCCAACGTTTTGAGACGTTGGCTACATCTTGGGTTTTTGAAGTAAAACTTCTACTGAGACTTCTAACAAGATTAACGCTAGAAAACAATATGATTTCACTAAAAATCAATTTCTACCCCTTTCTAATTTTGTTTCCACATTACGTAGTTTTACTTCTTCCGCGCGGAGGGACACCACGCTCTATTTTTTTTATATACTTCAATGCCTGCTACGATTAATGATAAAAAAAACCATTTGACATTCTTTGAAACGGTAATTCACTTACTACCAAATCTGTAACATTGTACAAACTTCCTACCTTCTTCATGTCTTCTTCTTTCTTCTCCTGCAACTCTTTACTGATTTCTCTAATGAGTTTTAACTCATCTATAACTTTTTCCGACAACGGTTCAAACACCTTGACCGGAATTTCGTTAACGTCGTTCAATATTCTTTTAAAGTTTACGTATTTCGCCATGATCCGGTCATATTGTTCTGGGCTGATCATTATATCCTTATTACGTTTCACTATCATTTTGTTAACTGAAATATAAAAATGAATAAATTCACTTTGCGTTTGAATATACTTTGCAAAAAATTTATAATCATTAAACAAAGTCGCCTACCGCTTCTGCTTATTCGCGATAAATACGAAAACTACTGAATGGATTGTCATGTCGTTTGCATGAGTGGATAAAGTGATCGGTATATAATTCGTTAAGAACTGGATAAGGATATTGGATTCAGCATGATTTTTTTTTTCGTACTGACTACGCTATTGACCTAGCAAGGTCCTAACAGATTCACCGGACTACTAAGGCCAGCGTTTGCGGCACTCAGCCGATTTTTTTTGGGCAACTAACTCAAGGGTGCACGTCAGACCTCGGCATGGGCTGTTGCCCCAATCCACTCCCACAGGACCGGGCGGACGGCGTCGACGATGTACGTCCCGAAGCGTGCGTCCGCCAGGTCCTGCATCCACCGCTCTACCACCTCCTCTCGCAACTCCTGCCTTTTGGCCTCTATTTCCCAAAGGCTCCCATCTATATTTCCTCGCCGCCGAGAATTCATACACGGCGGCAAGAACTCCTGCCTCCAGCTCCCAAGTAAGGGAGCCGGCGAGCGCGAAGGCCGCCGCCGAGTATACCGTCCAGTATGCCCGGATCGCTCTCAATGCCACCGTGCGCTGCGCACTGCGCAGTACGCGCACTTTGGCGGCACCGAGGGCGTCCGCGCAGACTGGTGCCCCGTAGGCGGCCATCGCCCGCACTACACCCATAAATAGTCCTCGACACCCGGCGCCCGGCCCCCCAATATTGAGGAGCAACCGGCCGAGTGCCGACGCCGCCCCCGCGATCCGCGGCCCGAGTCCCGCAAAGCCAGCGCCCGTCCAGGGTGAGGCCCAAGTACTTCATGTGGATCCCCACCTTGATCCGAGCGCCCTCCACCATTATGAGGGCCCCAGGTGGTGGCACCTAAGCTAAGCTACATATTCATACTTACATGAGTTATTGAAACATATATGTGTACCAAGTATACATACCTCGACAACTCTTATATGTATTTTGTATCGGATAATTTTTCTAAACTATTTCAGTTCGATAAGGGAAAAATAAAACCCTTCCACTTTTAAGTGTAAGCATGCGTGCGCGTGTAGGAAGGTGATGTGTAATGTTGTAGTGTGTGTGTAGTGATGTAAGATTTAGTGTCACTGTATCGCGCGAGCAGCGTACTCAACGGCTCCACGCCGAGGGAACGCACCTAGGCTTGAGCCGTTGCCGAGGGGGGTCTAGTCTGGTGTGCGGAAGCGAAATTTACCCCCAGACCACGGCGGCGTGATCAGTGGTTACGCGGGCGTAGGCGTGAGCATGCTCTGTTTGGAGAGACAGGCTGGTACTGATCGTTCACTGCCGTCATTTCATCAGGGGGGTTGGTAAAAATATGTCGCGGCCGTCTTCTATGACCACTTGCAGGTATGGTTGGCTTGGGTGACTCAAGTCTTAAGATGTTACTCGACACCCCTTACACCCCAAAATCCTATATTCAATCTACGAACGCCTATGCCGTTTAAAAGTTGCAAACTTGATTTTTGCTGAAAAATCAAATCAATGTTTTTCTTCAAATCTATCAATTTTAGGGTAAAATAGCCCCGAGTACCCTTACAAAAAAAGTCCTATTCATAGCGGTATCTTTTTCATTACTCATTTCCGATTTCACTCCAATAAAAAAAATGTGTATGTACTTATGTACACGCGTTAGAAATTATACTTCTTTGGCGTAACAAGATAAAAATCTTTTCAAAAATTTTATCCTTCGCCTTAATCTACTTTTGTAAAAAAACCATACTAACAATAGAAAAAAGGTATTTAATACATTGAAATACAAAGAATAAATACAAAGAAACAAAATGCCGACTATAGCTAATTTCAGGGTGTCGGTTTTTCGTGACAGTGTGCACGCGCATTGTAAAAAATTACTCTCTTCTTTTTCTCTAACGCGCCAAAAGAAGTATAACTTCAAAAGTCTGAAATTGCCTTTCAATTTGTAAATTTACTAACATAAATAATGAAATAAACATTGATGTAATAAGAACCCAAGACGCACAGTCAATGTCTCGAAACCCTACGCATAAAATATGCCCATAATTGAAAATTATGCACTTATTTCAAATGGTCTCGCGTCGCTTGAGACCTTGTAAAAATAACTTTAAATCATTCAAGTAAGATTGAATTTGCAAAATCAGAAGTTTATCGCATAATTTTATATACGTATGTATATTGGGGAATTTTGGCGAATGGTTTTGAGCGCTAGTTTTATTGGAGACTGTGCATCTTTGCTTTATATGTCAATGGAAATAATTAATAAGCATACCTTTGAAGACGTCCGGATACCTTTAGAAATGAAAACAGAATGTCAATAATTTTTGTATTCAAGTTTGTTTCCTTATAATTACGAATTCCAGATGTAACCAATCTTTTAATGATTCTGAATATAAGTAAAATTCTCACGGGAGGGCTTTGAAATTTTGATCGGCAAACTTTTTGTGTCACAATGTAGTTATGAGAGTAAGCACTGTGTCGGATGGAGAGTTGGAAACACCGGGTCTCGTCCGATCACCGAAGTTAAGCAACGTCGGGTGCGGTCAGTATT
>JACEII010000063.1:2201927-2250070 GCA_014332785.1 Antheraea mylitta | reverse complement strand
TTGGATGGGTGACCGGCTGGGAACAGCGCCTCACGTTGTCATACCGTTACTTTGGCCATTTTGTTTGTGCCCGCAACTTCGTTCGCGTCGAACCATTTACTTATCTACTTCTCTCTCGTACGTAAGTCGCGCCGTCATTAAAATTACAACAACTTTTGACAGTGAAAATGCCCTTAAAGGAATTCAAATTTATATAATAGTACTCACTATAACAGACGATAGTTTGCAGATATTTTTTTAGTCTATTGTTTTTCGAATGTGAGGCGATCGCGATTGCCTCAACTCCATGGCAGAACTGGCAGTATGGATTAATTCCTTCGCCTGTCTTACTGGACGAATATTATTACTACTACTCAACTACATGGCGATAGGCAGCTATAGAGGTTTCATTGGGTTTTTTTGGCGGGATCTTAGTCTGTCATGGAGTGGATTTTATATTTTATTCATAATCTTGTGTTATTTGACTCTACATTTGGTGGTGTTTTACGTAATATAGTTGGTTTAATGTGCATAAGTGAAGTGAATGGAAAATAATACCATGAAGCATGAAACTCTGAGATGCCACAAAAACTCCCTGGAAGGTTCTAACAAGGGATCCATCATCTTGTTAGATTATTGAAATAATCACACGACGCTTGTAATATTATTGTACTATCCATTGAAAGAAGACATTGACACTGGCAAGTGCTTCTGCGGAGCCAAAATAAGAAAAAGAAGAAGAGGTTTCATTGTAAGAGAACGTGTTTAAACATATTATTCACGAACAGATAAAATGAACTGATTTGAATGAAACCAAGACTAAATGAAATTTTATGCGTGTTCATAGTTTCATATAAACAGACATAGAAGCAGATATTTCTAAAAATGATTGATGTGTATTTTATTACTCACAATAACCTAAAAAGTACGGATACGTTAGACTTAATATTCTTATTATATGTATAGTTTTAACCATCCACTAAAAAGGTTTGCCACGTATGGTTTAAAGTGAAACAAAATGGCGGCCATGTATACAATTTTAAATAATACAAAGTTAACCGCATTTGGGGTCAAACGGTTAGTTTAATTAATTATACATGAATAGATACTATAATTTAATTATTTAAGGAATTAATTTACATCAATACAATGGCGTGATTACTAAATTTCAGTGTCGTATGTTCATGTGGTAGAATAAAGGAAAAAGTATGTATTTTTAAAATACATGACGCCGTGAATTTTGTTTGCGTATATTATACCATTAGTGCGAGCGACTCTTTCTTTTCGAACTGACTACGCTTTTGGCCTTCCAAGGCTTTCACAGCTTCAACGGAGACAACACATGAAGTTTCGTATAATTAATAACCAAGTTTAAAAGCCCAAATTGATGTTCTGTGTAGTGTAGTCTACTTATACTAATGTTATAAAGAGGTAAAGTTTGTGAGTTTGTGACGTTATAGGGGGTAATCTCAGGTACTACTGGTCCGATTTTGAAATTTATTTTACCAATAGAAAGCTACATTGTTTGTGAGTGTCATAGGCTGTATATTAACGAGAAAAATTAAATGACTTTTTTGTGGTAGTTGGACTTAAAAAGTAAGTCGGAAAAACAGTAGAACGAAAACGTTTCTTACGAATGGTTATAAAATTATATTAGTATTGCTAAATGCTAAGCAAGCGATATGTAAAATAATATACAAGGAATTGTAATGTCAATTCAATGTAAAGTAAAAAAGTTATAATCAATCAGTCGTCGGAATCGGTCATATTGTTAAGTGCCGAGACGCTTTTTTTTCGATCTGACTACGCTATTAACCTAGCAAGGTCTTAACAACTTCACCGGACTATTAAGGCGAGCGTTTAAGGCACTCAACCAATTTTATTTGACAACTGGCTCAAGGGTGCACGGCACACCTCGGCTTGGGCTGTTGCCTGACACATACAATTCGCAAGATGACTTCCTCGCAAAAGGAGGCCACTACTCGCCACGCCTGCTCGCTGCCGAGCATGGACGAAATCACGCTCGGCAGCGACAAATTCTCTCCCACCACCGCCGCGGCGGCCTGGAGATAATCAACCGGGGAATCGATGGCCGAATCCGCGTCGGCTTTAGACACCAACACGTCCAGAATCCTGCTTAAACTACTAGACGACGGATTTTCTTTAAAATATTGAACGAGTTTCGCGTAATCAGCCACCCTAACCGACGGCGGGGTGAAGTCTGAATTGTGACCTATCTGTAAAACAACCGGGCGATGATCTGAATCAAGTTCGTATACGACTTGTATGAGTCGTACAGGAAGCGTGATATTTTTCAAGAGAGTTATGTCTAAAACTGTGGGTCGCCAATGATCTTGACAGTGTGTGGGTTCCGAAGGGGCTATGACGTCAGACGCGAGAACCCTACCTAATTCGTCGAGTATCCTCCCGTTACGAGATGTACACGGACTATTCCAGATAACATTCCCGCTATTGAGGTCCCCCGCTATTATAAATGAATCTCCTAAATTAAGTAGCACCTACAAATCGGATCTTAGCAATTCTTTGTTCGGTGGCTAATACGCGGAAACTAAAATAATATTCGAGTGACCGGTCATACCTAATTTACACACTAACACTTCCATATTGGTTAGCGCGGGCGGATCTAACGGCATGCAGTACAACGAACGCCTAAAATAGATTAACGTGCCACCCGTCGTTCCTGACTATACAGTAATTCGCGATTCTCGGATTACGCATACTCGGTTTTAACATCGTTTCCTGGATGAGGAAAACGTCAATCTGTCTATCGCGCAAAAAGTCAACTACTAGATCGCGCTGTGTCCGAAGGGATCTCGCATTAAAAAACGAGAGACAAAGACCGCGTGGTTTTACTTTATTAAGACCCGTGAATTTTACAACTTATTTAGAAGAGGATGACCGGGCGAGGCGCTGAATAGTGGCTCCGACAGCCGGGAAGCGCGGTAGTGCGGTGAGAAGACCTAGCTCCTGCTCGAGCTCTACTATGGCGTGGAAGGCGAGGACATCCTTCATGTCGTGCTCGCGGAGTAGATGTTTCATCCAGTCAAATTTACTGGAGAGAGAGGATGAGGAAGTATAAGCCGCCTGAGGCTTAGAAGAAGCCTGAGGCTGAGGTCGGGGGGCCCAGGGGGCCATAGGGGCACGCCCGGGTTGAGCCGCGCGTAGCACAGAGGGTGACGTGCGTGGTGAGGTCATGGGCGCGGGCGCTACCGGGGTGCGGGAGGCACCCGGCAGGCCTGGGAAGGCCTCCACAGACATGAGAGGTGGAGGCGGAGGGCGGGCGGTGGCTACAGACGCCCTGAGCGCCTGTCTCGCCTGACGGGGACGTTGTGTGCGAGGCGCACGGGGACAGTCGCGATAATTCGCGGGGTGACCCGCGTTACCGCAGAGCACACAGCTGGGAGGATCGGAAGTGCCAGGAGTACGCTCGCACTCCATCGTGACGTGGTCTCCTAGGCACATGACGCACCTGGGGCGAAGATGGCAATTCTTTGCCGTGTGCCCATAATACTGGCAGTTATGACACTGCAACGGAATATGGGTCTTGCGTGGGGGCTCAACGGTGACGCCGTTGAGGTCGCACACAGTCGTGAGCGAAAAAATGGCCTTGCCCTCCTGCGACCGGTCGAGAAGAACAAGCACCATGTTGTAGGGAGCGCGGGTGCGTGGGTGGTACATACGATGTACTTCACGCACGGGGAAGTTCTTCTCCTTAAGGGAGAGGGTGATGTCCTCGACCGAGATTTCGGCCGGGATACGGCGAAGCACGACACGGATGAGGCGCTCCTCCTCTAGAGCGTATGTGAAATAAGCTAATTTCGATTCCGTGAGGAATCGAATCAACGCGCGATGTTCGTCGGAGGTGGGACACTTAACTCGAATGCCCGCTAGAGTGCTAAGGGCATTCATATTTCCATTTTACAATAACACGATCAAACAACAACAATGCCAAATGGAGATTTTGGCGGAATTTTAGTCTGTCATGTCATGTCATGGATTTTATATTTTATTCATAATCTTGTGTTATTTGACTCTATATTGTGTAAATTTGGTGGTATATTACGTAATATAGATAGTTTGTTGTGCATAAGTGAAGTGAATGGAAAATAATAACACGAAGCATGAAATTCTGAGATGCCACAAAAATTCCCTGGAAGGTTCTAGCAAGGGATCCACCATCTTGTTAGAATATTGATTCACGCGAAGTATAATATTAAAATGATCGCACGACGCTTGTGATATTATTGACTACGGGACAATGGCAGTAATAATCGGAAAGATTGATTGCGAAAAATAAAGTTAAAAAAATGCCAAATATGTACAATTAATATTTTTTAAATTATAGTCGAGGTGGACCTTGTTATCGATATAGAAAACAAAAACAATATTTTTACAATTTTTGTTTGTCTACTCCTGTGAACGCGTATCGCTCTGAAACTACTGGACAAATTTTGACGAAACTTGGCACAGTGATAACCAATATTATGAAGTCACATTTAGGATACATGTTGTTGTTCCATAAAACACAAAGAATTCTCAAGGATAACGGACGAAAGTCAAAAATAAAATTCTTGAAGGATTTTGGTAAATATTCTTTGTGCTATATATAGCAGACAGATTTCAACAGTTAATGCCTGAATGTAATTGAAATCGTCAAAAATTCATTTATCGCCAATATATGTTGGTTACTTTTTATTTTAACTGGTCCCGATAGGTGACGTTGAGAACGGGTTCTAGGCTTATTTAAAAAAAATCTCACATATCAACAGGATAATAGATTTTTCAAGTTTAAGAATACAATTAAAACCGTTGATAACCGGTTTGGTGTAGACGAAGTTACACGGGTCAGCTAGTATTAAAATAAAACTAAATTAAACAATTTAAATTAAAATAAAAATGATCGCGTACAATTCTCCGTGAAACGAAACGCAAATCCACCCCTCCGGAGGCTAATGACTCACACACCCCCAAACGGAAAGCAACGACGCGACCCGAGGAAAGCCGAGCGATCCGCGTACGGAGCACGCACGGAAAACATTTTCTTTATACATTGTTATATAATATAGTATATATTTTCTTGATAATTATTAAATTCGTTAAAATGTGTTCGTTTTTAACCAGTATTTGTCGTTTTAATCGACGGTTAAAATGTTGTGTAAACGACGCGTAATGTTAAGATTGCTTTATATTGATTTTCCTGTGACGTACGAGTAACGTTGAATGCGGAATTCACTCGCATAGTGTTATTATTGGTGTTATAAATTTAATAAGTGTTTTTTGTTATACTGCGGATGTTTCTTCAATGTGTCTGAATGATTAAGGTATCTGTGCTACGGTTTTAAAAAATAGGGCATTCTTTTAAAATCGATTCCATCGGAGACGCATTCCAAATTTAAATAAAAACATTAATACTCTTATGTCGTTTGTTACTGAGACAGATAAACTGATTTTAATTATTTTCTCATATATAATGAATTTTGTTTGAATATATATAAAAATATTTAAATAATGTATTAATATTAGCTTCTCTCAGCCACTTCGCCCACGTGAAGGGCTATTTTTAACCCGTCATTGATTCGTTTTTCACGGAATAAATAATATAATATATAGCTTTCTAAAAATACTATTATCCGGCCAGTGCTTGAAAGTTGACCATAAGTAAAAACTTTTTTCTCAAATAATAATATATAGCTATTATATGTATTGTATAAATATTTGTAGATCGTAATCATAAAGAGCATGAAGAATCAATGTCGAAAAAAAATCAATTTTTTTAATGCCATTAAAACACAATATCTGCCAATAAAAAAAAACTTGGTTGAGAAACAACAGAGATAGATGTACTTCACTATATTATCTGTGCTTTTTTACGTATATATATGCAGTTTACCGCGACTTTGCGCGCATTTTCTATACAGTAATTATTCTTGGCTTTTTATTTTATATATCTAATACCTTTAAACGAGCAATTCTTGTATATTTTTATATATTCTGAATCTCGGAAACGGCGTTAGCAATTTCCGTGAAATCAGGAAAGTAGGTGGTTTAGGGGACGAGAAACCGATCTAGCAAGATTTCATTCATAGAAAAAAAATTATGTAAGTTTCCAGGCAATGAAAAAATATAGCTAGAATATAAAGGTAAATATCGCGGCCGCTGTCAAAACAAAAATAGCTCAGGTGGAAATCGGCTGTTTCGGAAATCAGTCTAACCCCAGTTCGGATCCGAGTGACAGTAAAAGAGATATCTTTTTTAATATATATATTTTTTTTTTGTATAAAAATGCTAATTTTGTGAGGCAAAACTAAAAGTTTATATTAATTTAAAAATATTTTTTAAAGAACCGAGCTAGGCTCGGGCATTCAGGATGTTCATATAAGAATAACTGACTGTAGGAATATTAGATTTTTATATACATTTTTATCCCCTATTTCCACTACCTTGGAAAAATTAAATTGCCAAAAATCCCTCAGTGGTCCTCATGTACATTGTAAAGCAACCTCGCACACAAATTTCAAAGAGTTAGTCCTATTAGTATAAGATATAGAATTGATATATCAGTCAATTATTATTCTATCTTTGATATAAAATTTTCACAGACTATCTTCTGCCCGCGATTTCGTCCGCGTGGAATAATAATACTTTGGACTAACGCTAACACGCAGCGGAAGCTCTGAAGAGGAAAAAAACCCCGATTTTGAAACATTCTTCATTAGTGCTCCGTTCCTGTTGGCCTTAGCGTGTTGATATATAACCTATAACCATACTTGATAGATGAGCTATATAACACTGAAATAATTTTTCAAATCGGAGCAGTAGTTCCTGAGATTACTCCCTACAACGTCATAAAGTCACAAACCCACAACGTCACAAATTCTACCTCTTTATAATATTAGTATAGAAGTGTAGATATAGATTTGATACGAAATTGTTACAGACTAACTTCTGCCCGCGACTTCGTTCGCGTGGAAAGTACTTTGGGCTAACGCTAACACGCAGCGGAAGCTCTCAAGAGGAAAAAAACGATCTTGAAACTTTCTACACTGTACTTTTTTTTTATTGTAGCACAGCAAAGTGACTGCACTGTGCCTGATGGTGAGCACAGTACAATCCAAAAACAATGGCGACCACCAAGAGACACGCCATCCCTCGGCGAACGCCGTTGTCATGCCGGCCTGCGTAAATGTCTCTTCATATTACGCTAGAAGGACCCCATGTTATAGGAAGGAGGGAACACTAGCCGGGAGATTGTTCCACAGTTTCACGGTACGGCAAAGATAAGAAGTTGCGAACTTTTTAGTTCGTGCCCAGATAGGATTAACCGTAAAACTATGGTTCCGAAGCCCAGCGCGAGTGGTTCGGTTATGAAAAGGAGAGGAAGAGATTAAATTAAATAGCTCTGCTCCTTTTGGTCTTAACGTGATTATATGGTGTATAGCCTATTATAGCCTTGCTCGATAAATGAGCTCTATAACACAGATTTTTTTTAAATCGGACCAGTAGTTCCTAAGATTCGCGCATTCAACCAAACCATCTTTCCACCTTTATAATATTAGTATAGATTACTACTCTTCTCTTGTACTTACCTCGCGCCGTCATTAAAATTACAATAACTTATGATAGAGTGGACCGATTTTAATGAAACAAAGACTAAGTTATTCTCGAGGATATGTTTTATGGTTTTCTCGATATTGTTTTATTATGAAAATAGTACTTTCGCAGTGATGCGTATTCATACAAACAGACAGACATCAGACATTTCTAAAAATGATTGACATGTATTTTATTACTTATTCCTAGATATCTGCAACATTTTTGAGGTTATACTTCTTTTGGCGCGTTAGGGAAACATGATGAGAGTAAATTTTTACGATGCGCGCGCACTCCGTCACTAAAAACCGTCACCCTAAAGTTAGCTATAGTCAACATTTTGTTTCTTTGTATTTCTTTGTATTAAAACTTTCAATGTATTAAATACCTTTTTTCTTATGTTAATGTCATTTTTTCTACAAACGTAGAATAGGGTGAAAGATAAAATTTTTGAAAAGATTTTTATCTTGTTACGCCAAAGAAGTATAACTTCTAACGCGTGTAGATAAGTGGGGTGTAACGTGTAAGGGGTGTCAAATAACATCATAAGACTTGAGACACCGAAGCCAACCTCACCTGCACGTGGTGCACCCTGCTGAATAACGAACGAGGCAATGGCGATAGCGGGGTGGTAGGGTTTTACAGCCTGACTGGGTCGCAACCACCATGTATATGGCGAAAAAGCCCGTAATAGTGATTCGCTTCTGCGGGTCGCGTTTCGGGATCAGCTTGTGCATATCCAGCTTTATGCAGGCCGTCATGATAGTGGCGACCGGCGATGGATAGTGTGTCAAATTGTACTGTGCTTACCATCAGGCATAGTGCAGTCATTTTGCCGTGCTACAATAAAAAAAAATTATAAAAAAACATCCTTTTTTATAATAATCTAAAATGTACAGACACATATTTACATTATTATTATTATTATTATTTTCTCTTCAAGAAGGGACTGAAACGCGCTCTTCAAGGTCAGCAACACAACAGCGATGCCCTCGGTGTTGCAGTTGTTCATAGGCGACGGTAACCACTTACCATCAGGTGGGCCGTCAGCCTGTTTGCTGCCTTTATGGCATAAAAAAAAAAAATAAAATATGCATATATATAAATATAGAAAATTAGTTGATTATATTATCCAATCTAATCATTATTTTTCCATCAGATGGATATAAATAACAACCTAGAGTCCTTTTATATAATACGTTACTTCTACAAGGGTCCTGACGTACAGACAAACGGTTTTGACGTCAGCATAATAAGCCTCGGGTAACAATAGCCGAGAGTCCTAACGTTTCATGCCCACAAATCTATACGCAAACCTATACTAATATTATAAAGAGGTAAAGTTTGTGACATTGTGAGTTTGTGACGTTGTAGGAGGTAATCTCAGGAACTACCGGTCCGATTTGAAAAAATATTTCAATACTAGCCTCTAGCCCGCGACTTCGTTCGCGTGGCTTAAATACACCAATACTAACACGCAGCAGTTCTCAAAAGGAAAAACATCCCGATTGTGAAACATTTTTTATCTGTGCTGCGCTCCTATTGGTCTTAGCGTGATGATATATAGCCTACAACCATTCTTGATGAATATATATCATCACGATAAGATCAATTATAAAGAGGTAACGTTTGTGACATTGTAAGTTTGTGAAGTGGTGACGTTGTAGGAAGTAATGTCAGTAACTATTGGTCCGATTTAAAAAAAAAAATCAGTGTTATATAGCTCATTTATCAAAGAAGGTTATAGGCTATATATCATCACGCTAAGATCAATAGGAGCGGAGAACCAATCAAGAATGTTTAAAAATCGGAGTTTTTTTCCGCTTGAGAGCATCCGCTGCGTGTTAGCGTTAGCCCAAAGTAATTATTCCACGCGAACGAAGTCGCAGGCAGAGGCTAGTAATTGTTCGTTATACTATAATGGCTTGATCTTTTCAAATGAGACTTTTATTGGTATTTAGTAGGGTTGCCAACATTTTTTCAGCAAAATTTAGTATTTTTCAAAATAGGTTATAATAAAATATAGCACATATTTAGAAAATATAATATTTTATAGAAAAAAAAAATAGACAAAAAAAATATGTATTGCATATTTACTTTCATAAAAACTATATTTCTTTGAACTTTTTGCATTTTTTAACAATGTTTTGTCTGAAATAATAGTGTAATGTTTTATTGCATTCAATTTTTAGATTGATATTTACAACTTTGAGGTGATGCCAGCGCCTACAGTTACTGTAGAGAACGGAGATCAGTGGGAGTCTAATACGAAATATTGTAGATACGTTCGCAGTCCGGAATTCGGTTATACGAACTCGCTTCACTCAAAATTTAATGAAAAGGCGCGTTAATTATTTTTAAAAATGAATATTTGTTTGTTACATTTCTTTCGGTGTTCAAAATATTGTATTTTTGCGTACATATATTTCTTCAACAGTATATAGTACGCCGACCCGAAATATAGTACAATACTATATATTGAGTAGTGGTAGAGCCAAGCTGAAGCTATTATTATTTTCAGCACAATTGGGTCGGCTCGTCCGGGGTAGCACCACCCTCTCACAGAAAACCGACGTGAAGTAACAGTGCTTGCATTGTTGCGTTTCGTTCGGTCAGTGAGAGAGCTGGAGACCCACCTACCCTCCCCTTCCCCTTCCTCCTTCCCTTGTCCCCCGCCCTCCTCACAAACACAGGCTGGCAACGCACTTGTGACTCCCCTGGTGTTGCAAGTGTCTATGGACCATGGTGATCACCTAACATCAGGTGACCCGTCTGTTCCTTTGCCTCCTATGATATAAAAAAAAATATATATTATATTACGGTTGGTAACCCTACTATTTTGGAGGACTCTTAGATCATTGTTATTGCGTTTTTATGTAGAGGTTAAGCAATATTTTTTTCGAAATGTCTACGCTATTGACCCAGCAAGGTCTTAACAGCTTCACCGTATTACTAAGGCGAGCGCTTAAGGCACTCAGCCGATTTTATTTTGGCAACCAGCTCAAAGGTGCACGGCACACCTCGGCTTAGCTAACCTAGCTAACTATTCATATATGTATGGGTTGTTGAAACGTATATGTGTACCAAGCATACACGCCTCAACAACTCCTCCATATATTTATTATCGGAAAATTGAGAGTTTTTCAGTTCGATAAGGGAAAAAAGTAAACCCTTCCATTTTCATGTGTAAGCGTGTAGGCGTGCACGTGTGTGGGGGTGATCGTGTAGTGTTGTAGCAGTGATGTATATTTGTGTGTCACCGTATCGCGCAAGCAACGCACTCAAGAGCTCCCTACCGAGGGATCGAACCTAGGCTTGAGCCGCTGCCGTGGGAGGCCTAATCGGGTGGGGTTAAGCAATATTGATGAAATGTAACAATGGTAACTTAAACTCGGAACAATAGTTGCGTTGGTCAAAGAACAAGTACAAAACCTTATATATACCAGGTGAAAGGTACCAGGAAACACTCGCAGTATTTTCTAGGATATAATACTTCATGGTCACATTTATATTAATATTATAAAACTAGAGGGTTGTTTGTTTGGTTGTTGAACGCGATAATCTCAGGAAGTACTGGTTGAATTTTTGAAAATATATGAATATTATTTCAGTGTTAGATAGCTCATTTAGCAAAGACTAGGTTATATATGTTAGAATTAATAGGAGCGGAGCACCAATGAAATGTTTTAAAATCGTTTTTTTTTTCTTTTGAGAGATTCCGCTACGTGGAGCCCAAAGTAACTGAACCACGCGAACGAAGTCGCGGGCAGAAGCGAGTACTATTAATATAATTCGAGTAATGTAAGATAGTTAGCTTAGTGACAGGCGTGGTGGCGAGTTCGAACACCGACAGACGTAGGTTTGAATCCTTGCAATGAGCCGTAATTATCAGTGAAGTGTAGTATTTTCCAAAACCCAGTATCACCTGTAATTTGTCGACAGTTTCACTGAAGAACAAGTCACCCGTAGGTTAAGCCTATCTCCATATGGTCATTTAAAACTAAGTGAGACTTTGGACAAGCGTTAAAGGCAACTTTAAAAAAACCTATACCTAACTGAAATAACTATCAAATACAACAATACCCTTTTCATAATTCATGATTACGAAAGTACATATTTAAATTTGGACTCCATTTTGGAATCGATATGAAAAGAAAAACTTAAAACAAATTAAAAAAAAAACAGCGTGTGCGGAAAAAGTGAAACTTCTTTGGCTTGTATGTATTATAGCTGACCCTTGTCCACTTCGTTAGGTGGTAAACATTTATAAAAAACTACATTTTGTGACTTAAATATAGAAGTTAGATACTTGTTGTCTATGACTTTTTTGTAGGCATTATCAAGCTCTACAACTTTTCTCTAGAACTCAATCATATATCTTTCATCGTTAAGGTAGCGTTCGTAAAAAACGTTTTCGATCGTTTTTTCTCAGACTTATTTTGGAAATCCAACAACCACAAAAAGATCTTTTTATTTTTTCGGGTTAATATATAGTCTATGACACTCACAAATAACGTGGCTTTCTATTGGTAAAAGTATTTTCAAAATCGATTTAGTAGTTCCTAAGATTACCCCCTATAAACACAAACTCACAATCTTTACCTCTTTATAATATTAGTATAGATAATATATACGAGAATGCTCAGAACCTATATACTATACCAAGTCTCGTAGTGTAAATACTTAACTATACATTTACTTATTTTTGTACACCAGTAAACCCAGATAGTCACAAATACATACCTTACGTTCAACGCGTAACCAAAGTTTTTCCCTACCATGCCATAAGAAGTCTCACTTAAACAAATTATTACACAGTGATAAATACATATGTGAAGTGTTCCTGGGACTTCGGAATGATCGTTTCCGTTGGAATCCGGAATTATAAACAAAATGGCGGACAGAAATCGCTGCCGGGATGAGTTTTCGGACAAGATATGACCTCTGGCGTTAAAGGGAGCGCTTAATAATGGAGACCGGGGGCTCTACGTCGGCCACAGAGGCCTATCAGTACGTTGGGCCTTTCAGACTGGAGAAAACCCTTGGGAAAGGACAGACAGGTAACTATGATTATTTATATTGTATCTATTTTAGGAGCTTGACAAATGTTATTGGAGATTTTTTGACGGAATCTTTTTTTTTTTGGCAATCAATCATTTAAATTATTACTGCCATTGTCACGTAGTCAATAATATTACAAGCATCGTGCAATCACTTCAATGATAAGCGTCGTGTGAGTCAATATTCTAACAAGATGGTGGATCCCTTGTTAGAACCTTCCAGCGAGTTTTTGTGTGCAATCACTTCAATAATAAGCGTCGTGTCAGTCAATATTCTAACAAGATGGTGGATCCCTTGTTAGAACCTTCCAGCAAGTTTTTGTGGCATCTCAGAATTTCATGCTCCGTGGTATTATTTTCCATTCACTTCACTTATGCACAAGAAACTAACTATATTGCGCAAAACACCACCAAATTTACAAAATATAGAGTCTAATAACACAAGATTATGAATAAAATATAAAATCCACTACATGATAGACTGAGATCCCGCCAAAAACTCCTATGGCGGAATCTTAGTCTGCCATGTAGATTATGTCCTGCCCTGATAAAACCTTAATAGAAACCGTAATACATGCTTCTATACTAATATTATAAAGAGGTAGTTTGTGACGTTGTAGGGGGTAATCTCAGGAACTACTGGTCCGATTTGAATAATTCTTTCAATGTTATATAGCTCATTTATCGAGAATGGTTATAGGCTATATATCATCACGCTAAGATCAATAGGAGCGGAGCACAGATGAAAAATGTTTCAAAATCGGGATGTTTTTTCCTTTTGAGAACTGCTGCGTGTTAGTGTATCTATTCCACGCGAACGAATTCGCGGGCAGAGGCTAGTAAATTATATATCTAAACCTTCCTCAAGAATAACTTTATCTATTGGTGAAAACCGCATGGAAATCCGATCAGTACTTTTTGAGTTTATCATGAACAGACAGACAGACGTGGCAGAGAATTTTATTTTATAATATGCCGTGATCTCTTCTTATGTAACTCTATATTTTCTAATATTGATGGTGTTTTATGTAACACTGGCCCTTAAAGTATACCATTTCAATGAATTAGTATAGAAAAAAAAAGACAAACTGTTTCCAATTTTTTATTGATATAACGACCCATCAATAAATAAAACTAAAAAAAAAAGTGTGTGTATACTTATGTACACGTGTTAGAAGTTATACTTCTTTGGCGTAACAAGATAAAAATCTTTTCAAAAATTTTATCTTTCGCCTTATTCTACGTTTGTAGAAAAAACGACACTAACAATAGAAAAAATGCAAAGAAACAAAATGTTGATTATAGCTAAATTCAGGGTGTCGGTTTTTCGTGGCGATGTACACGCGCATCGTAATAACTTTGGGTGTCGGTTTTTCGCGACGGTATGCATGCGCATCGTAATAACTTTTGGCGTCGGTTTTCGTGACGCATCGTAATCATTTCAGGGTGTTGGTTTTCGTGACGGTGTGCGTGCGTATCGTAATAACTTCAGGGTATCGGTTTTTCGTGACGGTGTGCGCGCATCATAAAAATTTACTCTCATAATTTTCCCCAAACACGCCAAAAGCAGTGTAACTTCAAAAATACAAAGAAAATCTGCTGTTAAACAGAGAAAAAGATACTGAATCGTTTTGTCCTTGTGTATTTATTTGAATTAAAATTATAAAAAACGCCTTAATTTATACTAATCAATAATTTTTACTTTTTATTGTTTGTTTATGTATACACTAGCCTCTGCCTGCGACTTCGTTCGCGTTGAATAGATACACTTACACTAACACGCTGCATTTTTCAAATGAAAAAAACATCCCGTTTTTGAAATATTCTTCATCGGTGCTCCGCTCCTATTGATCTTAGCGTGATGATATATAGCTTATAACCATTTTCGATGAATGAGCTATATAACATTAAAAGAATTATTCAAATCGGATCAGTAGTTCCTGAGATTACCCACTACAACGTCACAAACTCACAAATTTTACCTCTTTATAATACTAGTATAGATAAGAGATACAAACTGACTGACATATGAACGCACAGTCCAAACTACTTTTTTTTATTGAAGCACGACATAGTGACTGCACTATGCCTGATGGTAAGCATAGTACAATCCACAAATAGTGGCGACCACCGAGAGACAGATTATCCATCGTCAGTCGCCGCTGTCATGCCGGCCATAATGACGAAAGTCACTGGATATGTACACGCTGATCCCGAAACGCGACGCGCAAAAGCGAGTCACTATGACGGGCTTTTTCGCCATGTACATGGTGGTTGCGACCCAGTCGGGCTGTAAAACCCTACCACCCCGCTATCGCCATTGACTCGTTCGTTGATCAGCAGGCTGCACCACGTGCAGGTGAGGTTGGCTTGGGTGTCTCAAGTCTTAAGATGTTACTCGACACCCCTTACATCCCTAAACTTAAGGTCGTAAAAATATGGATGCGAAAGGATTTATGGAAATTCAATTCGCAAATTAGTGTAAAAGGGTATGAAAGTTTGTCTGAATATCCGTCCTTTTAGCTTCAGCTGGTTATTCTTTCAAATATATAAATATAAAATAAGAGTCTATTTATTTATTTATTTATTTTAGGGTCGTCAAAATGACAATACATAAGTCATTATACAAAAAGTAGGACTATTGTGATACATTATAGATGTAGCCATATTTAGAGACAACCACGGCATGCTCCAAGAATAAATTAAATATTTTAAAAAACAGTATCAAACTATTTTACATATTTGAAGATTTAGCATAAAAAACTTTTTAACAGAAAATTAAACCGCCGAATAAACTGAAAAGCAAAAAATAATAAATCTTATACCTTATTAATCTTAATAACTAAGTTCTTAAAGTAATGTAAGTATACCTAAGTGATTTTAAGTCGGCGCCAACAATCAAATTCATTAATTACGCAAAGCATATATATAATAAGTAAATGTCAGCGAGACAACAACCCGAACGAGCACACATGTTACCGTTGGAGATTTCACATTGCATATGGATATTATATATGGGACCAACTTCGGAGTATACCCTTTCCAATAAAAAAAGATTTTTTTAAATCGGATTATAATGTAAAAAGTTATGTGTGATAATACATACATGCGCGTCGAATTGAGAACCTTCTCCGTTTTTTTCGTCGGTTAAAAAATACAAACACAACGAAAATTGAAACAGAAAGAGAAATAAATCATTAAAACTAATTGATACTCTAAAATTATATTTTAAAGTCGATAATAATTATTGCATTTAAAACGAAAGGGAAACTGCTAGTGTTGTGTGAAATGGAAAAAATAGTATGTTTATGTAACCGATGAATGTAATTACAATATAAAATAAATATTAAGCGACATCTCTGTATCTCTGTACGCGTTTCTTGTGATCCGATTCATCAGCCAGTGCTTGGAGTAGAGAATTCGTTAATAGCGGATCTGGAAACAATTATACAGTTTTTAATTACTATCTGACTCGGCCACGTATTGCTGTGGCTCGGTTATTACATATTGAGTTAAAATTATGATGAAGTATTTGGTATTATGAGATAATAGAGTTTGCCTAAAAACTTCATACAGAGAGACCGAAATTACATAGTAAATAGATTAGCCGAACACATACACCATAGAATAAACTGAAGTTGGAGTTTTTGGCGGGATCTTAGTCTGCCGTGTAGTGGATTTTATATTTTATTCATAATCTTGTGTTATTTGACTCTATATTTTGTAAATTTGGTGGTGTTTTACGTAATATAGTTAGTTTATTGTGCATAAGGGAAGTGAATGAAAAATAATACCAAGGAGCATGAAATTCTGAGATGTCACAAAAACTCCCAGGAAGGTTCTAACAAGGGATCCGCCATCTTGTTAGAATATTGACTCACGCGACGCTTAATATTGAAGTGATCGCACGACGCTTGTAATATTATTGACTACTCGACAGTGGCAGTAATAATCTGAAAGATTGATTGCCAAAAATAAAGTGAAAAAAAAGCTGAAGTGGAAATAGAAATTCAAAATTAAAACGAGTTGCCAGATGTCTATAACAGTTGGTCCTACATTTTTCTGACAACAAACTAGTGTAAAGCATCATCTGTTGGAGACTGATGAAACTTAATGAACAACAATAATCAACATTGACAATCATTTTATTTGTAATTAAAAAACATTGAGGCAACCGAAATATACATTATCCTATCTCTCAAGTAGGGATGATCGATATTCATTGTAGGGACACACTTGCATATCTATAGAGTGCACACTATAGATATGTAGGGGACAAAGTCTACTCATCGTTTCCCGTTCCAGTATAAAATGTATGTAACCAGTCCGGTGTAGCCGTATAGGCAAACATATGTGTGTTGAGTAAATCGGTAGTTGCATGTAATTAGCTATAGTAACATCCATGAATGTGTGAAACAAATATAGACTCTTGATTTTTCTGAAACACTGACTTCCATTTATTCAACCGGGCTCACATGAAACATATACATCTATAAATACAAAAATACATAAATGTTTAGCTGAAAAACATCAATGTTTTTATGTCGATGATATCGACACATCGATGTTTTCATTTCGATAACATCGACGTTATGAGACCGTTGCATGTACTAGCTAGAGACTAGAAAATTATTAAATTTGTAAGCCGTACGAATAGTTTTCCTTTGGATGACCTTTTTTCCGTCGCTGATCTCTGTTTTTAGAGACAATTTTAATTGCTGGCAAAAATATCGATGTTTTCAGACATCAAGTGGGAATAAATTATACATAAATGCCAATGTTTCATGAAGTTCGGTCGAGTAGTTTCGGAGGTCGTCGTGGACAAACATTACAACAGTGAATTTTAATATACAAACAAGACATTTTTTTAGTAGCACGGCAGAACGACTGCACTGTTCCTGATGATAAGCACAGTACAATCCAAAAACAATAGCTACCACCGATTGACACACTATCCATCGCCGGTCGCCACGATCATGCCGGCCTGCAAAAGCTGGATATGCACAGGCTGATCCCGAAACGCAACGCGCAGAAGCGAGCCACTATTACGGGCTTTTTCGCCATGTACATGGTGGTTGCGACTCAGTCGGGCTTTAAAACCCTACCACCCCGCTATCGCTAACGAACATGTGGGTCATCTGATGTTAAGTGATCACTGCCGTCCATAGACACTAGCAACGCCGAGGGAGGCGCAAGTGCGTTGCCAACCTGTGTTTGGAGGCAGGGGAGTGGAGAGGGAGAGAGGAGGAGAGGTAGACTACCGTCGCTCTCACTGACCGAACGAAACGCAACAATGCAAGCTTCATATCGGTGTTTCTGTGTGTCGGGTGGCACTACGCCGGGCGAGTCGACCCATTCATGCTGAAACCACCAATAGCT
The DNA here is from genome assembly GCA_014332785.1 of Antheraea mylitta. Taxonomy (NCBI): domain Eukaryota; kingdom Metazoa; phylum Arthropoda; class Insecta; order Lepidoptera; family Saturniidae; genus Antheraea; species Antheraea mylitta. The sequence goes on along the minus strand of JACEII010000063.1, from coordinate 2,232,041 downwards.
TCAGCGTGGCTCTACAAAATTAACAAATACTCACCAATGTTAATAAAATTTCCACCATTTCTGATGATCATCGGTGATATCGAAACGTTCGGAGGTACTGCTTCTATCGCTGCCGACTGCTTCATCACCGGGTTGCTACTTGCCACAGTTAAAAATATTAACAGCATTCCACTAGAACAGTCATCGGGAAACTAATCACCCAAAAGATCAAATATAAACATTACAAATATTAAATTTTACCAAAGAGTCTTTCGATGTGAAACATCTACAGGCGAGAGTAAACCTGATTGTTGGCGTGGCAACGTGGCGACGCAAAACACAAACTTTGCACTATTAACGAAACATTCAAAAATATTTACAACCCTACCAGTATAACATAAGATTCAAATTGTTTTGTCGACCGGTCGTTATACTAGTGTTGACGACTTAGTGCCCTTTGATAAATGCCGCCAAATACACCGCGCTTGCGCCTAGTTGAATTTTTGTATTTAATAAAAATGAAAATTTATGTAACAAAATAAATAAACAGTCATTATTTTATGGAACAAATTTGTAATGCTTTATCTTTTCATTATGCCATAGCTGATTCCTGTCGTAATCTGTTATTTCCAGCATATAACTTATACAAAACGATTTTGATCTTTCACATCTGCTAGGCGACCCGTAACGGTTCATGTTTTTTAAAACAGCTTTCTCTTTATAGGGACATCTTTGTGGATTAGAAGTATACTCTCGAGCTTGGCTTTGCTGAAGAAAGAGGGATTTTTTTTAAGTTTAAAAAAAAAACTAAATGATCAATTTACCTTAAAATATGCTTATTGTAGCGTGCAACCATCTTGTCAATAGACGTCAACAAATGTCGACTTGTCATTTGTTAATGAAAGGTGTTGAGCCAGTTCAAAATTAAATTTCCGAGGAAACAAACTCTCGGGTTACTATATTTATATAGAGTTTTTAAATTATTGTTTGAAGTGAACATTTTAACTGTATTGATTGATTTTTGATGTCGGAAAAACTTAATCAATCAAACGTATGATGAGCTGCAAAATGTTAACGTGTCGCCAGTTTGACGAAGAATGTCATGACGCGAAATTATAAATTTATATCCGGCCAAAAATACCTCTCAACACGCCTAAAGAAGTTTTCACTACAAAAAATCCCGCGTTTGAAGTATATATATTAGGATTTTGTTAACCAAAAAAAATGGAGTCATCACGGGACACCTGGCAGATGTGAAACATCAAAATTGCTTTGTATAAGTTATATGCATAAAAGAACAGATTACGACAGGAATCAGTTATGACATAATGAAAAGATAAAGCATTACAAATTTGTTCTATAACATAATGATTTTATTTATTTTTAGTTTATTTATTACATAAATATTCATTTTTATTAAATACAAAAATTTAAGTAGGCGCTGGCGTGTTGTGTTCGATGGCATTTATCAAAGGGCGCTAGATTGTCGGCGCGTGTAGCGTAACATTAGTAGAAAGAGTAGCCGACAAAAAAATCTTTTTGAATCTTATATTTATACAAATAGGGTTGTAAATGTTTTTAGTATATCGTTAATAGTGTAAAGTTTGTGTTTTGCGTCGCCACGCCAACAATCAGGCTTACCCTCCGCCTATAGAAATTTCACATGAAAAACCTACATCGAAAGTATATATATTGAAATTTCGTTAACCAAAAAATAAAAACTAAAATAACCTTTCTAACTAGTGACTGCAAAAATTACATCCTGCATTGAATTGATTGATTGATCTCAGAAAATTTATAGTAGTAATAATTTACGAAGTGGTTGTATTAACCCTATAGAATTCCACGCGTCAGTTACAAGGAAATCGGTGAAATGTGATGCGCATTTTTCACTCGAACCCGGCATAATGATACATCGTCACGGCGTAACACTAACAGGGTCGACGGAATGGTATCGTTTTTAAATTTGATTGTGCACATCTTTATATATAACTAGCTTCTGCTCGCGACTTCGTCTGCGTGGAATAATTACTTTGGGCAAACGCTAATACGCTCTCAAGCTCTCAAAAAAAAAAAAAAAAACGATTTTGAAACATTCGTCATTGTTACTCCGCTCCTATTGGTCTTACCGTGATGATATATAGCCTATAACGTCCCCTGATAAATGATCTATCTAACATTGAAAGAATTTTTTAGCTTTATAGCTTGTTTAAACAAAGAAACAAGCATTATAATATGCATGCAAAATCGCGACCTATCTTAGTTAACCTAGCTAACTATTCGTATATGTATGAGTTGTTGAAACGTATATGTGTACCAAGCATACACGCCTCAACAACTCCTCCATATATTTATTATCGGAGAATTGAGTTTTTCAGTTCGATAAGGGAAAAAAAGTAAACCGTTCCACTTTTATGTGTAAGTGTGTAGACGTGCACGTGTGTGGGAGTTATCGTGTAGTGTTGTATACATATATTTGTGTGTCACCGTATCGCGCAAGCAACGCACTCAAGGGCTCCTTACCGAGAGATCGAACCTAGGCTTGAGCCGCTGCCGTGGGAGGCCTAACCGGGTCGAGAATTTGAGTGTGTGTATGTAAATATAACGTTAACATGTTTTTTTTAACAAAAATCTAAATAATACAAAACCGTTACATTTACATTATTATGATATGTATAGATACAAATATCTAGTCAAATAATAAGCCAATTTTATTAGACTCTCGTTTGTCTATGATACAGGCAAAATCATTTCACATATTGTTAATGTTTCTGTTACAGGTCTCGTAAAACTCGGTGTTCATTGCGTCACAGGAAAGAAGGTCGCAATTAAAATAATAAATCGAGAAAAACTCAGCGAATCAGTTCTAATGAAGGTACATTAATCTCCATATTATATGATTATTCTCTTCTCTACTATCACTACTAATTTTCTTTATTAAAAGACTAGCCTCTGCCCGCGACTTAGTTCGCGTTCTTAAAAGGAAAAAAAATCCCGATTTTGAAACATTTTTCATCTGTGCTCCACTCCTATTGGTCTTAGCGTGATGATATATAGCCTATAACCATTCTCGATTAATGACCTATATAACACTGAAAGAATTATTCAAATCGGAACAGTAGTTCCTGAGATTACCCCCTACAACTTCACAACATCACAACGTCACAAACTCACAAACTTTACCTCTTTATAATATTAGTCTAGATTACCTGACGCCCGCAACTTAACAATCCATACTAATATTATAAACAGGTAAAGTTTGTGATGTTGTGACGTTGTAGGGGGTAATCTCAGGAACTACTGGTCCGATTTGAAAAATTCATTCAGTGTTATATAGCTCATCTATTGCGGAAGGTTATAGGTGATATATATCGCAAAGGTCAACAGGAGCGGAGCACAGATGAAAAATATTCTAAAATCTGGAACTTTTCCCTTTTGAGAGCTTCTATTGCATGTTCGCGTTAGCTCAGAGTAACTATTACTACGCGGACGAAGTCGCGGGCAGGGGCTAGTATTATTATATTATAATCACTACATATTATACCACTAGCCTCTGCCCGCGACTTCGTTCGTGTGGAATAGTTACTTTGGGCTAACGCTAATACGGAACGGAAGCTCATAAGAGAAAAAAAACCGCAATATTTAAACATTCTTCATTTGTGCTCCACTCCAATTGTTCTTAGTGTGGTGATAGCCTATAACCATTCTCGATAAATGAGTTATATAATACTGCTAGAATTTTTCAAAACGTATCAAAATCCATTGCATAGTTTAAAATAAATAAGGAAACACAAACAGACAAAATAAGTAATTTCATTTAATAATATTTCTACATGTTGACGTTATATTTGTTATTCATAGCCTCTTCTGGGTAAGGCTCGGGAACTGGTTTGAATGCGAAGTTGTAAAAACTTATTCGCATATTAGTTAACGTGGCCACACGTTACTGTGGCTCAGTTATTATATTTTGAACTAGCCTCTGCCCGCGACTTCGTTCGCGCTCTCAAAAGGAAAAAACATCCCTATTTTGAAACATTTTTCATCTGCGCTCCGCTCCTATTGGTCTTAGCGTGATGATATATAGCCTATAACCATTCTCGATGAGTGAGCTATATAACACTGAAATATTTTTTCAAATCGGACCAGTAGTTCCTGAGATTACCCCCTAAAACGTCACAAACTCACAAACTTTACCTCTTTATAATATTAGTATAGACAAAGTCTTCTGCCACGTCTGTCTGTCTTATCGCGATTAACTCAAAAACTACTGAACGGATTTTTTTGCGTTTTTCACTTGTAGATAAAGTGATTCCTGACGAAGGTTTGGGTGTGTAATTTGTTAAGTTTTATTATTATCTAGGCGGGATAATGTCCGCCAGGCTCGCTACAAGAATATAGAAGCCATTTCATTTCAGACTAATTAGATCCCGCCAAAAACGGTAAATTATATATCATATTGTATACACTGACATCTAGCGGTGTTGAAAGTAGTTACGAGAGAAATAAGTTCTTATGGAAAATGATAGATGGCACTAATCTGTACTATTCAAAATTAACATTTTTGGAAAAGAAAAGCTGATATTATAATATTTGTGATATTTTGAAGGTTGAACGAGAAATTGCAATAATGAAGTTAATAGAACATCCACACGTTCTAGGACTGTCTGATGTTTATGAAAATAAGAAATATTTGTAAGTATATTGATAATTGTCAAGTAAGTAATTTGTTTTCTATTAGAAAAAAAAACGTGTTTTTATTTTTTATAGAAGAACATATAAAAGTGCTTTTTATTAGTTTTACAATTAATATAAGTAAGAAGCCAAGGCGGTCATAAAGATTGCCGAGAAAAGTAAAAATTCAAAAAAATGAAATAATTATATAGTCTTGAAATGTAAATCAAATATAGAAAGAATGAAAGAAATTGTTTATTGTTGGAACAACCATACAATAACCTTAAATTAAACAAACTAATTAGACAAAATATAGTGAAATACATGTGAAAAAAACTAAGAAAAAATAAAGCCCAACAACTGGCAAGCCCATTCAGCCATATGTGCAGTACAGCAGTAGTACCGCAGCGCTGATTTTCGATGGGAGCCATTGTGGTGATAAGCGGACGTTCAGTTGGTTATGATTAATATTAGACAAAATAATTAAAGACCAAATCTAATAACTACCATAATAACAAGTAACACAGGCGTACATAACATGTCACAGACGTTAAATATCTAAATATAGGTATAGCTTCTGCAACTACAAATATCAAGACTAAACTAATATAATTTTCGGAAGACAAAAACACACCAATGAAACAGAACATAAATAGACCTGCGAGAATAGATTTTACGTTAGTATAATTATTGAGTTTGTATATTACGAATTATTTGAGTTTCATTGACAAATTAATATCATTATTCTGGTTTTCACGTCTATTGGCACTCCGAACAATAATTAGATACATTTCTATAAGTTCATTAAGTAATCAAACATGATGGGCTGCACAATTTCAATACAATATTTGATTATTAGATATAGACATTTACTGAATGCAAGGCGCGCAAACACATTACGGCCGGTCACGCTTTTGTCATGTCATGACGCGATATTATAACTTTAGCTACTACCACAAATACCGCATAAAAAAGTTTTCACTTCAAAACAAAAATATATCAGAATAATAATTTAGCAGCCAATGTGTTTTTAAATATTTGTAACACGAAATAAAAAGCGCTCTTCATTAAAATCTTACAATAAATATATGTATAGAGTTTCAAAAATATGAACTACATTGTACCGAACTTTAGAACAGTTGTAGTTAATTATTCTTGTTACCTAAAGATGGCGTTTTACACAGGTTTCAATTACCTATATTAGTATCTGTAATTTTTTAAATGTAGAAAATACGTATTAAATACTTGCTTTAAAAAAGGTTTTGTACTAAATGCTCCGCGCTCGCCCGAGGCAAGTTCACGCTATCCTTCTTTCGCAAGTCTGACCTAACCTAACCAGAGCGAAACAAAGCGCAAGATGGCGAACATTCAGCGAGCGCGGTGCATTTAAAACGTAACCTTTTTAAAGCAAGTATTCAATACGTATTTAACTTTTTTGTAATAACACATTTTACAGGTATTTAGTATTAGAACATGTAAGCGGAGGAGAGTTATTTGATTATTTAGTAAAGAAAGGCCGACTAACGCCGAAGGAAGCGAGACGATTCTTCAGACAAATTATATCGGCGTTGGACTTCTGTCACAGTCATTCTATATGGTAAGGCTATGTTCTTAAATTTTACATCACTGCAACAACATTGCACATATCATCTCTACACACGTGTACGATACACGCTTACACATGAACGTGAAGGGGTTTTAATTTTCTTTTTTCCTTATCGAACTGAGATAGTTTAGAAAAATTATCCGACACAAAATACATACAAGAGTTGTCGAGGTATGTATTCTTGGTACACATATATGTTTAAATAACTCATATATGTATGCATTCTAGTAAGAATTCGCTTGCAAAAGGCATAATTTTTTTATAAGATTTAGTGACATCTAGCGAATAAAACTAAAATTTTACAAATATAATTGCGAACTAACATTACAGTACGGAACTCAATGTAACATGTAACTAATTTGTACCTTTTAAAACTCATATTGTTTCAGTCACAGAGATTTAAAACCAGAAAACTTACTACTTGATGAGAGGAACAATATAAAAATAGCAGACTTCGGTATGGCGTCGCTTCAGCCAGCCGGTTCGCTACTGGAGACATCTTGCGGTAGTCCACATTACGCGTGTCCTGAAGTGATACGGGTATGTTTTTCTACTTTATTTTGGCAACCAATCTTTCAAATTATCACTGCCATTGTCGTGTATTTATTAATATTACAAGCGTCATGTGATTATTTCTATATTCTAAGAAGATAGTGGCTCCCTTGTTAGAACCTTCCAGGAAGTTTTGGAACATCTGAGAATTTTATGCTCGGTGGTATTATTTTCCATTTACATCACTTATGTACAATAAACTAACTATATTTCGTAAAACAAGTTTATAAAATGTAAAGTCAAATAACACAAGATTATGAATAAAATATTAAATCCACTACATGACAGACTAAAATCCCGCAAAAAAAACTTCTACGTGTATGTTAATCCCCTTTTTGTAAATTTAAAATAGCGCCATCTGTTGGTGCGAACGTGTAAAGTTATACTAACCTATAATTGGTTATATTGAACGTTGAAATTCTTATAGAACTTTTTTCTCAATCCCAATGCAAAAGTAATTTCAATTTATACATAGTTGAAACTATACAAATGTAACTTCACTTTGATTTGGTTAAAACTTAGCGACTGTTTCGTATTCGATTCTGAGTATACTAATATATCCAAATTGAAACTGCTAATGTAATTAAAAAGGGATTTAATTTAAAATACCTCCTTTTTAATCAAACAATAATTTACCAATCCGGTTTATAAATGGCGATGTTTTGAGGTAACAAACACAAAAAAAAAATCCAAAGCCGGTTATAACAACCATCGACATAAGTGAAAATTAAAAATTGAATTTTTTAATTAATTATAGTTTGAATGACAATATTTTAATTTTAGATTTTTTTTAATTTAAATTGTTAACTATCTTTAGTATGATCTTTCTGTTACTTGGCACTCGAAACAATAAGTATATACATTTTTATAACCTCTTGTAATCAATCAAACGTATAATGGGGTGCAAAATATCAATAACTAGCCTCTGCCCGCGACTTCGTTCGCGTGGCTTATATATACTAACATTAACACTAACACGCAGCAATTTTCAAAAGGAGAAAACATCCCGATTTTGAAACATTTTTCATCTGTGCTCCGCTCCTATTGGTCTTAGCGTGATGATTTATAGCCTATAAACATACTTGATGAATGAGCTATACAAGACCGAAAAAATTATTAAAATCGGACCAGTAGTTTTTGAGATTACCCCCTACAACGACACAAACTCACAAACTTTACCTCTTTATAATATTAGTATAGATATATGTAAGTATTACAAGCCGTGCAAGCGTAATACGATCGGTCACACTGACTAGCATGTAATGACGAGGAATTATAAATTTATCCCCTGCCAAAAATACCGCTTAACGAACCTAAAAAAGTTTACACTTAAAAAATAATACAAAATAAATGAACATAGAAAACTAGCCTCTGCTTGCGACTTCATTCGCGTGGAATTGTTACTTTGGACCAACGCAAACACGCAACGGAGCTGAAGAAGAAAAAACCCCGATATACAAATATTCTCCATAGGTGCTCGGCTTCTATTGGTCTTAGCGTGATGATACATAATATATAGCCTTTCTCGATATATGAGCCCTTTAACACTGAAAGAAATTTTCAAATCAGTCCAGTACTTCCTGAGATTATTCCTTACAACGTCACAAACTCACATCGGCAGCGGCTCCAGCCTAGGTCCGTTCTCTCGACGTTGACACAAAAATCTTACATCACTGTAACAACATTACACATATAACCTCCACACACGTGCACGCATACACGCTTGCACATGAAAGTGGAAAGGTTTTATTTCTTTCCCTTATCAAACTGAAATAGTTTGGAAAATTAGCCGATACGAAATATATATAAGAGTTATGTATTGAGGTATGTATGCTTGGTACACATATATGTTTCAACGACTCATATATGTATAAATAGTTAGCTTTGGTTAGCTCAGATAGGTCGCGATCTTGCATGCAACAGGCAACAGCCAAGCCGAGGTGTGCCGTGCACCCTAGAGCTAGTTGTCAAATAAAATCGGCTGAGTGCCGCAAGCGCTCGCCTTAGTAATCCGGTGAAGCTGTTAAGACCTTAATTCAAGAAAAAAAAACCCACCCACAACCAAAAATAACCAAACCCACAACGTCACAACGTTTACCTCTTTATAATATTAGTATACATGAAATAAACAACAGCTAAGGTCATAAGGTCAAATGGATCACAAGGTATTACGTTCATTCGACGTCCGCAAACACATAAGGGGTCTTTATTACTTAAGTGCCTCTTTAAACTGGTCCGTTGTACTACTGACAATCTTCCTATTAACCCCTATTTTCGAGTTCAAACATTTAACCGACGCTTTCAAACTATATAAATACAATCCTCACACATTGGAACCGAAATGGTCTCGGACGGTACGGTTCCAGAGAGGTTTCCTTCCACGAACGACCCGACTGTGGAATGAGCTTCCTGCTGAAGTTTTTCCTGGGGACTACAGTATGGACTACTTTAAGGGGAAAATAAATAAGTTATTTACGGGTCGGCAACGCGCATGTGACACGTCTGATGTTACAAGCGTACATAGGCTGCAGTGACCGCTTTACACCAGGCGGCCCGCATGCTTGTTTGCTACCGACGTAGTATAAAAATATAAATACAAAACTTGGTATTCTGCCGTCTAAAGAAAGAGAAACGAATCTGCTGCTTCGTACATTAGTAAATTTTATTGTATAAATTCCGACAACAAAAAAAAAACAAAGAAAAAGTTGTGTGTGATTTTTACGCTATAGAAGTGACACTAAGTATTCTGATTAATTTTTAGGAGAATGAGATGAATACACTGTGGAGATGTTAAATATTATCTATACATACATATAATAAGAATGTAAATGTCTGTACTTTTTCAATTTTCATGAAAAAATTGTTGCAGGTGTCTAAGAATAAGTATTAAAATACATTTCAATGATGTTTAGGAATGTCTGTCTGTCTGTTTGTATGAACATGGATCACTGCTAAAGTACTGAGTCGATAACAAAACCACACTGCAGAAAATCATAAAGCTTATCTTCGTGAATAATTTAGTCTTTGTTTAATTAAAATCGATTCACTATATAAAAAGTTATTGTAATTTTAATGACGACGCGGCGTAAGTACGAGAGAAAAGTACATAAGTAGGTTATTGAACTTAATACGTTCAAATGACTTTATTAATCACTGTTTCTTTACATAAGGTTCTAAGCGGACGAAGAAATGGAAATGCAAGCGCTATAAAAACAATAACGTCATTAAAACAAAAAAAAAGTTAATAATAATTAAACAGTGAATATTTAATAAAATACTAATAATAATAATGTATATATGTATATATATGCTCATGGATACGAATTTTACGTAAAAAAAAACTACCTATAAGCAAAAAAAAGGAGCGGACCAAGAGTCTGCAGACTAAAACAAAATATATATATAAAAAAAAAAAAATAGCGGACGAAGTCGTGGACGCAGCTAGTTTTGTAACATTTTAATATAAGATTAACACAGAATAACTTTTAAAAATGCGTGATAATCGTTAATACGGTCCAATGGAAAATAATGTGCTATAGATTACAACTTCTCTTTCTCTTTTTTATATATTTTGAGTGTATTAAGAATAAAGTATACAACATAGACTCTAGTCTCTATGGTATGCAGAGTCCGTCTATGGGCCCGTATACGACGGTAGAGTAGTGAGTACGCACACCTACAAACCATGGCATAAAGAGGAGACGAAGTATAAGGAAACAGAAATGAATTGTTTCATTCTTTCATAACCTCAAACCTATATATATATATATATATTTATAGCTATCTCTTTCTAGTTACACATTTATTTTTCAGAGAATCCAATTCACACCGTCCCAAAAGAAGTTTTACTACAAAAAGTTCGTCTATGAAATTTAATCTTATATTCCTCTTTACCAAAAAATGAGTTAGAGATGATAGCGTAATTAAAAAGCATAGATAAAAATATCACCGAAGCAACTAACAATAGTATCTTCCTCCATAACTGCCTCCCATAACACTCACGGCAATTGTTTAAGCCTAAAAGCGAATTAAAAATCTCGCTCCGTAAAGTGTAAAGTTAATTATGTAGATTAATTAAGCAGGAAGCACTCGTTAATGTCGGTTAGAGGATTTCCTATGACAATTGCTTTTGAAGCAATCCGAAAAGGACTCGCAAGTGGTCGAAATTCGGCCTTAATGACATTTCTTTTTCCGTATGCTAAAAACTCTATAGAGTTTTTGTACAGTAACCGAACTGTTTTGCGTAAAATTCTGCCAGTGTTATAATATATAGAGTCAAATAACAAGATTATGAATAGAGCGTAAAGCCACTGCATTATAGTTTTTTTCCGATCTGACTACGCTATTGACCCAGCAAGGTCTTAATAGCTTCACCGGACTACTAAGGCGATTGCTTGCGGCACTCAGCCGATTCTATTTGGGCAACTAGCTCAAGAGTGCACGGCACACCTCGACTTGGGCTGTTGATTGATACGTGCAATTCGCGATCTATCTGAGCTGACCTAAGCTAACTATTCATACATATATGAGTTGTTGGAGCATATATGTGTACCAAGCATACATACCTCAACAACTCTTATATGTATTTCGTATCGGATAATTTTACAAACTATTTCAGTTCGATAAGGGAAAGAAACAAAACCCTTCCACTTTCATGTGTAAGCTTGTATGCGTGCATGTGCGTGGGGGTGATATGTGTACTGTTGTTGCAGTGATATAAGATTTTGTGTGAGTGTATCGCGCGAGCAGCGTACTCAAGGGCTCCACGCCGAGGGAACGGACCTAGGTTTGAGCCGTTGCCGAGTGGGGCCTAATCTGGTCAGCATGATAGACTAACATCCAAAGATAAACTCCCAGTTATAAAATTCATTTCATCACAAAAAAATATCTGTCATATTCAAAAAGGATTTCTATTAAGATGGCTACCAATAAAATTTCTTGTATATATATTGTGGATGATGTACTGAGTTCACAATTAAACCTCAGCAAGAAAATCATAAAGCATATTCTCAGGAGTAACTAATTTTCTATTTCATTAAAATCGGTCCACTCTATCAAACGTTATTGTAATTTGAATGACGACTGGAGTTAAGTACGAGAGGAGAGTGGTCCATACTAATATTATAAAGCTGGAGAGTTTGTATATTTAGTAGAGTAGGTCCCATTTAAAAAAAAATCAGTGATAGCTTATTTATCGAAGAAGGTTATAAGTTATATATCATCACGGGCTAGCAGGAGCGGAGCCCCAATGAAGAATGTTTCAAAATCTTTTTTTTTCTCTCGAACTGACTACGCTATTCACCTAGCAAAATGTTAACAGCTTCACCGGACTACTAAGGCGAGCGCTTAAGGCACTCAGCCGATTTTATTTTAGCAACTAGCTCAAGGATTGCACGGCACACCTCGGCTTGATTGTTGCATGCAAAATGCGACCTATCTTAGCTAACCTAGCTAACTATTCATATATGTATGAGTTGTTGAAACGTATATGTGTACCAAGCATATACGCCTCACAACTCCTCCATATATTTATTATCGGAAATTTCAAAATCGTTTCTTTTTCTTCTGAGAGCTTCCGCTGCATGTTAGCGTTAGCCTAAATAATTATTCCACGTGAACGAAGTCGTGGGCAGAAGCTAGTACTGTGTAATATTGGTGGCATCTTACATAAAATAGCATTTTTATTATGTATAGGCGGTACGGAAAAATAAAAACATTGTGACGTCACAAGAACTCCCTGGAAATTTCGAACCTAAATCCATTATTGTGCTAAAACAGAAATTATTAACTCAACAGTATTGAAAATATATTACGTACCTAATTTAGTTTGTAGTCCGGTGAAGCTGTTAAGACCTTGCTAGGTCAATAGCGTAGTCAGTTCGAGAAAAAAAAACCTAATTTAGTCAAACAGGTATAATAATTATGTAAGAATAAAAATAAACAAAACCAATGCAAATAAATGTATTTTTAATGTTTTGTAAACAACATAAGGTGTACATATTACAACAGAAAAAAACTAATATCTAATTTATTACAATTTTCCGATAAAAAAAATTAAGTCTACGAAATTACACTATAAATTAAGTACTTTTAAACTCAGGTATTTAATATGTACTATAAAGAAATATCTAGAATTTTTTGTTTTAACTTTTTTAATTTTTATAGCAATGACTCTTCGTAAATTGTATGAAAAAAAAAGGAAACAACTATTTAATTCACTGAGTACAGGTGCCAGTAGCAGCTGCTGGAGATTTATTTAGACGATTGTAGCAAATATTGAATAATTTTTATTACAAATAATAATGTTACTACTCTACACCTGTGAAGTATAGAGTAATATTTATCCAATTAATTTTCGGAATTTGAAGCTACATTATATGTAAAGCCCGATCATAATCTGATAAGCAGTATTTATAAACACAAACATTTTTTTTTTCTTACATCACTTCCTACAAAACAATAATATGTAATTTACAATTTTTACAATTAACAATCTGTTTCTTTTTTTTTGTAATAAATTTAAGGTTTCAATTTTTGAATTTAAATGCTTCAAAATAATGCAAATCTTTATGATAAGAGCAATACTATTACATAAGAAGTATTGTTTAAACTAGATATTTCCATAGTAAACAAATTTATGTGAACTATATATATGTATATATAACCTTATATTATTATAAAGGTAATAATTATGTAGTATACAGCCACATACAGAAAGACACACTAAATTATCTCTGCCCAGAGTTTCCATATGTTATGAACAATCTATACCAATATTATAAAGAAGTAAAGTTTGTGAGTTTGTGACATTGTATGGGGGTAATCTAAGGAACTACTGACCCGATTTGAAAAATTCTTTCAGTGTTATATAGCTCATTTATCCAGAAAGATTATAGAATATATGATCACGCTAAAACAAATAGGAATAGAACACCAATAAAGAATATTTAAAAATCGGGATTTTTTTCCTCTTAAGAGCTTCCGCTGCATGTTGGAGTTAACTCAAAGTAACTAATCCGAGCGAACGAAGTCGCAGGCAGAAGCTAGTATTTAATAGAATAGGTATACTTCTTTATAAAAGACATCTGCTGATATGGTTATTATATATAGATATTAAAGCTTCAATGTTGGCCATATTGTAGCAGAAATGGTATTTACATGTGTCGTTACAGTCTATCACTTTTTTAAACAATTAATATTCAAGGAATGTCAGATCTTATGTCACGTTTTCAACTAAAACTATACATATTATCCTTAAAAAAAATATATGGTCCATATATGAGCAGTTTTTCATAATCACAGTAAAAAAAAATATTATAATATATTGAAAAAATCACAAGCCTATTTTAAGCGTTATGTTATCCCGTAGACAGGGGCAATAAGATTTTTAAGCTGTGAAGTACTTTGCTTTTACATATAGGTCATATATATACCAGGTGAATGGTTAAACACTTGCAGTATTCTAAGATATGACTCTTCATGGTCACATCTATTATTTAAACTGTTAATACTAAAACAAATAATAATAAACAACAAAGAAAACGCAAGTTAAAGTTTGTTCTAAGACTTTCAAAAGTATAGCTACAAACCTAAGTGCAATGACCGGTGGGAAAAGCTGTAGGGGGCGACCCGGAGTTAATAACTTTCGATAATAAAACTGACAATAAACCCTTTTGTTTTGTTGATGCTTCGTAATATTATGCTTTGTTACCTGGTCCTTCACATTCGCTTCAGCCGACGGCAGTTATTGACACTATGCTTTGATGATAATTTGATCTAATATTAATTTTTTAAATCGATTTAGAATGAGAATCAAGTGCAATGTAACTTCCATAAATATTGCTACTATGTAAACATTCTGCCTGTATATCTGTATACTGGAGGTAAACAATCCTATGTCATTAAAAATAGGCAAATCAAGGACCTCCATCAGTGCTTACCTAATACTTAAACAGCCCCATGTTTTTCAGATAACATTTTTTTTATAAACTCCAAGTATCTAAATATAAGACATAAAAAAACTAATCAATCTCTATCCCTACTGCAGACATCTATCATTTTATTTAAGACAGTAGTCATTTTTAATAGAAAAATATATAATTAAAAATACATTATTAGCGAATTTAAAAAAATGAACTTAGGATCCTATAGCTTCAGCATACAGATAATTAATTTAATTTATCATTCACACTCAGCTTTGTTACATAGCATCGACTTTGCGACCACATTTATCCCATCCACTTTCTTAAAATCTTGCCCATGTAATTCCCTCCTTCATTATTAATAATTATTAATCGATATAAAGATTAGAAATGTCAATGTAACAGAATATAGGCCAGCTAAAATTCTACTTGAAAGAAATAATTCTAAAAACACAATAGTTTTAAATTGGAATACTTTTGGTACATAGATCAATGGAAATCTAGTCCCAATGAAACTTATATCAATAGCTGTGTATCTTAATAAAAAATTTGTTGTTTTCACTCCTTCCAGGAATAAATTACCACTGAAATTGGCAGTTGATATGCATAATTATATTTCATTGTAGTGTTAATTGAATCAAAGATATTATGCAGCCTTGTTTGAAAATCAGTTGCATATCTTATTTATTATTTTTATATTATTCTTATTGATATTCAAACTTAGGCCTTACTCTTTGATAGACTTGGAGTATAAGAAGCTCCTTTCTATATTTTGCTTCAAAGTGATATACCTTCAAAGCTGAGAAAGGACAATGCCCATTGAAAAATTTTTATTACAAATTAGAATTAGCAAATAAGTAAAAAAATATGCCTATTTGACTGATTAATTTAGTGATTTTATCTTCCAAAATCAATTATAAATTATACTGTTTTGTAAATTATAGCCTAAAATACAATTAATTTATTATTTTCCACTTAAAATCCCACAAATATAAAGTGCATACAAAATTTTGTATGCAGTCTATATGTAAGTTATCTTTTTTCAATATAATCACTATACGTAAATGGGTACTGTTCTTTCCGTTTGTCGTAACAACATAGTTAGAAGTTAATCATCGTCGACTCTCTGTTTCTTACTTGTGTTTGACGGAGTTTGTGGTGGGGATGACGCTGTATCCCGCCTCTTCCCCGAATGCCTTGCGCATGCTGTCGCAGATAACCGATTCTGCTGAGATTCTCGATTCGGTGAAAATTGTTTGAGCATTTCGACATCATTGAAGATCACCTGGGCACCACCTCCACACGTCGGGACGACATCACCCTTGTACAATTTCGTCTCCAGCTCACCATCCGTGTCCTGCTCTTGCGAGATGAGACAGTATTTCGATGTTTTCGAATTCGCAATATCTTTAACGCTAGTCAATTTGTTAACAACTTTACTATTGGTTATGTTCGGTTTCATCACTGTACCCATAGGGACGAGTTTGTTTGGTGCGTGTTCGACCCATTCCCGTCCGTCGGCTGACAGGGATCTTCTGTGGCGTGGGTTAGCGACGGCAACTCCTCTGCGTGATAGAGGCGTCTCTTTGTTATTTCGTGTCTGAGCGGCAGAACTAAATGGCGTAAGTAAATGCGCTGGTAAAGCTCTGGGCGTCGATCCTGGCGTAAACTCTCTGTTACTTTGGACTACAATATCATTATTTCTTGGGTAAGAGTCGACGTGATCTCCTCTATCAGGGTTGACGGCTTCCGCGATGATACGAAGTCTATTTTCTTTCTCTTCTATGAGGTTACGCAAGCGTTCCTTCTCTGAGTTAATAATCTCTTTCGCTTTCTCATGTTCTGCTGCTATTTTATTATTAAACTTCTTTTCCAGAACTTTCTTTTGTTTCTCCTTGTCCAATTTATTTTGGTTTATAATCAAATCTTTCTCCTGTAATTCTCTCTTTAACACTGTTGTATATTCTGTCATTTCTGATAATTTTCTCTGATAAGTGAGAGATGCATTTTCTGATGCAGTTAATCGTTCTTCCAATGCTCTGTTTCTTCTTTCAGCTGATAGTAATTGATTTTTTAAAGAGCTGTTTTCACTTTTTACTTCCAAAGACTCCTTCTCCAGATCTAATAATGCTGATCTCAGTCTTTCATCACTGATAGCCTTACTTCTTTTCAATGTTTCCCTTCGACTCATTCTCATTTCTAAATGTGCCATTAATTCCTTAATTATATGAGCGGCTTGAGAGCTGTTCAGTTCCAAACTAGGGAAATCTGGTCCTAGACTGTAAACCAAGCCTAAATCTAAATCAAGATCTCTAGCTTCTGGTTTAGCTAAGTTGTCTCTGGCTGCAGTAAAAAGCCTGTTTGCTTTGCGTCGACCTGATGTCAGACCCATTGATGCACCCACATCCGTAACTTGAGGCTTAGCTACCTCAACCTCTGCAGCCATCTCTGCAAACCTCATTACTTGTATAGTTTCATCATAGTCCTCAGCCCTTGAGTTCACACATACAATCATACGTACTTGTCCTTCTCCTTCAAAGTAGTTTTTAAATAAATGTGTTATCTTTGACTCCCGGTAGGGAACCATATTAGTGGTTCCATTTATTTGATTCTCTCTCAAAGCTTCCATACATGTTCGTAATGTCATCAAGGATTTATTAATGGAACCAGCTTCTCGAAGACGGTCTCCTGTGTTTTTCGTTCTGTTCGTTCTTTCGCTGCCAGCCAAATCAACTAAACTGAGCTGGCTGATGGATAATAATTTCTTATTTTGAATCACGGCTTCACCCATCTCATCGACTGGTGCCTGCACTAGACGTATAGTGAAAACGGAGTGACTTCTACTTGATTCTGCATTCAGAGTCGTGTGAGCCATGCGTTTCCTTTTCAAACCCAAATAAAAAGCTGTGAATGCTTCTTCGGCCGATTTAATTTCAACCTCTGTGACTCCATGTACATACATGTTATGTGCTGCGTCTTCTCTTATAATTTTCACAGGTAAATTCTTACTCATAGGTGGTATATCTTCAAGCAAGTCGAAAACACTATTATTATAAATTTCGACATATGTAACAAATACTGCATACTGATTATCTTCAATTATACCACCAATTTTCGTGATATCCGTAGACGACATTGCCAGGTCAGGGTTCGAATTGTTTTTCTTACCTGATTTAAACCTGTGCAGTTCTTGCTGACGTTCCAGCATGGCCTCGGCTTCAGTCTGGATATCGAACATATTCATTTTGTCAGGTTTGAAGAGATATTTATGAGCTTGATAATCATTTATCGTTTTAAATATAACATTTAAGCATCTAGGCAGGATACCACAGTTCTGTGATTCACCGGTCATTGTGAAGGTTTTGCCGCTCCCCGTTACACCGTATGTGAATAAAAGACCGTTTTTACCTTTGATCAGACCTTCTACCAGCGGTAAGGCGACTTTATCGAAGACTTCTTGCTGCGAGGCATCGGGCGGGAAAACCTCTTTGAAAGTATATTTCATTGTTTTACTGTTTTCATTCCTGTAGCTCAAAGCATTCGCCGGTGGCATAAGCAGGACTGTAGTTGGTGATAATATTTTCAAGCAAGACACATCATTATCTCTTTGCATGGGGCGTAAACGGCAGAAAACCTGCACGGGGTCGCGTTCTTGTGCGAGATTTTGTTTACTTCGCGCCGGCGTCCGCATATCATTTAACCTTTGCTTCGATTTAGACGACTTCATTTTTATATAATTTAAGCACTCACATACACTTTTATAGAGTTTGTTGCGAAAAAACTTTTTAACGGATTCTCGATAAATCAAAGCAACGGTCGTCCATAGATTTTATATTATCAATATTAACCGTATGATTTAAATACATTTGCGTGCTTGACTATCTCGCTCGCGCATAACATACATCCGCTATTGTTTTCGTGTAACGGCTGACAGTATGCGTTATTACAAATTGGTCGGTTAATAATTCCCCGTATGTAGGAATGTTGACGTTTTTTACCAAAGTTGCCAGCGGTTGGAATGAATTACCCTTTGTATACAATATTCATTTAAAGTTATGTATCAATTTAAATCTTATTGGATTCTGAAGGAAAGATATAATTTTATCAATTTTCTTTGAAACATTGATGATAAGTTACTTTGAAAGTAATTCACTATTTATTTATTAATTTAAGTTCAACAATGAAATTTTATCGTGTTTTACTATGATATTTACGCCTTTTACAGAATAATACGACGAATGACTATGATAAAATTATTTTATCAGGGTAATTTTATATTTATTTAATTTTTATTTAACACCATTATTTATTCGTTTATTCGACATTTCAAATGATGTGGTTAATACAAAGGGCGGCCTTATTGCTAATAGCAAACTCTTTAAGCTAATCTTTGGATAGAGATATTCTAGGGAAAAGAATCGAGTTACTTATGGTATACAAGTAATATAAATCTATTAAATACATTATAAATTAACAACAAGTGAATTTTGACAAGTATACTTTTTACATATATATGTAAGTAAGTAATATACAAGTAAGTGTAATGTTAAATCTACAAATAGTAGTTATTGAACAGGTTTTTTAAAACGCCCATCGTTTGTGTCCATCTTAAAGAAACAGATACTTCATTCCATGATTGGGCAGCCTGAACTGCGAAAGACTCCCTAAAATTTGTGGAGTGTGCTAGATCTTATAGTATTATGGTTTCTGATAATCTTGAATTTCAAGTATGCGTATTGTAAAGAGACTGGAAACCTTTTTCGGTACGTCACAATTTAATTTATACTATATAAAGTATAGTAATAATATATTAAAAAATCAAGGTGCGAGCGTTCCAGTGAAGCTTCACAGGCAGCCATTTCAGCTTAGTTTAAAATTCTGATATACGACCAAGTTTACGTAAACCAAATATGAACTTCATACAAAAAAATTTTAGTCGTACAAAGTTATAAAGTTGAGCTTCGATAAGATTAAAATTGCAAGTGTCAGTATAGTCGATGATCGAGAGCAAAATCCAAAAACCCTGTTTAGTTATTGCTGGCTTGATATAGTGGGTGTAGGTAAATCGGCCTCTTGTATTGAAACACAATATCGAGAGAAAATAAAACTAGTAGAATATAACAAAATTTATTAGGCTATAGAATGTTCATCCATAGGAAAAATCTCCCTACTTTTGGGAAGTTTAAAATATACTGACGTATCCATTAAAACGTTCCGTTATAAGCAGTTTTGTTCCGGTGTTGAGTGTAACTTGAATTGTGATTATAATACGAAATTACATTTTATACCTAAATAATTAACTGGCGTTTACCTATTAAATATCGAAAGCAAGATTTACATGTAATTTTTTGTGTAAGAAATAACTCATTTTGTTTTGTGAAATAATATTCACAGAAAAATTCGGTTAACGGAACATAAATACCAAACTCATCATTTTCAAAAACAGTTGATATTATTGACAATTGTAAATGTAAACAAAGTTGTTTGTATTTATATTTCTTTATTCCTAGGGCGAAAAATATGATGGAAGGCGTGCTGATGTATGGTCTTGTGGTGTTATATTATATGCATTGCTCGTCGGTGCGCTGCCTTTCGATGACGACAACCTACGACAGTTACTCGAAAAGGTAAACACATTTTTAACTTATTTTCGCGATTTTTTATAGAACCTTGATATATTTAATCGGGTATAGCTAATACTCTTTTATAATATTCACAATGTTTTAAAATTCATAACTTTTTATTAAAATTTTTTTATAAAACGGCTCATTCCTCTGGGCTTCCATTCCTACAACATGATGAACTCGAATCCGTGGAATGCCAAAAAACATAGTTTCTGCCTTCTTACCTCTTTATTTTATTTTTCGCAACCAATCTTCTAGTACATTATTACTGCCATTATCAGGTAGGCAATTACATTACAAGTTTCTTGCGTTCATTTCAGTGTACTAACTAGATAGTGGCCATATTGTTGAAACTTTCCAAGGAGTTTTTGTGACAAGTTAGAATCCATGCTTCGTGGTATTATTACCCATCCACAACATTTGTACATAATAACCAAACAATATTACACAAAACACCACTAATATTATAACATATAGAGCCAAATAACACAAGATTAATGAATAAAATATAAAATACACTTCATGAAATACGTTTTCAGTTAAATAAGTTAAAAATTAAATGTCCCACAGGTGAAACGTGGAGTGTTTCATGTACCACATTTCGTACCACCTGACTGTCAGCAATTGCTACGGGGGATGATTGAAGTAAATCCGGAGAAGAGAATGACGGTAATATTTACAAAAACTATCGAGTGCCATAATTAGTATCTAAAATTTTTGAAGCTCGTAGAGCTTTCCCTTAGTGTGTCTGGTTAGCTTTTTTTATATCATAGGAGGTTAACAAACAAACTCACCTGATGATAGGTGAATCGGTGTCTTAACTCTGCCTTCCCAATACATTCTTGATAATTTAATGTATGTCCGAAAGAACCTTGATAAACTGGATTTTGTAAAAGCCCGGCATAGTCTAAATACTAGGAACCGTGACAAACTGGTTATCCCATGTTTTAGACTTGGTAAAACGAGTTATAGTTTTTTGGGAAATAGTGTACGGTTCCATAACAAAATTCCAAAGGATATTACCGATTTGCCTGATTGTGAATTTAAGTGCCATGTCAAGCGGGTTTTGGTCTCACAAGGCTATTATTATAGAGTGGATCAGTATGTGAACAATAGTGATGTCTGGAATTAACTCATCTCTGTGCATTCATTAAATTTTTTTTCCATTAAAAGAGTCTGTCATGTATGTAATATAGTCTAAATATTATATATATTAAAAAGATAAACCAGATCGAGTTTCCTGCCGGTTCTCCCGATGACTGGGTTGTTTCCGAACTGGTGGTAGTTTTTGACGTTCATAAGGGCCTTATTAGGGCCTAAACTGAATAAAGTATTTTTGATTTGATTACCGCCGTCCGTAGACGCTAGCAACACCAGGGGAGTTGCAGGTGCGTTGCCAGCCTGTGTTTGGTGGAAGGTGCAGGAGGAAGACTAGGAGAGCAGAGGGTTGGGAAGTGGTCCTCCGGCAGTGTCACTGACCGAATGAAACCCTACAATGCAAGCACTGATACTTCATGTCTATTTTCTATGGGTCAAGTGGTACTTACCTTGGTCAAGCCGACCTATTAATAATAGCTTCAGTGTGGCTTTACCATCTAGACCTCAATTTAAGAATCCGCCACCAAGCATATGTAAACATGTTGTAACAGTGGAATTTAAGAGCCAATTACTTCAAGTAAGTTTATGGTAATACTGAAAATATTTAAGGAAAGTAACAATCATTCAAACTATAATTTGGATATCACACTGATTCAGCTTGGTCAATGACAATAAAAAATTATAGAGAATAGGTCCCTTCCTTCTTTAATTAAATTTCCTTTGTGGGAAGTAAGTACTGGTGCTAAGCCATCTGTCAGCATACAAAGCTATCTGATTTATTAAAAAAAAATATCTGTAAAAAACAGGTATAAATTTTACTTTTATGATACCTGTAAAATTGCAGTATAACTTAGGTTAAAAGCACGTTTAATGAAGAATTATGTCTCTATTTGTGTGGTGAAATAGTTACTTCGGGCTAACACTAACATGTAGCTCAAGCTCTCAACAGGAAAAAATAACCCTGATTTTGAAACATTCTTCATTGCTGCTCTGCTCCTACTAATCTTAGCTTGATGATATATAGCCTATAATTTCCTTGATCAATGAGCTATATAAAACTGAAAGAATTTTTCAAATCAGACCAGTAGTTCCTGATATTACCCCCTACAATGTCACAAACTCACAAACTTTACCTCTTTATAATTTTAGTATAGATTAACTATTTATTAGTTCATAGTGTACATTGTGCAGATGAAGCTTGGATAAGTGACTGAGATATCTTTAATTTTTTTTTCAGTTGGCAGAAATAACTCGACATCCATGGGTCACTGCTGGCGGGAGAGGAGAGTTGGAACAAGAGTTGCCCATGATGGAGGTGGTACAGACGAGAATACTACCATCAGCTGAGGCAGTAGATCCTGATGTATTACAGGTGAGGTTCTTGTCTGTTTGGCTTTATTCTGTCAAATTTATATGTTGAGTCTACAAAAAACTCCGTCTCTTATATGTTGGACCAAAAAAATCTTATGATATGAAACATCTATAAGCAAGGGTAAACCTGATTGTTTCTATGGTGAGACGTGGCTACACATACCACAAACTTTGCGCTATTAACGAAACACTCAAAATCATTCATTCATCATATACACATCACCATCATAAAAGTGATGGTCACTGTTTGGTGGTCTAGCGCCGGTGTGATTCATCACAGCTTCTTACCAAATGGGGTGAGCATTACTGCAGATGTGTACTGTGATGAACTGAGCACAATGATGGAGAAGCTGGCACATCTCCAACTAGCATTGGTCAATCGTTCGTCTCCGCTGCTCCTACACGACAACGCGCGACCTCATACTGCACAACACACGGTCTTCAAGTTGTAAGAACTGGGGTTGGAAGTTCTCCGTCATCCGCCCTACTCACCAGACCTTGCGCGTACAGACTACTACTTTTTCCTCAATATCATTTGAAAACCTATCAGTATAAACATAAGATTCAAATTTTTTTGTCAGCCACACGTTGTACTAGTGTTACGGGGCACCGGCTTACGACCTACCGCCCTTTGATAAATGCCGCCAAACATACCGCGACTGCGCCTAGTTGAATTTTTGTATTTTATAAAAATGAATATTTGTGTAATAAACTGAACAAACAGTCCTTATTTTATAGAACAAATTTGCAATGCTTTATCTTATTTCTTATGCATATAACTTATACAAAACAATTTTGATGTTTCACATCTGCAAGGCGTCGCGTGACGGCTTAATTTTTAATGTATTCAAAAGAACAGGAATACATTCAAGTGTTGAATCTAGGTATATTTTACAGGCAATGTGCAGTTTGGGATGTTTTAAGCAAAGAGATAAGCTAATACAGGAACTTCTGAGCCAACAGTGAGTTTACTTTAACTATTATAAATCCTACAAACCTAATTTTGTAATCTAAAATAAAATATAATCATATAAAAAATAAAAAAATTACCAAGTCAGTTTATAAATGGCGAAGTTATGAGGTAATAAATATTAGAAATATAAAAAAAAAACACAATTAAAAAAGAATTTCCTCTATTTTGAAATGTGTTACCAATAGGTCATTAGTACAATGCCATGGTCTGAATATTTACACTGACATATATATTGGGTTTAAAGTCACAACACGGAGAAGGTGATATACTTCCTGTTGCTGGAGCGCAAGCGTCGGAGACCCGCCCGCGACGACGAGCCCCGCCCTGGAGCCGTCGCCACCCTCGCCACGCACTCCGCCCCCGCGCACCCGCCCGCCCCCGCCGCCCCCGCCGCACCCACCGACCCGCCCCGGAAGCGCCTCGACACCTGCCGGGTTAGTCACCTCACACGCAGAGATGGCCGGAATCCATTACCATTGTAATCAGATTATTGATCTGATTTAAAGTAATCATGATTACATCAATGTAGATTACATCTAATCATGATTATTGTGTAATCACTCATTGTGATTAAAGTAATCAGTAATCAAGATTATATGATTATTTGTATTTAATATTTTAGTTGTCGTGTATACTGTTATCAGTATTGTACCTCTACCGTACTCCCTTCTGAATAATTTCAAACATACCCGAAAGTATAAAATTTATAGACTGTGATGATTAATCTTCTATAATTGGGGTAAATTTAAATTGATGACAAATGTTTGATACAAATAAAGTTGAAATACACTATAAAACTATGTATGTCTTATATCTAGATTAATATTCTGATATCAATCAAAAAAAGTTATCAAAGATATTAATATTATTAATTAAACATTGTTAATTATTAATCTCTTCTATGATTACTTTTTTGATTACTTAAGTTAATCTGTAATCATTATCTATAATTATTAATCTGATTACATTTTGTCCAACACTTCACAAAACACACTTATACATTAATAAAACATTGATTTTAATTATTTACATAATTCAAATAATTTTAATAAACCGAATAATCGGGATTATTCAAATGGTTTGAATGTTTGATTCAAAAAAAGTCGAATTATTCGTTTCTTTATCGAATAATTCGTTAATTCAAATATTTGTACATGGATTATTGGTGAAACTTTATGGATTGATAAGTATTTCACAGGTAAATGGTCAGTCAGCACATTTTGGACAGATCAGTGAAGGTTCCCCCATCACTCCAAGACGGTCACAGTTCAGGTAAATGAAAGCGGTGGTACTTACCTTTGGTTATTGGAGTCGCATCGAAACTATGCCCTAAGAATTATTGCTTTTCTATACATATATTTCCATAGACAGCAACATCAGCAATTAGATATAATTAACTGTTATAAAAACTTCTTTAGCTTGATTATAATTTGAAACTATAGAACGATAAAGCTACATTAGAAAGAGATGAACATATACATGCATAGAACGAAACATGCAAGAGAATGAGATAGAATACATTATACAATATTTCTTATATTCGCTTTCTGTTCATTGTATATTACATTAACTAATTTTTGCTCTGTCGAGTGCTATGCGTGTTTGTTTGTACGTCATTTTAAAGTGTCCCTTCTATAACATGTCAACTGGGGTTTTTGGCGGGATTTCAGTCTGTCATGTAGTGGATTTTATATTTTATTCATAATCTTGTGTTACTTGACTCTATATTGTGTAAAGTTGGTGGTTTTTTATGTAATATGGTTAGTTTATTGTGCATAATGTGAAGTGAATGGAAAATAATACCACGGAGCATGAAATTCTGAGGTGCCACAAAAACTCCCTGGAGGGTTCTAACAAGAGACCCACCATCTTGTTAGAATATTGATTGACACAACGCTTGATATTATAATGATCATACGACGCTTGTAATATTATTGATTACTCGACAATGGCAGTAATAATCTGAAAGATTGATTGCCAAAAATAAAGTAAAAAAAAAACATGTCAACTGTAAACACACACACACACACACAAACGCACGTACGAAAGGTGAACTAGAATAACTTATTTGTGTAATGTACAATAAGGAAACCTTGAACATGAACACTGTATAATGTATTCTATCTCGTTCTATCGCACGTTAAATCTTGTAGATGTATATGTATGTCTCTTTCTAATGTCGTTATTTCGTTTTGTAGCGTTTAATATTGCAACGGGGCTAATGAAGTATTCACTTAATAAACCCAAATTAATAAAAATTAATATTCCTCTATGCTTTTTTACCGTTTCCGTCTTCGGTTATGCGATTGTTTTGAGGTTGTATTTTAAACTTTTGATTTTTTTGCAACATGCTGATAATGAAAGTGTATCTCCATGCAGATCTTCTTCCAGTCGAAGGACCGAGGGTCGCAGTTCACCGCAGCTCTCTGCCAGTCCTCCAGGTACTTTTTTTTTTTATTCTACAATCATTCCCATAGCTTTAAAATGTATGTTATTCAATTATGTTTTTTTTTTTTCGATCTGACTATGCTATTGACCCAGCAAGGTTTCAACATTGTTACTCATTTCGTACACTGAAACGAATCTGGACATATGGCATCCAAAGCTATGGTACAGCCAAAATCAAGAATATAGAAATTTAAGAACGATTTCAATCTAAAACAATACACAATATGCTGGGCCTTCCATACTGGTAACTAAATACATGTATATGGATCTTAATATCAGAACTGCCAAATAAGAAGTTCCTTAATTCAGTAAAAAATATCAAATAGGCCTGTCCAAACATATTAATATACTGGCATCGAAGTTGGAAAGTGGTTGGTTAAAGGGGTACAGTGTTTCCAACATGAAATCTCGAGAATAGCAACACTAACATCTTGAAAAATAGTAGACTCAGTCGAGTTTATACAACATTTAAATATTTTAAACCAAACCCTGGCTCTTACATTGGAATGGCTTATTTTTCTTAGTAAAATGAACAGGTTGCCAAGATACACAGAAGACATAAGGGAGAAAAAATTAAAGAATCTTGAAGAATAGTAGACTCGGTGGAGTCTATACAACATTCCATTAGTTTAAATCCAATCTTGGCTCTCACATTGGAATGGCTTATTGTTCCTAATAAAATGAACAAATTGCCATAATACAAAATAAAAAAAAATAGGTTCATCACGACTGTTCCTCTACCAAAAGCTTAGGACTCCACCAGATACCCTGATGATGTCTATATCCTCCACAGCTGTGCACACACCGCATCGGGTTTCTTCATTAGGAGGTACCCCGGCTACTCCTGGATCACCCCTAGGTATATGTAATCAGGTCTAGAATTAAGACTCATATTTTGAGATCAGTCAATTTTTTTTATTTAATTCCACAGGCCATTTGCAGAATTGCGGAATATTTCCACGTGGTTGTAGAGTTAAAAAAAAATGAAGCGGCTTATTATAGAGTAATACACCCTTCTCTCTTCTAATACTTGAAACGTTTTTTTTTTTTTCATATATTTTTGTATTTTTCAATCCGTTGCTGATTTTTAATTATCTGTCTTTTTTTTTATAAACATTACATATACAATCTTAAAGTAGAATTTGATTCTGACATTACATTCTTATTTAGGTAAAGAATAAAATTGTATGGAAGGTTTACCGATTAAACTTTGCTAATTAAAGTTTTGACCAATATTCGGTACTAGCTTCTGCCCGCGACTCCGTCCGCGTTGTATAGTTACCATTTACGCAGGGCGCGCACTGGAAGCACTCTAAAAGGGAAAAATAATGATTTGTGCTCCGCTCCTATTGGTCGTAGCGTGATGATATATATAGTCTATAAGCCTTCCTCGATAAATAAGCTATCTAACACTGAAATATTTTTTTTTTTCTCGAACTGACTACGCTATTGACCTAGCAAGGTCTTAACAGTTTCACCGGACTACTAAGGCGAGCGCTTAAGGCACTCAGCCGATTTTATTTTGGCAACTAGCTCAAGGGTGCACGTCACACCTCGGCTTGGCTGTTGCCTGTTGCATGCAAAATCGCGACCTATCTTAGCTAATCTAGCTAACTATTCATATATGTATGAGTTGTTGAAACGTATATGTGTACCAAGCATACACGCATCAACAACTCCTCCATATATTTATTATCAGAAAATTTGGAGTTTTTTCAGTTCGATAAGGGAAAAAAGTAAACCCTTTCACTTTCAAGAGTGTAGGTGTGCACGTGTGTGGGGGTGATCGTGTAGTGTTGTAGCAGTGATGGATATTTTGTGTCACCGTATCGCGCAAGCAACGCACTCAAGGGCAGAGGGATCGAACCTAGGCTTGAGCCGTTGCTAAGGGGGGCCTAATCGGGTGTGCGAGAGCGAAATTTACCCTCAGACCACGGCGGCGTTCTGTTTGGAGAGAAATAATGGTTCAAATTGGACCAGTAGTTCCTGAGATTAGCGCGTTCAACCAAACTTTTCAGCTTTATAATATTAGTATAGATAATATATATTAAAAAGACCTCTTGATTTTATGATATGGTTTTGTGACTTATAGCATCCCCATCAGTACGTGAACACCATCACCAAAGGGCGAATTCTACGGGACCCACGATTAGTTTGAATATAAGTAAGTTTACTAAAGTTGCATACGTTGATGCATATTTGCATATTTTATGACGTTTATTGGATGAATCTACAATTTAGTGTATTTTTTTTATATGAAACATCTATAGGCGGAGGGTAAACCTGATTGTTGGCGTGGCGACGCAAAACACGAACTTTGCACTGTTAATGAAATATTTAAGAAACCATAATTCATATGGCCTCGAAACATACACAGAACAAAGAATTAAAATAATATAATATGGTACAAACTGTGGTATGTTTGGAAAAGTATGAACAGAACACTATGAACAAACAATTTAATTATTGTATAATCTATCTTAGTTTTTGGTATTTTTAAGGTTGGGCATTCTGATTTCAAGGTAGGGCATTGCCCGACAATCCCCCCCTCCCACCCTCCTACTACGGCCATGGATGGTGGCAGTCTTGTTAGAACTTTCTAGGGAGTATTTGTGGAAAGTCAGAATCCATGCTTTTTTGGTATTATCACCCACCCGCTTCACTCGTGCACAATAACTGAATTATATTACGTAAAACACCATCAATATTACAAAGTATCAAATAATACAAAATTATATATAATATATAAAATGTTTATAAGATTCTGTAGGTGGTAAAGCCACGTTGAAGCTATTACTGGTTATTATAGCATGAATGAGTCGGCTCGTCCGGGATAATACCACCTGACGCACAGAAAGCCGACGTGAAGTAACAGTGCTTGCATTTTTGCGTTTTGTTCGGTCAGTGAGAGCACCGGAAGATCATCTTCCTCTCCCGTTCCCTTCCCTGACTGCCAAATTTCCTTTTCCCCCTCATCCAAACACAGGCTGATAACGCACTTGCGATTCCCATGGTGTTGCTAGTGTCTATGGACGGTGGTGATCAGGTGACCTGTTCGTTTGCCTCTTATGATATTAAAAAAATCTACTACATACACTCCTAGATATCGCTAGAAACTCCCTTACAGGTTTATAGGGGATGAATTAAAAAAAAAAATTGTCTCCAAGGTGGGGAACCAGGTGAAGCGGTGATAATTATCAACGAGGCTCCTGCAATCGGATCCACGGTCTCTGCCAGGCCCCATAGTCCTTCGCATACGCACAGAGGTAATATAAAAAAAATCGAGTCGTTGTAAGTATTGCCAACAAAAGTGAAAACTCAATGCAATAAAATAATAACCATGTTCTGTTTTGAATTTTTAAATCAAATACAGTGTGAATTATTAAAATTTCATAATTTGTAAATTAGAATATTGTATACTAATTTGTTTACGGAAAGCTTTAGGACTGACTGTTATAGATGTCCTGTAGATGGCGTTTCCTTTTAATTTTACATTCCAATAACTGAGCCAATTTTTTTTTAATTCTCTAATTGTTGTTGTATCGGGTGTTAACAGTTAGGGAGCGGTCCTCCCTGCCGGGACCCCCCGGGGGGGCGCAGTCGCCCGCTCAGCCGGCTCTCTTCCCCAACCTGGGAACGATCACAGGTATATATTTACTAATTTGATGGACGCTTTCCCAGTTTAGTATTGCTATAAGGAGGATTTTTTAATTAATTGTTGCCAACTTGGGAACTATATGTAGGGGATTTTGATGACAGTGATGACTATTTGGGTACTTTAAGTGGGGGATTTTGTTTTCAGTAATGACTATTTAGGTACTCCAAGTAGGAATTTTGATTTCGGTGGTGATTATTTGAGTACTCTAAGTG
>JACEII010000063.1:2181783-2198136 GCA_014332785.1 Antheraea mylitta | reverse complement strand
GAGAGGGCTCTTAAAACATCAAAAACTAACATATTTTCACCACAGACTCAAAAAAAAAAGTCGGTTTTTTTGGGCCACCCTAATATATATAATATACTCGCTTTTGCTCGCGATACCGTTCGCGTGGAAGAATAGTCACATTGGGTAACATTAATTTTAACTCGCGACTTTGTTTACATAGAAGGTGAAAATATTTTTAAATAATACATTCGTTATATAAAGTTAATAGTCTAAAGTCTACCTCGATAAAAGAGCTATATAACACTGAAAAGCTTTTATAGTTCCTGAGATTAGCGCGTTCTACCTATAAAACAAATAAACTATCCAGCTTTATAATATTAGTCTAGATTACTACTCTTCTCTTGTACTTAACTCCAGTCGTCATTCAAACTACAATAATTTTTGATAGAGTGGACCGATTTAAATGAAACAAAAAAATAGTTACTCCTGAGGATATGCTTTATGATTTTCTTGCTGAGGTTTTATTGTAAACTCAGTACTTTAGGAGTGATGCCTGATCATACGAACAGACAGACAAACAGACAGACATTTATAAAAATGATTGAAATGTATTCTCCTGTTCATTCTTAGACACCTCCGACGATATTTTCATGAAAATAGAAAAAGTACAAACACAATAGATATATTCTTATTATGTGTATGGTGTATCGCGAACAGATAGCGGAGCTGTCCCACAGTGTGCTGAGCCCGATGTCGTTTCGTGTCGAGTACAAGCGCGGCTCCAACGCGCCCGCAATGTTCCAGAGGCATGTACGGTTTCAGGTAAACTATCTATATATAAACATAAAACAATTGTCGTATGTATGTAAACGCATCACTTGAGAACTCCTGCAAATATTTTGCAAAGTGTTTTTTTTATCGTTTTTGTAACTTTCAGAACAAAGTCTGTATGAGGGTAGATGTCTGAAAAGCCTTATGGAAAAGTGAAAAATATGTGATAGAAAATCTACCTATAAAAATGAATGTCTTTTATATCACCCGATCGAAGTAAAATTTATTTATGTCCATCTATACATATTGAGAGCGTTACGAAAACGTGTGATCAGGCGACGCAAACGGAAATTTATAGGGGGATATAGACAGAAAAAAAACAGAGAGTTAGGTTTCGTGTTATCAATGGAAACCCCCTATTAAATTGAAATATTTGTAGAAAATGTACATATATTTATATATTATGAGTATAGAAGATGTGTAACTATCCTCATGTTGAAGAATCGATGCGGTTGAAAATAATACGAATCTACGTACGGTAGGGTATTTTAAAATGAAAAAATAATATAATTTTCTTTTATGGAAATTACATTAAATACACCGAAATCTATGTCTTAAGTTTTTTTTTTTTAACTTTATTTTTTTAACAATCAATCTTTCAGATTATTACTGTCATTGTCGCGTAGTTAATAATATTAGAAGCGTCGTACGATCACTTCAAATTAAGTGTTGTGCGAGTCAATATTCTAACAAGATAGTGGATTTTTTTTTTCGAACTGACTACGCTATTGACCTAGCAAGGTCTTAACAGCTTTACCGAACTAGTAAGGCGAGCGCTTATGGCACTCAGCCGATTTTATTTGGGCAACTAGCTCAAGGGTGCACGGCACACCTCGGCTTGGCTGTTGCCTGTTACGTGCAAACTCGCGACCTATCTTAGCTAACCTAGCTAACTATTCATATAAGTTTGAGTTGTTGAGACGTATATGTGTACCAAGCATACACGCCTCAACAACCCCTCCATATATTTTTTATCGGAAAATTAGAGTTTTTTCAGTTCGATAAGGGAAAAAACGTGCACGTGTGTGGGAGTGATCGTAAACTGTTGTAGCAATGATGTAAATTTTTGTGTCACTGTATCGCGCAAGTAACGCACTCAAGGTCTCCACGCCGAGGGATCGAACCTAGACTTGAGCCGCTGCCGAGGGGTGCCTAATCTGGTTTGCGGGAGCGAAATTAACCCCCAGACCACGGCGGCGTGATCTGTGGTTACGCGGACGTGGGCGTGAACACGCTTTGTTTCGAGGGACAGGCTGGTACTGATCGTTCACTGCCGTTATTTCATCAGGAGGGTCGATTAAAATGTGTCGCGAACGTCTTTTATAACGCGCAGAGTTAGGTACAGGTTCATAGTTTGCGGCGGATACCACTAACGGACTGGGATGATTCACGGCTTTTTCAAAATAACTAATCGTAAGTGATTTTACGTACGCCCAGATAGAAGGGATCTCTAGGTCTCTATGGAGATCGACTCTCCGAATGTACCACGGAGCACCGGTCACTTTACGTAAAACACGATTTTGGAGAACCTGCAGCTTATCAAAGTTATCTTTGGACATATGCGCAAAAACGGGGCAGCTATATGTCATCACGGGACGGATACACGTCTTATACAAAGTGACCTTGTGTCTGAGGGACATCTTACTCTTATGACAAAGCAACGGATGGAGGCGACCCAAGACCATAGCGGCTTTGTTTCGCACTCTGTCTATATGTGAATTGAACTTTAAATGTCTATTTAATGTAACACCGATATATTTCACCTCTTCGACCCAAGGGATATCGATTCCGTATAGCCTGATAGGCTCAAAGTTATTTGCGCGTTTCGTGGGATCGAAGAGTTTTGCGGCACTCTTATCGGGATTAACTTCTATGCGCCATCGACGAAACCATTCACCGAGTGTGCAAACGGCCTTTTCGATGCGCTTCATAAGAAAGTCCAACCGCCAGCCGGAAGTGTAAATAATGGTCTCGTCAGCGTAACAACCTACCTCGACCCCCGGAGACCGAGGTAGGTCACTGATGAATAGATTGAAAAGCGAAGGCGCGAGTATGGAGCCCTGTGGCATACCTGAGCGTATTGGGTGGGGTGGGGATAGTTCCCCATCCACTCTAAAGCGGAAAGTCCTATCAGTGAGATAATTGCGGTTAATATGTACGAGTATTAAGTGATCGGGTACAAACCTTGTCGAAGGCTTTGGCGATATCGAAGAAGATTGCAATTGTGCGTTTCGGTTTACGTTTCGGATCGGCGTTAAATTTTGAGAAAATGTACTCCGTGAGGCGGTGTACTTGATTCGTGCAAGAGTGTTCGGTACGAAATCCGAACTGCTCAGGTGGTATTAATTTTAAATCTGTAATCGTGACATGGAGACGGTTCAGAAGGAGCCGCTCGTATAATTTACCTATTGTATCTAACAGGCTAATCGGGCGATAGCTATGGGGAAGCGTAGCTTCTTTGCCGGGCTTGTGTATGCCTATCACTACGGCTTTCTTCCAAACGGCTGGAAAGTGGCCCTGGGACATGGCCGCATTGAAGATGCAGGCCAATAAAGCTATAATGCGATCAGGATGGAGTCTTAGTACTTCGTTCCTGATCCCATCGAGACCTGGGGACTTCTTAAGTTTTAGACGCTTGATAGCATCCGATACTTCATCAAAAGTGTTAGGAGCTAGCGTATCCGCCGGCGGGGACGCGAGCGCGCGCTCTACCGAGGTCTCTATCGATGCAATATGTGTAGGGTCAGTGTTTACTGAGTTCGGGGAACATTGTTCCTTTAAACTCGCGGCGAGACACTCCGCCTTGTCTATACTATCGAACGTCTATACTATCGAGAGGGGGTATCGGAATAGTCTCCTGTGATTTAAATGTTCGCGCGAGTTTCCAGTACGCCAGGTGGGATGGCCGGATGTCCTCCAGAAGACTGTCCCACCAGTCGGCCCGGATCTCAGAGAATCCATATTCTAATAAGTTGGTGAATCCCTTGTTAGAACCTTCCAGGGAGTTTTTGTGGCATCTCAGAATTTCATGCTCCGTGCTATTATTTTCCATTCACTTCACTTATGCACAATAAACTAACTATATTACGTAAAACACCACCAAATTTACAAAATATAGAGTCAAATAACAGAAGATTATGAATAAAATATAAAATCTACTACATGACAGACTAAAATCCCGCCAAAAACTCCCTTATCATAAGTTACTCTGTGATATATTGACAGTTAAACCCTACACAGACTGTATTATTTTCAACCGTATCGATTCTTCAACATGAGGGTAGTTATTTTCCATATACATTTTTTTTATATCGTAGGAGGCAAACGAACAGGCGGTTCACCTGATGTTAAGTGATCACCACCGTCTGTAGGCACTAGCAACACCAGGGGAGTCGCAAGTGCGTTGCCAGCCTGTGTTTGGGAGAATGAAGAGAAAGGAAGAGGGGTTAGAGGAGAGGGGAGGGAAAATGGGTCTCCGGCGCTCTCACTGACCGAACGAAACACAACAATGCAAGCACTGTTACTTCACGTCGGTTTTCTATGAGAGGGTGGTGCTACCCCGGACGAGCCGATCCAGTCATGCTGAAACCAAAAATGTATTCAGCGTGGTTCTACCACCTAGAATACTTAGAATACCTACAATATTCAAAAATTGTTCTCTTGATAGTCAAATTTCAAGTTCGTATTTGACTTTAACATTTTATGTACGAGTCTCTTCTCTAATTAGAGACAGAAAGAGAGAGAGAGAGAGAGAGAGAGAGAGAGACACATAAACGTGATAGAGTGGGACAGGTATACGCGGTGTGAAGTTAAGTGACTAAGTAGTTTGTAATATTGATATGTATTTTACGCGTAATTTTTAATGTAAAACTTGTTTACGCATTCTCGACTTGGTCAGTGAGCCGGTAATTGCGTCACGATAGCGTTACGAAAACGCGTGATCGGGCGACGCGAACGGAACGTTGAGAGGGAGATATAAATTAGTGAAGATAGAACAAGAGAGATTTGCGTTTCGTATTATTAATAAAAACCCATAATAAATTTTAATATTTGTATCATTAATATACGTATATGTATATATTATACATGTATACCAGGTGAATGTTTAGACAGTTGCAATATTTATGAAGGACACTGCATTCGATTCTCGTTCTAAATCAATTAAAAAATTACGTGTTTGATCTACTTATTTACATAAATAATAATAATAATAAAGCCCCGTTTATTTCCCATCATTACATACTTTTTAAAGATACATTTATATGTTAGCAAAAGAAAAAAAAATGTTGATTTTATAATGCTTGTTGAACACTATCGTTGATGTCATTACCATCGATCGGAACCCCTTCTCGGGTAAAGGCCTCCTCTAATTTTTTCCAAACCTCTTTGTTCTTAGCTTTCTTTATCCATTCATTTTCTGCTATCGCTTTTATGTCATCTATCCATCTTTTTCTAGGACGCCATCTTCTCCTTTTTCTCTTGGTCCTTCCCATATAGTTGTCTTTAATGTCCATCTTTTGTCCACGTATCTCGCTATATTATTTACATAAATATAAAAATTATACTCAATCCTCTAAGCTACAGTCTACGAATCAAAGTTTAAGTGTAAGTCAAAGCATAGTGCAATAATCATTGGGTGAAATGAAAGAGAAGGCAACCAACTAACAAAAGGTTATACTTTGTTTGTTTTTTGAAGTTTGAACAAACAAAAGTGTTTATTGTTTGTTTTATTATTGAAATTTATTAACTCCAAGTCGCCGCTCGCAAGTCGCCGTCATTCAACCTAGGTCTATTTAAGTTATTAGCCATACTTTTGAAGTTCTTAGAACAAAATTTACCTAAGATTCTCCTTATTGTCTATTAGTGTTTGTTTTGATATTATTATTTTATATGTTAAATGTGACCATGAAGTGTCATATTCTAGAATATTGCGAGTGTTTTATCTTTCATCTGGTATACATATATTTATACATATACATAGATGGAGTTAAAGAAGTTTTACTTCAGTCGTGTGGTCGAAAGCACGCTCGTTTTTGTTTTTGAATTTTCGATCAGTCTTTGGATTAATTAATGGTTGTGTTGTATTTTTATAAACTTTTAGCTGTTACGTGTCTATACGAGTGTGTTGTCGATGGTGTTCCCATAGATTGTGATGTAAATTCCAGGTCGACATATCGACGATAACGAAGGCACCTGGAGAGAACGGGAAGGAATATCTTTACGCGATCACTTTCACTCTACTATCAGGTTAGATTTACCAAATATTTTATCGAAATTTCTATATGTTTCTCGAACATTTTATATACTTATGTCCCTATACTCATTTAGGCTATTACTCTCTAATTAATAGAACATCTAGGCCATATTCCATAACTGATTCATAAGAACTCCGAAACTACTCAACGGATCTTCATGAAACTTGACATTTATGTAAAACTAGCTTCTGCCCGCGACTTCGTTCTCGTGGAATAATTACTTTGGGCTAACGATAACACGCAGCGGAAGACCTCAAGAAGAAAGAAATCCCGATTTTGAAACATTCTTCATTAGTGCTCCACTCCTATTGGTTTTAGCGTAGTGATATATAGCCTATATCCTTCCTCGATAAATGAGCTATATAACATTGAAAGAATTTTTAAAAAGTATAAACACAAATGCAATAAACCTAGGTTCAATGACCGGTTTCGAAAGCTGCAAGGGGCGATCTGGAGTTAATAACTCTTGACAATAAAACGAACAGTGAAATATGAAGCATCTACTTTTTAAATTGATTTAGAAAGCGAATCGAGTGCTGAGTATACTCCGCAAATATTTCTAGTGTGTAAACAGTCACCTGGTAAATAAATATCAGGTAATATACGTCGGTTCCGTCGCGTATGCGAGGTGGTGCAGGCGGCCGTGTGTAGGGCTCCGGGGGTGGGGAGAGCCCCCCCACAGCCCTCGCCCCACCACCACCACCAGCACCCGCCCTCGCCGCGGGCGCAGCGCAGGAACATACACCCACACGGTCTGTATACTCCTCCCTCCCGCAGTTCTCCCCCCACCATTATCTCAAGTAGCGGAAGACCGCTCTCAACGGAGGTGTACAGTTATTATTTTATAATCTACTAGCGGGTCCGGCGGACATTCTCCCGCCCTCATGATTAAAAAAAAAACTCGACAAATTATATACATAAACCTTCCTCAGGAATCGCTATATCTACTGGTGAAAACCGCATGAAAATTCATTCAGTACTTTTAAAGTTTATCGCGAACAGAAAGACAGACGTACGCGGTAGGGGACTTCGTTTTATACTATCAAAATCAAAAATACTTGATTCAGTTTAGGCCCTAATATGGCGTTTATGAACGTTAAAAACTACCACCGGTTCGGAAACAACCCAGCCATCGGGAGAACCGGCAAGAAACTCGATCGGGTACATTCGTTTAACATACATTTCCAATACATCATACAGCTTATAGTGGATGCACAGAGAGGAGTCAATTCCAGACATCACTATCGTTCACATACTGATCCACTCTATAATATCCTTTTGACACTAACACCCGCTTGACGTGGCGCTTAAATTTACAGTCCGGCAAATCGGTAACATGTTTTGGGACTTTATTGTAAAACTTAACACTATTACCTAAGAAACTATTACTGGTTTTACTAAGTCTGAAACATGGGACGACCAGTTTATTACAGTTTCTAGTATTTACATTATGCCGGTCTTTTACTAAATTCAGTTTTTCAAAGTTTTTACGGACATACATTAAATTATCAAAAATTTATTTGGAGGGATATGTAACACATCTTGTAAGAATGTAAATGTAAAGTGTTTGCATTTTCTAGATTTTTGTGAAAAAAAAAATATTGTTAAGTGTCCAGGATTAGGTTATAAAATAAATTTTAACCATTCTTAGAGATGTCATGTTTACAAAGTCTGTCTTGTTTGTTTGTTTGTTTGAATTTATGAAATAAACTCATCTGAATGTATTGAGTCCATTTACTTATTTACTCTTCTCTCGTACTTAAGTCGCGTCCTCATTAAAATTACAATAACTTTTGATAGTGTGAACCGATTTTAATGAAGCCACAACTAAATGTTACTCGAGAATATGCTTTGTGATTTTCTTTATTTATACAAACAGATGGATGTACAGACAGACATTTCCAAAAATAATTGAAACGTATTTTATTATTATATTTACGTTCTTATTATTCGTATGGATATATGTACATGCGCTTTATTAACGACAGTGAAACGATCTTAATTACTTGATCAATTAAATCAGTATGATGTCATGGTCTTATAAGTATCTCGTTTTTTTCGTCTGATCTGACTACGCTATTGACCGAGCAAGGTCTTAACAGCTACACCGGACTACAATCATGTCGTCTTTTTTTTTTATCGAAGCACGACATTGTGACTGCACTATGCCTGATGTTAAACATAGTACAATCCAAAAACATCGGCAACCACCGAGAGACAGATTATCCATCGCCGGTCGCCGCTGTCATGCCGGCCATAATGACGGAAGTCACCCAGTACTGGATATGCACAGGCTGATCCCGAAACGCGACGCGAAAAGCGAGTCACTATGACGGGCTTTTTCGCCATATACATGGTGGTTGCGACCCAGTCGGGCTGTAAAACCCTACCACCCCGCTTTCGCCATTGCCTCGTTCGTTGATCAGCAGGGTGCACCACGTGCAGGTGAGGTTGGCTTGGGTGTCTCTAGTCTTAAGATGTTACTCGACACCCCTTACACCCCAAAAACCTGTCGTTGGTGTTACCCAGTAATATATTTTTAAAAAGATATGTAATGATTGATTTCGCTGAAATAAACAATAGGGAATTAATTAAGTGAAATAACAGTAACACAAATTTCTACTTAGCTTTGGTTCAACAAATCCCAGCGTAATAAGATGTTTATATAATAGCTGGTAACGAGATCCCGGACAGTCCTGAGAACCCTCTCCAGCAGTCGGACCACGACAGCGACTCCTCGGTCTTCGACAACGTGAAGAGTCCCACCAGCCATACTTCGATAGACCAGCTCGATCAGGTACTCACCAACATGCTTCACTTATCAATTCCAGTGTTTCCTCTCCACTAATTTCAGTGCTCACTCTCCCCAAATTCCAATGCTCATCTCCCAATTCCAGCTCTCCCTCTCCCCAATTCCACAGTTCATTCACAATTCCAATGATCCCCTCTCCAAATTTCAGTGTTCCCTCCCAATTCCAAACTTCCCCTCCCAATTTCAGACCCCTTCCCCCAAGTTCGACTAACACAAAAAAGTATTTTCATTCTTCAAGTTAATATATTACCTATGACATTCACAAATAATGTGACTTTCTTTTGATATAACAATTTTCAAAATCAGTTAAGTAGTCCCTGAGATTATCCCTTACAACGTCACAAACTCACAAATTCACAACGTCACAAACAACGTTATAAATTCAAAATGTTACAAACTCACAAAGTCACAATCTCACAAATTCACAACGTCACAAACTCACAATGTCACAAACTCACAAACTTTACCTCTTTATAATATTAGTATAAATACATTTTAACCTGATTTAATAGCAAATTTTTATTTGTCTCAAAAAATATAACAAGTAATATTTGAATTTTGTATTTGGATCTTTTTTTTTAACTAAGGCATAATTATGTAAAATGTAGTGAATAAAATATTAATATGCAATGTTGAGTTCGTGTTTTTTGACGAGGTTGAAAAAATATAATCTTTAATACACATATATTTTTTTTCCCTCGAACTGACTACGCTATTGACCTAGCAAGGTCTTAACAGCTTCACCGGACCACAATATAGATATATCGAAAATTGTTATCTCTTCCAGAACGGTACACACCCGCTCGGGTCCAGTTCATCTGTTACGAGCGCTTCCAGCGGTTACAAGGTACGTGGTCTCATTATTTTATCATAAGCTGAGTACACAATATTTCTTATACCAGTTGAATGTTTAAAGGTAACATCCTTCAATCCTGTGGTAGTTCATGGTCATAATTAACACATAAAATAATAATATGAAAACAATGACTAATAAACAACAAAGAGAGCCTTAGTTAAAGTTTGTTCTAAGACTTTTAAAAATATGGGAACGATACTTTTAAACGTAAAAAGAATCAAATCTAGGTATATAACTTTTAAGGGCGCCTTTTTCCAAGGTTAATCATTATGAAGTTGTTTATCGTGGGAACGCCGCACGGGTTGGGAAGCGGGGCGTGGTATGATTAATTCCTTTTCTTAGTATTACACCATTTCGTTTTTACTTAAATCAGCTGATCTTGAATGTATATCAGTTTTGCGTTTCTCGAGATAATTAGGTCAAATATTAAGCACCTATGTTTTTAATTGACTTAGAACGAGAATCGACATTTTTTTTTTTTTATATCAAAGGAGGCAATCGAACTGGTGGGTCACGTGATGTTAAGTGATCACCACAGTCCATAGACACTAGCGATATCAGGGACGTCGCAAGTGCGTTGCCAGCCTGTATATGGGAGAAGGGAGAGGGGAAGGAAAGGGAAAGAAGGAAAGAGGAAGGGACGTGGGCCTCCGGCTCTCTCACCGACCGAACGAAACACAACAATGCAAGCACTGTCATTTCACGTCGGTTATCAGTGAGAGGGGTGGTACTACCCCGGAGGAGCCGACCCATTCATGCTGAAACCAAAAATAGCTTCAGCGGGGCTCTACCACCTACAAATGATTATCGTGTGCAAAATATTGCTGGAGACTAACCAGTCGCTCGGTATCTATAAAAAACAATGTTCTTCGGTTTGTCATGTTTGATTTTGCAAAGCTAAAAGAGTGCATATATTTTTATTATTGTCAATCGCGTTGTTAGAGAATTTCTATGTATAAAATAAATAAAAAAAAACATTAAAGATTAAATTATTCGATTTTTGGCATCTAGCTAAATCGTTTACTTTAAAATGCCAAATAATCCTTTTGGCACCCGATATTCGATTTTCAAATCATGGCTTATAGTTGTAATAAGATCCTCGATAGATGGCGGTGTAATCGTTATTATTAAATTTCTTTTTTATGTTCCGAAAGGACTCGTCTTTTGTAATATAGATGTCGGTTTAGTGCCAAGAAACATAATGAGTTAATTTTGACACAATAGGTGGCGTTGTAATTCTAAAAAATATAGACATTGCCCCTCGGCAGATTTATGCTGTATGTAAACAACGTAAACGTACGTACGTACGTACGTAAACGTTATAAAATATTTAGGAGTTCGTGTTGACGAAGTCCTAAGATGGAACCCTCAGATAATTGCTTTGGTCAATCGAACGCGGAAATTAATATATATATTCAAAAAATTAAGAGACTCCGCTGATTACCAAACTCTCAAGACTGTTTACTTTTCGTTATGCCGGTCACTGTTATTATACTGCATTCCAGTTTGGGGTGGTGCTTCAAAGTCTAAATTTATTGCACTAGAAAAAGCTCAAAGAGCTGTTCTAAAAGTAATGTTATCTAGACCAAGACTTTATCCAACTAAAAAACTATATTCACAGTGTCAAGTCTTATCGGATAGACAGCTTTTTATACTTAAAGCTACCATCCGTAAGCATTCAACACTGACAGTAGACTCTGTAAACAATTTAAGTCATCGATATAAAACTGTATCTTTAGTCCCAAAGCACCGAACAACTTGTGCTGAAAAACAATATTATATACTGAGTTCTAGACTGATTACACATTTAAACAAGCATAGATGTAAAATGAAGATTGAATCTTGGCTTCAAAACTTAGATTACGATGAAACGGAAAAAAATATTACTGGCAGATATATAAAGAGTAGTAACTTTCAAGGCTTAATTTCTCACACAGGTATCATTAATTAGGAATCATTAGTTTGAATGATTTGATGGAATGATTACTTTATAGAATAAGATCTCTTTTACATTATTTAACATAAAATCTATTTTAGCACAAATTCTTAAGTATATTTAGATTGTTTTTAACATGCATTTGTTTTTGTATATAGTTTTGTAAAATATTTTATCCACTGCGGTTGTGTAACGTGACCATGAATAGTGTCATAATGTGTACTGCCACCTGAAATACTGGATTACCTAGTGTAGGTGGCAGCGGTCATATGCAGAATCCATCATTTTTTCTTTTTTGTCTAGCTTTTGATAATTTTTGTGATTCATAATTCTAGTTGATAAGTTGCATCATTTTTTTTTTTTTTGTAATTTTAATGATTTATTGTGTATTGATGTTTTAGCATATTGTATATTACTTTAATAATCTAGTATTACTTGTAAAATAATAAAACTGCACCGTATTGTATTGTATCGCATACTTTTAAATGTATGTTTATGAGCAATAAATGTTTATGAGTTATGAGAATCTGCTCGGTAGATGTCTTTGTACTGAATAACAAAGATTATACCCATAGAAGGAAGCACCCGTAAAAACGAAACAAAAAAAAAGAGCCGTCACGGGACGCCTGGCAGATGTGAAACGTCTAAATTGTTTTGTATAAGTTTTATGCCTGAAATATTAGATTACGACAGGAATCAGCTATGGCATAATGAAGAGATAAATCATT
This sequence comes from Antheraea mylitta, assembly GCA_014332785.1. Classification (NCBI taxonomy): domain Eukaryota; kingdom Metazoa; phylum Arthropoda; class Insecta; order Lepidoptera; family Saturniidae; genus Antheraea; species Antheraea mylitta. The sequence continues at coordinate 2,185,757 of JACEII010000063.1, read as the reverse complement.
ACAAATTAGTTCCATAGAATAATGTCTGTTTATTTATTTTATTACATAAATATTATTAATTATTAATTATTAAAACACAAAAATTCAACAAGGCGCAAGTGCGGTGTTTTTGGCGGCATTTATCAAAGTGTGCTGGGTCGTCAGTGCGTCCAGCGTTATACTAGTAGAACGGGTGACCGAAAAAGAAATTTAACCTTATGTTTATACTGATAGGGTTGCAAATATTTTTGAGTATTTCGTCAAAAGTGTAAAGTTTTTGTTTTGCGTCGCCACGCCAACAATCAGGTTTACCCTCCGCCTATAGATGTTTCATATTAAAAACTCAACACTTAGCCCGATAGATGGCGCTTAATCGAGATTATGAAATATTTGAGGTTCCAGATGATGATTAATAACGAGTATCAGTACATAGACAGGTTATAATGATGTTATTTTTTTTTAATTATTTTTACAGCAAGGCGGGAGGCGAAGGACCGCTGAACCAGCCTCAGCATCACTCGACCATGAGATCATGAGCTGCGGACGGGATATACCAGGTAAGGGATTTATCTCAACAGGAAACTATCATCCAGAGTCTAAAGATGAGTTTTAACATGATATCTAGTTCCTATAACTAATATTGTTTGAATAAAACCATGCGACATTCCAAAGTTCCGCTGGAACGCACAACCACGATCGACAGAAATCGATGTCTGTCTGTATATGAAATAGTGTCCGTCAAAATGCGTTTAATTAGGATGGCGCTAAAGTAGTGACAGGGTGCATTATTGTGCAACGATTTAAACGAGTTTTATATTACAAAAAAATTGAGCCGTCACGGGACGCCTGGCAGATGTGAAACATCGAAATTGTTCGAATCGTCTCGAGTCTCGAATCACACTATAGGTATGCGAGCTGAGTGCGGCATCGCGTCGCCACGTCTTACACACTCGCCACGCCGACAATCAGGTTTAATAGACCTATAGGTGTTACACATCAATAATTGGTTATTTAAATTTCTTTCCTCGAATGTTCAAAATCTTTCAATATTATAATCGCGTTTGTTTTTTGACATTAACGCCATCTATTAATAGTATCGAGAATTAATACAAGATAGAACTATTACGATCGTGTTATTTCTACTTATTTCTTGTTAGTAATACCAGATGTCCCACATCTCAACATCGTGTCGCCACGTCTCACACACTCGCCACGCCAACTTTCTTCAATTTTCAACAAAAAAATTATATCAAACTCCACGTTTTCTTACTTCTGATTACGCCATTTTGGAATGCCTTAAAACTATTTTTTAGTTCTTAGAACTGGACATTTTTAACGTCTGCTCACATATAAGATAGTTCTTCCTAGGGGCCGTTAAGTACTACGTGAGCAGATTTTTTGTAATATCCGACCGCCTCCTCCCCCCCTCCCTCCTCGGTCAGCAAAAGTAAGCAATGCTCTTACCCCCCCCCCCCCTCCATGCTTACGTAAACATTTATCTAAATCTATTCGGGTTTGATGAAATAATATTTCTGATATAATCACTATCCGGATCCCCCATCCTCTAGATCACCAAAAAAAAAACTTAAGGTGGGGAGGGGTCCACCCCCATCAGTGCTTACGTAATAATTGAATGACCCCCTACCTTTACACTACCATTCACATAGAGTTTTGAGCGTACAGTTATTTACATCGTGTCTAGATAGATGGCGTTATCTAATTTTTTGCAAATCGTAGTGCGTGTCGAAAGTATTTTGTATCCACAGTGTGGACAATAGATGGCGCTGTTCAATGTTTCCAAATTGATACATCTTTACTTTCCTAATTTTTGATGTGAAACATCTATAGGCGGAGGGTAAACCTGATTGTTGTCGTGGCGACGCAAAACACGAACATTGCACTATTAACGAAATACTCAAAAACATTTAACCCTATCTTGTAAGTCACTTGTCACACTCTACTAGTGTTACGAAGTACGTGCCGACGACCTAGCGACCTTTGATAAATGCCGCCAAACACACCGCGCCAGCGCCTAGATATATATTTGTATTTAATAAAAATGAATATTTATGTAATAAAATAAATAAACAGTCATTACTTTATAGAACTAATTTGTATCTTTTTTAAGTTTATCTTTTCATTATGACATAACTGATTCCTGTCGTAATCTGTTCTTTCATGCATATAAATTATACAAAACAATTCTCATGTTTCACATCTGCCAGGCGTCCAGGGACGGTTCCATTTTTCATTTCTTTTATATTTGCACTATCTACGATAAATTTTATTTGTAATAACAAAATTGCTGGGTAGCTGGAATGAAATACTTTGTGGCATTAAGCTCGCCATTATACAAACTAAAAAGTGTAATATTTTCAGGTACAAACACTAAGAGATCATCGTCTGAATGTAGAGATACGACGTCATCGCCTCGACGCGGACTCGACTCGCGAGATAACTCCCTCAAGGACAACTTGCGGCGGAATAATTCGCTCCGAGACAGTCGTCGCGACCCCCCCACATCCGCACCCGCCACCAACACGGTCACCGCCACCACCATCGCCTGAGGCCTCAACCACACCGGCACACTCGACACTGGTATCGACTATCGGATGTATCGATACTTGTATATCGATAAACGTTCTCGCTACGTACAAAATCGATAGCGGATCCAAACTACAAGGAATCTTCCGTCAACCTTATCGATTATGTAAATAAGAAAATATTGATATTGATTTATCGATACTATTACACATTAGATACGAAATCGATTTCGGGTCCAAACGAAACGGACCCCATACGTAAACTTTATTGAGAGTTTTGGTGCGATTTTAGTCTGTCATGTAGTGGATTTTATATTTTATTCATAATCTTGTGTTATTGGACTCTATATTTTATAAAAAACGTAATACAGCCTAGTTAATATACGGAAGTGAATGGAAAATAATACCACGGACCATGAATTCTGAGATGCCACAAAAACTCACTGGAAAGTTCTAACAATTGAGCCGCCATCTTGTCGGAACATTGAATTAATGACATGACACTTATTGTGTAGAATACGTTGTAATCTCGATTAAAACAAAACATTGACACTGAAAAATGCTTCTGCGGAGCCAAAACAAAAAAAAAAAGAAAACTTTCTTGATGATTTATATTTGAAAATATCGATACATTATCGATACATATTGCGATTCGTTACTGGACGAATTCAAACGTCATTTTTAACGATAACCTATGTTCTGTTATATCGTTATTTTAATCGATATTATTCAATAATACATACGGAATCGATTGTAGATTATCTCAATACGCTTACTCATTTTTACACGCGTTCAAAGTTATACATTTCCATGTGACCTTTCTAGAAACATCGACTTTTAAAACGCGTATATAATTAAAAAGACGCACGATGCTATTCGAATAGTAATTCTATCGGATTGTTGATATCCCGATGAGTTATTAGAAAGAAAATTCATGTTGTACTTGCGATTGTAAACGCCGAGATATCGCGAATCTTTCTACTCTACATATTGTTATAATTTTAGAATTGGAGTGAGTTTATTATGGAACTGATATAAATTATATCGAAACTATGTGTACTGTAGTCTCTTTTTGATCTGATATTATTATACACAGTAAAGAACGTACTTTCATTTACACAGTAGAAAACATAAAATATGTCCAAAAATAGTCAATTGCGAGAATTCTGGCCGAATTACAATCGTGAAAATTCCAGCCAAAAGTCAATCGCGAATATTCTGGCCGAAAATAAATTGCAAGAATCTGACCGAAAGTCAATCGCGAGAATTCTGGCCGAGAGTCAATTGCGATAATTCTAGCTAAAAGTCAATCGCAAGAATCCTGCCCGAAAATCAATCCCGAGAATTGTGGTCGAAAGTCAATCGTGAGAATTCTTCCGAAAGTCAATCGTGAGAATTCTGGCCGAAAGTCAATCGCGAGAATTCTGTCCGAAAGTTAATCGTGAGAATTCT